>NKZN01001516.1:6970-454733 GCA_002374485.1 Metschnikowia santaceciliae | reverse complement strand
CAAGAAGTAAGTATAGCACACTCTAGGATTTTCATGAGTGTGCGCCTTCCTTTTCTGAAATGATCATTCATTGCTCACTTTCAACAAAACCAACGCGGCAAAACGATTCAAACCACACTAGCAAAATTAAACAAACCAATAATTCAAAAAGTCTCATACTCCTTGGCACAGTCTTTCAATCCAAATAGCATAATGTTTCACACCAGATTTCATTAGAATTCAATATTCTGAAATCTTAAATCTGGAGGATTGCCTCATATGTACTACAATTGGGACAGAAGTCTTGCAGTACCAACCAAAGGTCAAAACGGACGGAACTGAACAGGTTTCCTTGTTATCCTGTTTACAACAACTTGTATTTGGTTTGAAAGACTGTGCGAAGGAGTATGAAACTTTCTGAATTATTGGTTTGTTCAATTTTGCTAGTGTGGTTTGATTCGTTTTGCCGCACTGGTTTGAATAGTTTTGAAAAACACTGTACTCTTTGGGTAATATATGCATCCGCGCCCTCCCCGCATCAACCCCACATTCAGAAAAAGAATTAACCAATAACGGATAAAGAACAACAGACAACAATGGACAACGGGAAACAATAGACAACACCGAACAACAACCGAAAATAACCGAAAACGACCGCTATTATCTACCCCTGATTCCTAGAATGCATTTACTGTAATGCACTCTTATATACCCACTCTACTATACCCACTCTACTATACCCACTCTACTATACCCACTCTTATATACCCACTTTTATATACCGTACTATACCCATTACTCTACTCTACTCTAATCTACTCTTTATTGGTGCATTCTATTAGTGTACTCTATTAGTACACTCTATTAGTACACTCTATTAGTAAACTCTATTAGTACACTCTATTAGTAAACTCTATTAGTACACTCTATTAGTAAACTCTATTAGTAAACTCTATTAGTACACTCTATTAGTAAACTCTATTAGTACACGTTGGTCTGGTCTGGTGTAGTACTGAGATTTGTAGTAGTGGTGAATGCCTCATTCCTGCACGTCGGCAAGATACGTAACCATGAGGACCATGAAGACTATTTACTCTATGGGGAGTACGGTCTATTGTGCATAACTGCCTTAAAAGCAAAGCAATTCAAAACAAATCCAAAACCGCAATAGACCCGAAATTCTCTTTTGGACATGTTCCCTTTGCAAAAAGCTTGGAATCTGCATTCGGGCTCGGGCTGTGAGACTATTGTAGCTAATTTTATATCTAAAGTGGGCGGTGCGCACCTGCGCCCATATTCCTTGCATCCAGTGTCCGTCAAAGCCAAAGCCAAAGCCGCCGCATGTGCACGGCACCGGCAAATCTCGTTTTTCGTCATATATATATATAGCCCCACGCATGCCCCGGACGCGATCTCATTGTAAAAAGCCAAACACTAATTTATTTGCTCCACAATGTTGTTTACCTCCGTTACTGCCCTTGCCCTCGTGTCTTGCGTGGCTGCTGCCGACGCCCAGTCCGAAGCCTTCAGTGAGCTTGCCAACATTCCCTCGGACGATGCCTCTGCACAATTGGCTTGGATTTCAAAGTTCGCTACCATGTCTGGTGACGCTGCGGACTTGTTCAGCATGGACCCTGACTCTGACTCCTTTGGCTTCCCAACCTCCCTTGACAGCGAGCAGATGTCTCTTTTGAATGCCATCACCGCTGCTGATTCCGGCCGTGCGGCTGCGACTGGTGTCCCGGGTATTCTTCCTGCTTCCGTGACCGGAGATGGGTCTTCTTTGCAATCTCCGGGCCGGAACTTGACCAGCCTTGGTTCGCCAAGATCTCAACCTGGTGCTGGTTCCTCTAGAAACTCTTCTTCCGGTGCTGGCTCCGGTTCTAACTCTGCTTCCGGTGCTGGCTCCGGTTCCAGCTCTCGTTCTGGCTCCGGCTCCGGCTCCCTGTCTGCATCTGGTATTGCAGGCAAGGAGACCCCAATGATCATTGGTGCTGCTTTGGTCGGCCTCTCTGTTCTTTTGATGTAAGAGCACAGACAGACTCAATAAGATATTTACAAATAAACAAAAATTGTAATGGTTGACACTCATTTTATTAATTTCTGACCCCTCCACCTCAATTAGTAAAAGCCTGGTAGCTTGTAGGAATCATGCAGGATGCATTGACCGATTAGACCTTCAACCAATGATCAAAGAATTAAGCATCACACATTGGTATTCATAAATTGATATTGACAAATTGGTATATCTGTTAGTATGAGTGATTACACTTATTGTTAGGTGCGCACGCGTATCCTGCCCGGTAAATACTACTAATTAAAACCAGTACTTAGCAATAAGACCAGTTAATTGTCATTCAACCCAATAAATCATCCTAATTATCAAGCTCATTTAGGAAGTTCGGGTTGTTACTGAGTTTCATGCGGAACTTATCCCACCAAGTGTCAAACACCTTCATGGGCACTTTGCCAGACGAGTCGATGAACCCACCAAGGTAATTATAAGCATGTTTCACAATCTTATTGGCCAATTGTGCAATCTCCAGCAGCGATGTGGGTGCAGGATGCAGAGCAGGCGTATTTGTATGTGGAGGCAAGATGGTTTTCTGGGAAGCTTTGCTCTGTTGTAGAAGCACCTCAGCCTGGGCCGTTGGTTCGATGGAAATGCCAATGTTCAACACCAGCTGGTCTGCATTGGCTGCAATATCGCTATCGTTCATTATTTCGTCATCGTCCAAGGCGTGGTTATTTTTTTCGGCCGTCATACCGGTATTGAGTTTGAAGATGGTAGAAGGCTTTGCAGGATTCAAGCCTCCGAGCAATTTAAATTCCGGCAGTTTCGGGAGTTGGAAATAGACCAACGCCGTGAACGACGGGTCGGTGAATTCCGTCTGCGGAAGCAAGAAGATTGCTATATGGTTGATATTGCTGGCATTGGGTATACTGAACACGAACTTGGTGGGCTCCACTTGCTGGGCCAATTCCATGGGTCTGCCTGAACACACAGCTCCGAACATGACCACTAGTTTAAAGAATGGATAATGTAATTTTAGTTATCGGTTATTGGTGTGAGTGGTCTGTACTTCTTAATTGGTACCTTGGTTATGAAATAATAAATGGGTTGATCTTATGGTGGATGGCTTAGAGGTGGTAGTATGGGGCTGGCTCACTTATCAGCAAGGCTGCGCGTTGTTACCCGCATTTCGGGCGGGCTCGAGAATCTTCTTGAAATTTCGCACTCACCCATCTCTATACTCATCACTTAGTATACTTATTGTTTAGTTATAATTCCATAGTTTATTATGGTTCCATGATGCTAGTAGGAATTATAAACCCGGTTATTTTGGTATAGCTTTATAGTGCTGATATTTACTATAGATGCTAATACTTACACATGTGTTCATGACTGTTTTACAAAGGCTTGTGAAGTAGCCATGAATACTGGATGACTAGAAGGAGCCTTCAGCATACCAGGGCCTGGCCCTGCAATGCGCTTGATTGTTCCCGATACTACCGTCCTAGACAAATACACTGCATATACATATTTCCCATCTCCGAGCTTTGCTAGTGGATTTGAGAAAGAGGCATTGTGACATCCTCGTAGGTAGTAGTTCCCTTCATAAATATTTTGGTTTGGCTCATTTTTTAGTGTTGTAAGTCGATTTGTTGACTAATTCACTGGATTGTTTTCGGTAATCACCCAGCTGGTGGCTAGACCGCCGTAGAGCCTGACTACCCTTTCAGGACCCGTGTATATGGTGCTGAGCCGGTCGAATGTGACACTATCATTGGTCAATGGTCCACAATTTCCATGCTCTCCCCATCCCCATGCAGCCACATGATTATTGGCTAGGAGTATGAGCCCGTGCTCACTTCCCGTCTCGAAAGCGTGCACATCGACGGCCCCGTACCGGTAGAGCTGGTCATGCAGATTGTTCCCCACCAGGTACACTGGGCCCTTGCCATATGAAGTGCTTGGGTACTGTTCATCTGCGTCCTTAATGTAGTGGATGGACGACCACATTGTCCGGATCACTTTTGCATTTGTCATGAGATCTAGATCTTCTTGATCTGGTACTTTGTCTCCCCAAACACGCACAGTATCACCTATTAGCACTGTGCGGTCTCGGCCCACACAGATTCCATGCACCGTGCCCACATCTAGTAGCCTTGGGGTCCAAATGGAAGCACGAGGCTTTATTTTACCGGTTTTGGTGGTCACCTCCTCCTGTGGGCCCAACTGTCCTTTCCTGCAGGCCCCCCAGCCTATGACTTTCCCAGAACTGTATCTCGCCAATGTATGCGATATTGAAGAGACCAACTCAACAACAGGGCCAGATTCTGGGCTAGTAATTCGCTGGGGCACTCCACTATGGGTCGTGCCTTCACCTAGTCCCAATTCTCCCTTAAGACCTCTTCCACACGAGTATAACTGGCCTTCAGAGTCACATAGCACACTTAATTCCCAGCCTGCGGAGATATCGGACCATTTTCCAGGCACTATACGAAATGTCTTTAACACGTCAGGCGTCTCACTACCACACTGGCCAAACTGGTTGTCTCCTGCAGCGTAGAGGTTACCGTTAGGATATAAGATGAGCGTGTGATTCCCACCAAATGCCAATTTCTTGGGTCTCTCCTCCTCTTCTATACCCTCAACTATTTGTAAGGTATCGTGGTCGTCATCGTTGCCCAAGCCTAATTGGTACGAGCCGTTAGACCCACAACAGCGTATAGTGTAGGCCATAGTGGAGGCCATAGTGGAGGTGCGGGACTAACGAGTGCGCCAAATTCATAACCCCTCAATAACCATACTCAACCATACTCAACCAACACACCCATATATTTAGTGATTTACTATTTTTTTAATAATACAAATTAAGGAGAATTTAATAGCAATGTTAGTTGAGAATACGAATATGCAGGAATCGGAAGACCATATTTGTATTGTAGTCCTGTCTAGTATAGGCTAGTGTAGGCTAGTTTAGGCTTTAAGACGACGTGCGTAGCCTGACTTCTATACTACGGTATTGATGGACAGTGCACTGCGAATCCTTAGGAACCATAAGACTTACTCTGTAGCAAGAAGACTAACAAGAAGTCTAAGAGCCCGAATTTTTTTATGAAAAACGTCCGTATTAAGAAATTTGGACCGTTTTATATACCCTATAAAATTTTCATAGACTTAAAAGTAGTTTTCGATTTTTGGCGCTGCTTCTAGTTTTAGCGGATCTATTGAATTCACAGTTTCTATTGTATTTTGCACAACAAGTGCGCAGTCTCAGACTCAATGCTATCAGTAGTCACCATTCAGGCAACAATAAGAGCAAACATTACATGCCTCAAAAAATCGTAAAAGTAAACGACCCTAATACCCCCTTAGTATTAAAGGACAGTTTTGAACTGAATAGCCAAAAAATCAGTCTTCTTAAACTTCTAATGGGAGACTCCATCTACTTTGCACGTGACGTTTTCCTGCTGCACTCTGCATACACACGCGATGCGCAGCCCTAAAGATAAGCACCCAGGGCATAGTTCACGGTCACTCCTCTGATACAGTAATAAATCTAGGACAAAATTCGTAGTAATATACACTCAAAACGACTTTTCTCACGCCACGTGTTCCACGTGTTCTCCCTCCCTGTTTCCGCCGTTGAATGCCTCGCGGCTCTTCTTGTTCTCTCCCCAAGACGCGTGACGGAGGTACGGGTTTGCACTAGGAAAATTGGCAGTGGTTGATCTCATCTGTCTACAGCGACTCCTACCACTACCGCCCTACGACCTACATACTAACCCGGTACCTGGCACATGTCAATGCACCACAACATGTCCACTCAAACGCCCGAAAAGGCTCGAGGCGTCGTGCAGGTGCCCAACTCTTCCCCTCTGGCTCCCACCAACGAAGACAACAAAAACGACGATAGACAACGCCAGGAGATGCGCAAACGCTTCTATGCCCATAAGTTCTGGCCGTTGATCAGCAAGAGGTTCTATTACTTGAGTGAACTGGAGCTTTTCAGGGCTATGGTCAAAGGGAAGGGCAATCTCCGGGACATCAGTTTGTGGCTCAGTGAGAACATTCCGTTAAACCAACGGTTACAGGAGTACGATGCAAAGAAAAACAAGGACTTGCCGCTGAAAAGAAAAGTGGACGTGGCCTCTCTTCCTGAGAGTGTGACCATCAAAAAGACTCCTGTTCCAGAACCAACTCCTACAAGTATACCTCCACAAGAGGAAACTGCCCCTAAGGCCAGTCAAAAAGACTATGACGACGAAGACGCGTCGCCAGTGAAAAAGCCAGGCAAGGCTCGCCAGAAAAGGTCTCTTTCCTCGGTTCCAGCAGCAGCAACTGCCCCAGATACCAAGGTGCAGCTCCAGAAACCCAAAGTGTCGATCTTGGAAAAGTATCGTCACAGACAGCAGCCCCGAATCGACGTTGCGTTCCAGAAGCTGAACATCTCTGTTATGGGGGACGATGCCAAGAGAAGACGTCTTGTTCGTGCAGATAATATGGACACTCCCAACACAGTGTCCCCGGCATCAACAGACTCTGCCAGCAACACTTCTTTATCGGAAAAATACAAGCACAAAGAAGAGATCAAGCCCAGTGCTCAATATAACCTCAAGCCATCTGCGGATATCGACGAGTTGGACTTGTTGGAGGAGAAAATCAAGGCCAATAGACGCAAAAAGACAAAGTCCGAGTACGTTGAAATCGAAGACGATGTCTACAGTGACGACATGTCTGCAGAAGATAACGAAGACGAGTTTCTGACGGGTCTCACTTCCATCGATGGCCAGATCCTTGATTTCTTGAACAAGTCCTCGGCTGAAGATATAGTGGAGATTTGTAATGTCAACCCGAGCGTGGCAGAAATCATGATTTCCAAGAGACCATTTAATTCCATCTACGACGTTTCTGAAGAAAGATTTGAAGAAGAGACGCCTGAGCCTGAGCTGAAGAGAAGAGGAGGACCCAAGAAAACTTTGGGTATGAAGATCATAGAAAGCACTGAGTTCAGCTTGAAAGGCTACAAAGCCGTGGACTCCTTAGTGAAGAAGTGCTCGGAGTACGGTGACTTGATTGCTAAGCAAATGGAGAGGTGGGGTGTGAAAGTGACCGGAGAGGGCGAGTTGGATATGGTTGACCTTGGCGAAGGTATCAATCTTAACAAGGACGATGATGAAGACGATGATATTCAGACCCAGCCAAAGAGAAGCATCCCCTACATCAGCCACAAGCCAACGCTTCTTGCTCCAGAGATTGAATTGAAGAACTATCAGCAGGTGGGAATCAACTGGTTGCATTTGCTCTACCACAACAAGCTCTCGTGTATTTTGGCAGACGAGATGGGATTGGGTAAAACCTGTCAGGTGATCTCCTTCATGGCATACTTGAAGGCTACTTCTTCTCTGCAAAGCCCCCATTTGGTGGTGGTGCCCTCGTCTACCTTGGAGAATTGGCTACGTGAGTTCAGCAAGTTTTGTCCCGATATGGTGGTTCAAGCATACTATGGATCGCAGGCCGAGCGTGAGGACTTGAGATACGACCTCATGGAGACTGAATATGATGTGCTTGTCACTACATACAATTTAGCCACCGGTGCAGCCAATGACTTCAAGTTCTTGAAGAGTCAGAAGTTCGACATGATTGTGTATGATGAAGGTCACATGCTCAAGAACTCTAACAGTGAAAGATACAACAAGCTCATGAGATTGAAGGCAGGCTTCAGGTTGTTGCTCACAGGAACACCATTGCAGAACAATTTAAAGGAGCTCGTGTCGCTCTTGGCTTTCATGCTTCCACAGCTTTTCGTTGAGAAGCGGGAGGATTTACAGGGACTATTCAACAAAAAGGTTAGTGTGGATGCTTCCGGTGACTACAACCCCCTCTTGTCGCAACAGGCCATTACTAAGGCCAAAACCATGATGACGCCCTTTGTCTTGAGACGGAAAAAGGCCCAGGTGCTCAAATACCTTCCCGGAAAGAAACACGAGGTGATCAAATGCGAAATGACAAAGATGCAGAGAGAGATCTACGACAAGTATATCCAGCAGGGCAAGCAAACCCGCATGGAGCGGGAACGCAGAAAGACATTAAAGGGAAAAGAGGCCGAGGCAGCCCGTAGCTCCCCCATCCCATCGTCGTCCAATGTGATGATGTCGTTGAGGAAAGCAAGTATGCACCCATTGTTGTTCCGTACAATCTACACCGATGAAATCTTGGAGGAAATGACGTCCAAGATAATCGAAGAGCCACAATACGTTACTGCCAACAAGGAGTACATTCTCGAGGATATGCAGGTGATGAGCGACTACGAGTTGAATGCATTGTGCGAGAAGTTCCCCAAGACCATTGGAGAGTATGCGCTTGAGCGCGACAAGTGGTTTGAGAGTGGGAAAGTCATCAAGCTTCTTGAAGTCATCAACAGAGCCATTGCTAAAAAAGAAAAAATCTTGGTGTTTTCTCTTTTCACACAGTTGCTTGATATTCTCGAGAAGGTGTTGAGTTTCTCCAGCATCACGTTCTTGAGGTTAGATGGCCAAACAAGCGTGGACACTAGACAGGACATCATCGACCGGTTCTATGAGGACGGGACGATCCCAGTGTTTTTGCTTTCCACCAAGGCCGGAGGGTTCGGAATCAACCTTGTGGCTGCCAACAACGTTGTGGTGTTCGACCAGTCGTTCAATCCCCATGACGATAAGCAGGCCGAGGACAGAGCGCATCGGGTGGGCCAGACCAAGGAAGTATTGGTAACCAGACTCATCTCAGAAAACACCATCGACGAGAATATCCTCATGCTTGCCGAAAACAAGTTACAGCTAGATGAGAGTATCAGCAACGAAGAAAATTCCTCCAAGATTGAGGAGAAAACCGCGTCCATGGTCGAGAAGCTATTATTCGATAAGCCTTAACTATAGGTGTGGAGCAAAAGAAACGGTGGGGACTGCATACACGTGCGCTGCTTCACTGTGAGTCGCTACGCGAGATGGAGGCACCGCACTGGGAAAAAGAACAATCACTGCTACAGAGAAGGACTCCCATACACACACATCAAGATGTTCCAGAGAGCCATCTTCACATCCAGGCAAAGTGCCTTGCGTTTAACTTCGCTGCGTCTGAACTGGAGCCCTCAACTCCTTGCATTGCGCAACCTCTTCATACAGACAGCAGAGACACCCAACCAGAACGCATTGAAGTTTTTGCCATCCATGAATCTATTAAAGGAAAACGAAACCAGGGAGTTTCTCAGTGGGCGCGAGGCTGTGAGCAGTCCGCTAGCTGTGAAGCTTTTCAGCGTGGATGGAATCAAAAGCATAATGTTGGGTTCCGACTTCATCACGGTGGAGAAACGCGACGAGGCCCAGGAATGGGCGCTTCTAAAGCCTGAGATCTTCTCCATTCTAACGGAGTTCCTCACCAATGGAACGCCCATAATCACCGATGCTGAAGTTACCAACGGCATGGGGATCGAGGACGATGACGATGAGGTGATCTCCATGATTAAAGAGTTGATCTTCACACGTATCCGGCCCGCTATCCAGGACGACGGCGGTGACATTGAGTTTGTCAATTTCGAAGAAGACACTGGTGTGGTGTACTTGCGCTTGAAGGGGGCATGCAGATCATGTGACTCGTCGTCGGTGACTCTCAAGAATGGTATTGAGAGCATGTTGAAGTACTACATTGAGGAGGTGCAGGAAGTCAGACAGGCAGACGAGGTGGTGGACGAAGCTGAAAAATCTTTCGAGGAGTTTGAGGCTGCAAATATTGTACCTCAGCCAAGAGGTGCCGATCCCCCACCTGCTTTATAGAGTCAACTGCATCGGCATTGCTTACTTACCCACGTGATTAAAGGAAGGTTCTTCCACGCATATAGAAGATCATGAGAGGTGTTAAAAACAATATAGCTACATTTGATAATTGCTTTACATCGAGTTCAAAGTAGACTAGCTGAGTTGTCTAGTATTTGAGTTGTCAATTAAGTGGAGTTACTGGTGTTCAGTAGTGCGGTGAACTATTTGTAGTCGCGAACTGTAATAGTAGTAGCACAGTATTTTCAATACTAATGTCAACATCTTATAGTGATCTCATTCACTTGTCCTTCGGGGAGAATTTGGCAAGTTGGGATCTCCCGGATACGGAAATGGGTAGTAGCCATACTGAGAGCCATACTGAGAGCCATAAGTATAAAGGTCGTTGTGGAAAGGCGCGGGTGCGAAAGCCGGTCCGCAATTGGGTGCAAAATTGGCCTGCACCTGGTACGGCATGGCCATGTAATAGTTATAGTAATTGTCGTACGGCGCCATTGATTGAGGGGAATGTACCGGTTCTGGGGTTGCTGACTCATTTGGGTTCCCCTGGGCCAGTTTCAGCCGCACCTTGGGCCCAGTGCCAGAGGGACCAAAGTAACCATAGCCATCGTATATGGACATAGGATAGCTCATGGGCAGATGCTGGAGCGGATGTTGGGGTGAATGTTGAAGTGGAGGTTGAGGAGGAGGTTGAAGCGAAGATTGAAGTGGAGGCTGAAGTAAATTTTGAGGTGGTTGAAGTGGTGGTTGAAGTAGATTTTGTGGGGGTTGGAGTGGGAGTTGAAGTGGAGCATAAGGAAAAGGCATGTAGCTCTCTTGTCGAGGAGGAGGAGCCAGGTAGACGGTTTGGAGACGTTCACTGGTGGATTTCTGTATGGCGAAAGAAGCCTCGATGTGGAACTTGGGGTAGTCCGCGAAGCCACTGACGAGCCTGTTGTTGGTGAGCAAAATGGCCTTGAGGGCCGGCTTGAGGTCGGTGTAGAAGACGAAACCAAATTTCCCAAATGGGGAGTTTTGGCGACGCGAGTAGAATTGCGGCTTGATGATTTTGGCCAGCTTGATGGAGTCTTTGGTGCCGAACTGGATCCAAAAGTCAAACCATGCACTATCGTCATTCTGGAACACTATGGGCAAGTTGTTGACGTAGATGTTGGATTGCTGGAAATTGATATTTTTAGAAAACCGCCTGAACGTATGCTCATCTGCTAGAGCTCCTTTATGGTTGCTTGTTTCAAAGAACTCCAAAGTGTTGTTGGCGAGCCTGATAGCTGTGGAGTTGTTGAAGAGAAAAGGCTCATGTTTCTTCTGGCATATGGACAATTGAAGGCCTGAAGATACCGAGTCTTGGCTGGGCTCTTCACTGGGCTTGCTGGAGATTTCGGTAATATCTGATTTGGAAAATTGGCGGAAAGTCTGGGGATCTAAATCATGTAGGAAATAGAGACACTTCAAGATGGATTCGTTAAGGTTTGGCTGGTGTGCGAAACCGATAAATCCCACACTCTTGAATTCAAGCGGTTTGTTATAGTCATTGCACTTGGTGGGGAAGTAAACGGCGTCTATATCCCCGAAAAGCTTGAACTTGGAAAGAAAGTCATCCAAGTCGCTCATTGTGAGTTGTGTGTCCCCGAAAAACTCATTGATGTTCTCAACCACTATGGAGTCGTACAACACCTTAGGCGGCGAGTTCAAAAAACTGGGGGATTCTTTCTTCTCGACCTTTGGGCTGTTCGTGTGCTCTACGGTCACTTTCAAGGAACCAAACGGGTTGGGGGCCTGCAGGAGCTTCTCAAAGTACGGCTCCAAGTCCTCGGTGCGTTCGAACTCCACTAATACCGACACAGTGGCCCTATGAACGGGGGTTTGAGCTACATTCTCTTTGCCAGTAGCAGGACCGCTTATATGGAACTTGCGGAGGTTTAAGTCCAAAAACTCGTCTGCCACTTCGGGCTCCTCAAATATCCGAACATATTTCAACTTGTGCGGCTGGAAGAAGTCCTGGATGGAGTCGATCAGTGTTTTGGACTTGGTAAGGTTGCGTAACACCACTACCGAGTCTCCCGAAGTATGGTGGGTCTCTTCGGTCTTGAACAAAATGTTGTTGAGGGTGGCTATCTTCTCGTCGAGTAGTTTTGCAGTCATAACGTCCAAGTCCGAAGAAAAACAGGGGTAATTAATTGAGTAGGGAGACGATAAGGATTATTTAAAGATAAGGATTCAAATTCCGAATGATATGGGGATTAAAGGCGCAGTTCAGATACTCGAGTGACGGGTTCTGGATATGTGCGTCGGAACCGTGTATATTAGTGGAGAAGCTCAATGGAAGGATAGATAAAAGGAGTAATTGTAAGGGTTCAGGAATTCAAGAGCCAAGTAGAAATTCCCAGAATTGTGGTTGATATGTGTCTGAATATGTCTGGATATGCCTGAGTATGTCTGAATGTGTCAAGTGGCTCGTCTACCGAGTACTTCAGTGTGGGGTAAAAGATCCGAAACGCTGGGAAAAAGCGGGCCGCCAAAGTTTCAGGGTGGTTTCAGATTTGGCCGCTGGATATGGGTGGTGTACTAGACGAGTGAAGATATGAAGTCGAAAAAGAAGGTGTAGACTGGGCCATGGCGTATTTTTGCATGGCCCTTGCCAGTAATTCGAACGTGAAAAGAGCTGCATGGTGTGGAGGGTGCTTTTGACGCGCTGCACAACAGAGCCGCCGCTTTGGAAAGAGGCTTTTAAGGAGTGCATTGGGGCAATGAAACAAACCTGAAACACACCCCAAACTGAAGGATCCACACGTGACGAGTATAAAGTACCTTAACCGAACTTCGGACAATCACTTCCATTGGCTAAGTTACTCTGTCGTTACTCTAGTATATGCCATGCAAGGGCCGGCCTTACGCAAGGGCCGGAGCGTTTGTACAGGAACGAGAAATGAGCTTCTTTGGCGCGGGTCTCGAAGGCCTGAAGGCTTATTTCACGTGAAGACCATACTCCGCCTTATACTCCTCTCCACGTGAAAGCTGCTCGGCTGGCGCGCTCATAACCGTTTTTTTACCCGGCCGTGTATATCTTACGATTTTTCCTTAGCCAATCGAGCCATTGAGCCTAAATGTGGGAATGTCCACTTACTATACAAATTTGCAGTATAGATTTATGTATTGTTATGATATAGTGTAAATGTAATTTTCTAGCTAATTCAGACGAAAAGTTAACTAAAAACCTTATTCTGAGAGTTTTCAGGTCCAAATTGCACGGCGACCTGCATATAACCGCAGCTTTTCTCAATGCTACTCTTTCATTTATTCTCCACTGATGAAGTCGTCCTCTATATCCGTAGGAAACTACGACTATGAATTGGACGTTCACGTGACCAAGACAAGTGACCAGCTTCCCCAAAAAGGCCCTCCTGCTCCCGTCTTTGTCTATGTCAATCAGCAGGGAAACCCCTCCATTGGCTGTTACGTATATACCATAGGCAAGGACACGCAGACATACTCCAGTGTGCTACAGCGGGGCGAGAATGTGGGTTTACAGGATCTAGCCACGAACCTCGGCCGGCTAATTTCCAAAAAATTCAATTGTCCTAGTTACGTGTGTTTGAGCGGTAATTTCGAGTTATCTGACTATGGAAAGCTTTCTCGCGAGGTGTTGACCCAATTAACGGAATAGCATGGATTTATTTGTTATTGAATAATTTTCATTGAATATCCATTTGAATTTGGCCGTTTTCATTACGTCACTTTAAGAAGTTCAGAAAATCAGATCAGAAAAGAATATTCTTCAAGAAATTACAGTATTTAATAATTATCGATTTCAAATTTTATTGGGAAATGGAGTATTCAGAACGAGTCACATTTCCGGTTACGCCTCAGTGCTATGGAGTAGCAGTGGAGGGTCATAAGCTTCTACGCACTCCAGCCATGGGTATATTAGTTTCCCTAATGAATCGCGTATCACAGGTATTAAAATTGTGAATATCGAGTGTTGGGTATTGAATATACAGATGACTACTATAGTGTATACAGAGACTATACTATGAGTCTATACAGAGTATATTACAGTGTTCCATATAAGTGCACACATCAGAGAGTACTACAAAGTACTACAGTATATACTTTTGGAGTGTACAAATATCTGCTATGAGTGTGCTGATGTCTGCTATAAGTGTACTATGAATGTACTATGAATACACAGAGTATTATAGTGTAGTGCATTTAGATTGTTCAGGTTGTTCGAGTATGAAGTGTACCATGGTCACTTTATAGTGTAATGTAGAGAGTCAGTGTATCTATGTATCATAGAGTATTATTATATTTTTATATAAAAGAGAGTATATAGTATAGAGTATAGTATAGAGTATAGTATAGAGTATAGTATAGAGTATAGTATAGAGTATAGGATAGAGTATAGTATAGAGCAGTTTTATAGTATAGCATCATGGAGTATAATATTGAAGGGTATTACAGGTACTACAGGGCCTACGGCCTCATGGTGTCGCACCAGTCTCCTACTACACAGAAAACTGAACATGGTACCATAAATTCCGGAAAGAATAATTCCCAGTCCATACTATATAATCTATAAAACATCAAACAGAATCTGCTATACATAATTTACTACATATATTTAAATACGTCTTTAATGCTACTTTGAAATACAGTACTCCATAGATAGCAGTGCAGTGCGCATCGCCTATCGCATCTCATCTCAAAAAATTACTGCTCACCTCTAGACTACTAATGGCACCCAGCAGACCACAACCATCCCGGAAGGGCAAGAAGGCATGGAGAAAGAACGTCGATGTGTCCGATATCAACGACGCCTTGGAGGCTAAAAGAGACAGAGAGGTTCTCCTAGGAAAAGACTCCGACAGTGCGTTCATCATCGATACCGCAGGAGACTACAACGTGTCCAAGCCCAAGAAAACGGTAAAGATCGCCGATATCTTGGCCAACAAGTCCAAGGTGGCACCTCTCAACACGAGGACCCGCAAAAAGATTGTCAGCAGTAAGCAGAAAGCCCACTTGATGGCCTTGGCTGGCCGTCTGTCCCTCACCTCTGCGCGAGAAGCCAGACTTGCGGACGAAGGTGTTGATGCCGCCATCGATAAAGACCTTTGGCTGGATGACGTGGAAGAGGCTAAAGAACACGTGCAGACCTCGCTGCGTGCAGCTGCCAAACTCCCCTCTACAATGAAAATGGGACCGATCAAGCTTGACTCCACCGATGTTGAAGACTTCACACTGGCTGTTCACGCCGGAAAATCCTATAACCCCTCGTCCGAGTCGTGGAAGAGCCTTATAGAAAAGGTCTACGCCCCTGAGGAGCAGAAGGAGATTGAAAGACAGGCCCTTGTGGCTCACCAGGAGAGAATCCAGCACCTCATAGAGACTTTGGAGGATGATGAGCTCAAGGAGTCGGCCGATGAAAAGGAAGCCGAAGAGCTGGAAGACGAGCAAAACCGCTACAAGATCTCAGCTAACGCCCCTACTAACGAAAAGAGAAAGGCCCGTGCCCGCAGAAACAAACAGGCCAGGAATAAGGAGAGAATGAAGCTCCAGGAAGAACTCCGTGCGGTCAAGAAGAAGATGAAAGACCTCGACAACTTGAAGGTGATTGAAAGCGAGGTAACGGAGAAACTTAGCAGCTTCAGACCCGAGCTGAGCCGTGAGAGGAGAATCAAGGCCTATAGTAAGCATGACTTGTCGTTCAAGCCCATCGAAGTCAAGTTGTCCGACGAATTGACCAACGACTTGAGGAGTTTGAAGCCCGAGGGAAACTTGCTTTACGAGCAGATGTACAAGTTGCAGGCGACAGGAAAGGTTGAGTCCAGAGTGCCGCAGGCCGTCCGCAGAAGATACAAGGAGAAGTTCATCACCAAGGATGGATACAAGTGTTGAGTCAGAAGTCGGAAGTCAGAAATCAGAAATCAGAAGAAATCAGAAGAAATCAGAAATCAGAAAGTCAGAAGTTAGTTAGACAGTGAGTCATACAATTGTTCAGTCTTTACTGCTTGTCATGTTCCATTCATACTACATACGCCATGGTCCTGGTACTCGATACTAGTCCCACGGTATAAGAAATCAAGAAACGCAATACTAGTAGAAACAGAGACTCATAACCATGCAAGGAATTCTAGATTACCATACACCAGATACTGGTCACTATATATCAGATGTGAGACTTCTTGACCACACTACGTCATACTAGTTACCAACTAGACTTTAGATACTACCTCATACCAGATACTACTTTCGGCTTACTCTTACTACTTACTAGACTGGATACTTCACACATCGACTAGTAGGTGCTATGTCTCATCAATGAATGGAAACGAGTGACTACATCCACATAGGATTGTACTACACACTACACCAGATACTATCCCAGCTATCCTAGGTATACCAACTGTACCGGTACTACACCAGCTTACCGGTACTATACCAATACTATACCGATACTATAAAGACTCATTAATTGAAGAACATATAGAATCTAAATGACTTCAAATCTAAATGACTTTGTTTTTTATCCGTTACTCCAGGACTCTCACTCTTCTATACATATATTCGGCCACCTGAAAAGACCGGAGAAGACATCGATAATAAGGTAGATACCCCGGTAGCGTTCATATCACGGTAGATAGCTTGAGGGATAGCTTGAGCCACATACTAAGATATCTTATGAGAACTGTTATTCTACTGTCCCATTATGATACTCCAGAACTCCAGAACTCCAGAACTCCAGATACTTTACTACGGTATTCCAATACCCATAATACCCCTCCGTGGATCACTACTAGCAAAAACTCCAATGCAATTTATTAAGCCAGTTGCTCTAAGAAAAGTCCCACGACCCAGCAACGTATCCTCTATATAATCTCTCTCTGAGCGAGAAGTATTGGTCTCTGTATGGCGACCAGTAGCCCTCTCTGGTAATGTGGGAGGTCTTGAAGTGCTCAGGAGCGACAGCTTCGGAGATCTGGCCCCGCTCGTGACCGGTCAACAAGTAGTCACGGGCCATCATCTTCTGGTCCCACTGGTCCAAGTCGTAACGGTCGTTTTTCCAGCCGTTATCCCAGTATCTGATGAAACCGACACCGTGGCCGGCAAGGCCGAAGAAGCCGGCCATGATAGCGTATGGAATTAATCCTTCGAAGGGCACGGGCATGTCGATTTCTGGATTGGTAGTGGTTGGAAGATTTGAATGTGCTACTCAATGATTGGTTCGCGCAGCGTGCGCGCACCATAAATAAGGTGATGCTCTGTACTTTATACTTTTACGTCTTATACTTGGTCACACTTTTATACACCGAGGTATTATCAAGAGTGTTCGTCAGATTTCTATATTCTTAATTGTTACCAAACCTTTAATTTTTCCTGTAAGCACTAGCTTTATCATTAACGTGATTATATAGGTCTTTGGATCCCACATTCGAGCAATAGACCTGGGACAATACATCTGGTCAGTCCATCTATCATCTGGCCATTTTTGAAGATGATCATATTGAAAGATAGTCATACAGAAGATGGCTAGTTCAAATTATCTCCCCATAATCTCTTCACAAATCTTTCCATGTTCACCGGGATGCTGGCCTGCCCCACCACCCATGGGTGCTGAAGAATCTCTTCTGGACTTGGCCGGTCGTCTGGGTTCTTCTTCAAACAGTACCCAAGGAAGTTCTTGAACGAATCGGACCAGAAAATCCCCTCTTCTGGAGCATCTTCAAGTTTGGGCTCGTAGTCTAGAATCAACTGTAGCAAGTCGATGGGCCCAAGAGGCCCTTGGCTGCTCTGCGAATGGTATGGGAACTCACCCTTGGCCACCTCCAATAAGGAAAGCCCAAGCGACCAAACGTCGCAATTCACCGTATACGGCTTGCCCATGATCCTCTCCGGCGCCATGTAGTATTGCGTGCCGACAAATGTCGTGGCTAGCGAATTAACAACTTCTCCACTCACACCGAAATCGCAGATCTTTGAGTTTCCATACTTATCTAGCAAGATATTCGATGGCTTGATATCACGATGGATGATTTTCTGTTCATGTAGATACCTGAGACCCTTGAGAACAGACTCGGAGATCTTACCCAAGACCTTTTCGTTGACTCTATTGGTGGAGTCCAACTCGATCACTCTCTTATAGATAGCATCCAAAGTCGAGCCTCCCATATATTCCATGGCAATGCCAATCATGGACTGCTTCGACACCATGAAGGTACCGTAGTACTTGACGATATTAGGCGAGTTGCACGAGCGGTTGTACTGTAGCTCTCGTAAGATCTGTTTCTGCACATTTGGATTAGGGTCTGTGTTGATCATCTTCAATGCAAACACAGGCAGGCCATTCTTGAGCACACACTTGGACACGCTGCCGGAGTTGCCCTCGCCCAACTTGCTGATTTCCACAATGTTTTCCGAGTTGGCCAAGAAGTTCCAGTCCTCTGGCGCTAGCTCATTGAGGTCATCCACGGGGCCGATCTGCGATGCAACCCTGCTGTTTCTGTCCAGGCCCGTATCCATGATATTGGAATCGCGAGAGCTTGGGCTGGTGTCTGCTGAGCTCATATACAAGCCAGGCTCGCTGTGGCTATTGCAATTGGCCATACTAGATTGGCTGGACGAGCCCGACACTATGCTGGTTGCAAAAGAGTGGGAGCCGTCGATCTTGGAGAAATCCACAGCTGGAGGTTTCCGGCGGGGCTTGCGAGCCGAATGGGGAATATTAGGTAGCGAGGAAGCCGATGAATTCAACGGCGGCAAATTCGACGCCGAACAGCCCGGGCTGGCCGATGATGCAATGTTTATAGGGCGGAGAGGATTGGCCATCATTCGGGGCGGGCCTGGGTTACGTGCAGCCAGTGTGAGGTCGTAGATGCTACTGTCGTTGGCATTGGAGCTGGTTAGCAGCGGCAGGGGAATCAGCAACTGGAGGCTGGGCATGTGGCTGGAACGCTTCGTGGGAGGAATGTTAAACATCGCATTTTCTGACATACTTCTATGCTGATGGACGGACTTGGGAGGTCAGTAAAATTTAAGGTACCGGTGGGGACTTAAGTAGGCAAGTAGTTTGTGCAATGAGAAGCCTGTAACAATGGGCGACGTTTCAATAAGGTTCGAGCAATATACGATCAAAAGGGGTATGGATTGCCGGTAGTAACGTCGGAGGTACAACGGCGGACGGGCTAATGACGGAGGCTGGGACTGGGATCTTATATATATATGGATATATAGATATATATGAAGGAGCGGGGACACGGGAAGAAAAGGCAAGGAGGAACCCAAAAGGTGATATATCTGAAACTTATTTGCCGCCGGGCTGATGCGCTAGTCGATCGTTGGGTGTGATAATGTGTAACTATTTTTCTTAACGTTGCATTGTTTCACCATACCTGCGTGTGGTGCAAGGGTTGTCGCCCGCGCGTCCTCGTGCGAGTGCATATCGCTGCGATCAATGATCCGACCAGGTAGATCACGGATTCCCGAACCTGGTAGAAAAGGCATGGGACAATCTGCGAAGATGTGAAACAATCGGGCGCAACTGGGGTCAACCTGCCCGCCCGCCAGCCTGCCAATCTGAAACACACCTGAAACACCTTGCATTTCGCGCCTTTTGTTTCACTGCCTAAACTTTAAACTTCTCTTCATTTGAAAAAGCCAGATCGGGAATATTGCATCGCGATCTAGCCAGGCCTTTTTTACTAAGCACCGCGTGGCCTGAGTGATGCTCCTATTTTGCATCCACTACACCCTAAATTCACTAGATTATAATTCCGGAGAGATTTCTGAATTTAGTGAATCGTATTCCGTCTCCCAATAAATTCTTAATTTTTAAATTTTGGTAAATTCTTATTATAGGACTCACTTTTTGGCGGCCTTCTTGCGGGGTGCTGCCTTGGTGGCCTTTCCTTTTTTGGATACCACCTTAATAAGCTTGTCTTTCTTGAAGTCTATCTCCTCACCATCATCTGCTCCTTCAACCTCTTCATCTTTGGCAGTATCGTCGTCCACAACATCGTCGTAATCCACCTTTTGCTTCAAACCCCCGCCGGACCCAATGGAGTTTCCTGTTTTGTAGATTGCAACCGGGTGCTGTGTGCTGTTGTACTTTCTGGTGAACGCAGATTTGGTTTTGGTGTTGATGCCCTTGAGCAAATCTGCACGTCGCTTGCTGCCCACCCCAAAGTCCAACACACTATCCCAATCTTCTTTGGTGAGATAGTAATAGTCCATGGTATCAATGACTGGCTGGATGCCTTCTTCTGCATGCTTCAACAATGGCTGAGTTATTGCGTCCCGCATCACGGGAACGTAGTCCAACCTCAACTCATCCTTACTGGTGGAAGTCCGCAACCGGGTATGGTACTGAAGTTCCTGAAGCAACCTCTGGTTCTTCATACCCTTTGAGTTTTGGCCCAACCATGAAGAGAAATTGATCCGGGCAACGATCGAGCCGTTGACCTCCAGAGCTGGCCGCACCGTAGACATGACTCCATGGATAGGGAGCAAGCTCCACTGCTGCTCACTAGATCTGATCAAAGAGTTGATTCCATCGGATTCACTTATAGAGTCTGCGGCATTGGCAACCCGTTTCAAGTGCTCCTTCTGCGATGTGACGTTGGGCCGCGTGTAGATGTAGTTTTCCTGAATCATCAACGAAGCAAAGTCAATATCGTTGAAGTACAAGTCCAACTTATCGTTGAGCGTGCTGCCTGAGCTGGGGTTGAAGATCGGGCCTCCAAGCAATGTGGATGTGATCTCAAACGGCTTGAGCATGACATGCTTCTTCCAGCTGGCCGCTATGGCCTTGGAGTTCTCATGTCCAATCACACTCTGCGTCTTGGACACCGTCGACATCAAATTGATGATCTGTCTGATATCATTTCCCGTGGCCTGCACCAACTGCCCAATGACGGATGGCTCCAACTTGAGCTTTTCTCTGTGGGCAATGGTAAGAAGTCTGGCCCGCACCTCCATTTCCGAAGGCCGCTTGAAGGTTAAGTTATAAGTGACTTTATCGAAAGTCCTCATCTTCGGCAACGACTTGTCGTTACAGATGAGAATCATGGGCATTTTGGTGATGCGGCAGAATGCTGATAATGCTCCTGCTCCTCCATGGTCTCCACTTGACATTCCATCAACCTCATCCATAATGAGACAGAACTTGGTTTGGTTTGCTTCTTGATTGCCATCGTTCTTGTTCCTGAAGAAACCAACCACAGAAGTGTTGTTGAGAACAGACTTGATATCGGAGTCTAGAAGAGCCTTGGACCTAACATCCGAGGCGTTTTTCTCCAAGATATCGAACCCAAGTTCTTTGGCAACAAGATGTGCTGCACTGGTTTTACCAATACCAGGAGCACCCAGGATCAACGCGGCCCGGAAGACACCTGAACCATCAGCTCCCGGCACTTTAAAGTCCTTCTTGGCATTATCAAACCACTTCGAGAGCCAATTGCGCAACTTATTGACCTGTGCCTTGTTTCCGCAAAGCTGGTTGACATCCGTAGGTGCATACTTGACGGTCCAGAGCTTCTCGCTATTTGGAATTTCCCGGGGTGGTTCAGGTGCAGCACGAGGAGCAGAGCTTTCTGTTTTGATACTTTGCTTATCGAGTTTCTGCTTCTTGCGCTCTTGTTCCTGGCGTTCCTGGCGCTCTGCTTCGGCCTTTTTCTCAGCCTCTTCATCAGCACGGGCCTGGGTCAAGATCTCCTCCTCCTCTTTCTCTCTCTTTCTCTTGGCAGCTTGGGCATTGGCACTGTCTCCACCGTCAGCAGGCATTCTGGTTAAAAGCTCGAGAAAGCCTGCTTCACTAATTGCTTTGATGCCAAAATCTTTGATTTTCTTGACCTTCGAAGGGCCTGCTTCCTCTCCAATCACCACCAACGAGGTCTTTTTCAGAATACTTTTGGTGACTTTGGCCCCGTACTGCTTGGCCACGGACTCGGCTGCGTCTCTATCGAGATTTGGCAACACCCCAGTGAAGACAATAGTGAGGCCTCCCAAACAATTGGGCGCAGCCTCCGGAAGCTCCACATTCCCACTGGGAGGTGCAAGGCTCTGCTGCTTATTTTTGAGGGCGAAGTAGTTGAGTTTACCGTCTGTTTCAGGTGCATGCGGAAGCTCTGCATCGGGGATGGTGGAGAGGATCTGGTCTGCATGGACTCCACTTCCTCCAGTTTGAGAAGTAGCTGAGGGTCCCGAAGTTCCATTAGAGGATGCTTTTTTGGGTGCTGTTTTTGGCTTTGGCTTTGGTTTGACCACAGGTTCTGGCTCAAGCTCCACAATGTCTTCCTCTAAGTCTTCATCGGCCATGTCGTGATCCTCACTGGGGTTTTCGTCCATATCATCTATCTCCATCAAATCGTCGCCCTCGTCGTCGGGATCTTCAGCACCAGGCTCGAACTCCTCTTCGGAGTCCTCGAATTCGTCGTCTAAATCGATGTACTGGGCCTGCTGGGCGGCTTTCCTAGTGGATTGTCTCACACTTTCTGTTAATGGAGCATTATGGTCCAGCAGAGGGGCTTTCTTGGGCAGTTTTTGCAGCAGAGCCTCTGTTTTTGGCTTGGAGAAGAACTTGCTCTTGTTACCATCCGTTTTGCTAGCCTGTGCCTGTTTTTCAGGGGCATTGGTCTTTTTCTTGGTTCCGCTTTTCTGCAAGGTTAGTATACTGCTAGCAATAAGTCAATGAGTCCCTGAAACCACAGAACCTGGAATTGCAGAACTCAAATAGGAAAGGTAAATAGAAGCTTCTAGGGCTCATAACACAGTTAAACATACGCCTTTTTGGTCGCCGCCTGCAAAGAACAGCCGGATGTCGACCATAATGAGATGGAGTAGATGGAGTAGATGGGTAGGGAGAGTGGAACGCGCGTTGTGAGGTGACTAGAGAGCGCGCCGCGTCTACTGAGGCCGTCGCAGCCAGATTTACTATAGACATCAATAGACCCATTGAACTAACAACCACATATGATTATTATACCACTGAGTATTGAGAACCAACTAGATATTTGGTTATCATGGATTCTTCAGTCATAGACACACTTGGTAGTAGACACACTTAATAGTAGATATCACTTAGTAGTAGATAAAGCCCCATATGTCTTAGATATCACTTCCCAAGAGTGGACGTACCACTTTTCAAAATTTTAGACCACTATTCATCATTGTAGCCAGCCATTACTTCAACAGCCTCACTTTCAACAGACTCATTTTCGACAGCCTTACTTCAACAGACTCATTTTCCACAGATTGCAGACTTTTAGCTTAGCTTCGTCATTTAGCCTGTTTGCAGACTCACCTTCTGGTTTTTGACTGCTTCACTTAGCTTCTGTTCTTGCTCTCTTTGTCAAGGAAATCCGTCCATAGAGAAATAATACTCAGCCGTGCAGGTGGTTTCCCATCATCTCCAGCCTTGGCTCCACTGTTCAATAGTCCGGCCTCCATCTTTCGCTTTTCATCCCAATTGAGAAGTCCGCCTATCAATGAAAGCGTCTCGAACTTCTTGGCATCTCCTCTTGGGATTTGCACAAACTTGACTATCAAGTTGGACACCAATTCCTTGTCAACGGTAGAGTCTGTGTCGCCCAGGTTTTGTTTCAACATCGATAACGACTTGGTCAAGTGCTCATTGAGAATCACCGCTTCGTGTCTCAACTTGCCTATTATCACCTGCTTGCTGTGGATCTCTTCTTGGAGTTGTGTGATCTTTTCGTTTTCCTCCGCCAACTTGGCCCTCTGCTCTTCTCCTTGCTGTACCTTTTCGAGCAATTGGCTGTTCTCCTGCTGCAACTGGGCCAACTGGTTTTGAGTGCTTTGTAGTTCCTGGTCAATCTCTTGGATATTGCTTTGCAAGGAGTTCTTCTCCTCCTCGAACGTTCGTTTATTGCTCTCAATCAAGCCAGTGAACCTCTCCTCTTCCTTCTCCTTGGCAACAAGCGATCCCCGCAACTCTTCTATCATGAGCAGCAAGTTTTTGTTTTCCATTCTGAGGTCACCTTCTGCTATTTCAAGCTCGCTGTAGCTGGCCTTGATCTCGTTGATTTTTTTGCTGAGCTTGCTGACCTCATTTTCTAATGCGTACTTCTCGTCCTGTAACGTCTCGTCCTTGGAGCTGAATTCTCGCCGTAACGTGCTCAATTGCTGACTTAGTCTTTCACACTCCGAATTCAAGTCCCCAGACCCGGTTTTTAGCTCCTGGATGGTGTTTGCCAGCTTCTCAGCCTCACTTTCCAACTCGGCCACTCGGGTTTCGAGCTTTTCTTTTTGAACAAGAAGCTGGAGGTTCTCTTCCTCAGATGCAACCTTTTCTTGCTCCAAAGCCTCTGCCTTTTCCTTGAGTTGGGCCACTTCTTGCTGCGTTTCCTCCAACTCCTCTTGAGTCAATTTGTAGTTCCGAACCACAGTTTTCATGCTGGATATCTTGCTCAAGAAACCCTCCAATTGCCTCTTTGCATTGTCTCTTTCCTTCTCGGCCTCTTCTAACCTCGACTCTAATTCTGCATGGGGACTCACACCCACATCTTCCTGTATACTTTTGGCTTCTAGTTCCTTCTTAAGTTGTTGGATCTGAGACTTTAACATGTCCACTTCGTTTTGGCTCAGTTCAACAGAGGGAGCAGGAGCCACATCCCTAGAATCTAGAGTCCCAGTGAGCTGCTCTGGTGTAAACTTAACCTCTGGCTCATCCTGGGTACTTATCTCGGAAACTTCAGGGTCAAACCCAGCAGAATCGTGAGACACATGTGCCTTTGGTTCCTTAGACTCTATTTCCTTAGATTCTAATTCCAGAGATTCTGGTTCCTGGACCAATTCCAGAGATTCTGGCTCTTGAGGTTCGTCAGCAGGTTGTTCGGCCAAGTTCTCACTAATCAAAGCAGGCTCCGAAGAAAAACCATTGAGGTCTGGCAGCTCAATTTGTTGTTCTGGTCTAACTTGGTCATGAGAAACTGTTTCGGGGACCAATGACTCGGTAGTTTCTTCAACCTCGTGTTCGGTTGTTTCGTTTGGCAAAACAAGCGTACTATCAGAAACGGCATTTGATTTCAAATCATTGCTTAAATCGCTCTTCGGTTCTTCGGGTTCGAGCACTGGTGTAGCACTTCCATTGACAACATCAGCATCAAAGAGGGAAGGCTCAATGTCTGTCTTTGGGTGCTCTTTCACAGGCACAGAGACTGGATCTTGGCTGGCAAATAATGGCTCGGAAGAGACTTCAGATGGGGTCTCAACAGCTCCATCTACCGTGGACTCTATGGTTGGACCCGAAACTATGCCATTCAGATACATGCCATTGATTTCAATGTCTTCGTTTCGTGAATCCACGTGTATATGATTCTCTGTACCTGAAAAGTCGTCAGTACCAAGTTTGGTAACAGGTACAGTATGAGGTACAGTATGAGGTACAGTATCAGGTACAGTATCAGGTACAGTATCATGATCAGTACCCGGAGTATCAAGTTCAGAAGAAAGTTCAGAAGGAAGTTCCGGATTCTCAGACTCTATATATTCCGATTCCTTGGATTCAGCTCCAGTCTCCTCGAGATCTTCATCCTCGAGATCTTCTTCATGCTTTCTAGTCTCATGCTCTCCAGTCTGCTTAGTGTCGGTAGTCTCAGGACCCTTCTTCACACCACTCTTAGCTTCCAAAAGTGGAGCCTCCAGGGCAAGGTTATCCCCGATACTCTCCAGTAGTTCTTTCTCTTTCAGGCGCAGTATGGTTTGCGCAGCCGAAGTCAAGTCTGGTTGGGTGTTTTCAGCAGTAGCAGAGAGATCAACATCCCAGTCGGCATCGTCGTCAATAGAGCCCAAATCATTATCCCAGAAATCTTCAGCATCCTCGGTATCCATCCACGGGTCAGCAGCCGCCGAGGTCATTCGTGTGTGGTTCAGTGGGGGAGATTGTATGAATGACACTTGTTGTGGACAGGCATAGAGCAACGCGGGCCTGGTCCATGCTATACATAGAAAAGTGGTGAGGTTCTGTATATTGAGGGGGTGGGCAGAGGTGAGCACTTTCGAGGGTGAGGGCCCACTTCCGGTCTTTTGCCTGGGGTCACTTAAACTCCGTTTTTGCGTCAGAATTATGAAGATTTAAGGAAAGTTTTGGATTCTATGGATCTGATTTAGGATATGTGATTTTTTGGGCCTTTTTTGAGCCTCTGTTTTGGACTTTGGTTGGGGCTTTCGTATGGGTACCTTTGAGCGCACGTGACGAAGCCATAAGTGTTCAAGAACCAACAGTTCCAAACTCAAAAGGGTACTGATCAATCAATGTGGGAATGCAGTGGACTAGAATGTTCTTCTTATTAATTTTTATTAATTTTTTTCTTTCTTTCTTTCTTTTTTTTTTGATCGGTATATGAAGTAAGGTGGACCAAGCCAAGTCACTGCAGCTACACACTTCCAGAACAGGAAGCACTTATGACACCATGAATTACAATTACACTATGAAACTAGAATGAAACCAGCATAAAATAGGCATGAAGCGTTTCTAAAGCGTTTCTGGAACCTTCATGAAACCACTTTGAAACCACTCTAAACTTCTATGAAACTTGTGTGAAACTACCCTGTCACTAAAACCTCATGGTCAGCACTGGTGAGAGCACCACTAAAAAAACACTACGCTACAGCATTAATGTACACTGAAGCACCACAAAAAAATATAAAAAGTTAGAGTTTGAAATTGAACTGGCTCAGAAACGAAACTAGAAATAGACTAGAGATAGAAAAAGAACTAATCAGAAAATAATCAGAAAATAATCAGAAAATAATCAGAAAATAATCAGAAAATAATCAGAACATAAATTTCTACACCACAACTAGTTATCGCACTCTAGACACCACTACTCACTTCTAAAGTACAGCACTACTAATGCACCTACTCAATAGATGAATAGCAGTCCAAACAAAGCACGTAATAAGACTTCTAAATTAACATCAATACACGAAAAGTCACGAAAAATTTCTTTGATGAAATTCCGGAAGTATTTCTGATCGTACTTCTGATCGTATTTCTGATCGTACTTCTGATGACACTAGAGGAACACTGGATCTACGCTCAATGAGAATAAGTGAACACAAGTGAACTTCAGTAAATACTTTACCAAATGAGAACAACACTGTATAAACATTAAGTAACAAGCTAGTCTTCAGTGCTAGTAATTTTTGAAATCTACAATATCTCCTGGAAGAGACGAGTTGGGCATTAGTGAAGTAGACTAGGCTTGTGAGCCATTAGTTTGACCTAGTCAATTGGTATATCATTTTCCAGGATTAGCCAAAAAACTTGGGAGTGGCTTTAGGATTTATCTGAAGCGAGTTTAAGACTATTTATACGTATAATAGTTGCATGTCTGAACAATAGACTAAGGCTTTATTGATAGAAGTAGTGCGATACCCATAAGTTGTATAGTTTTCACTAATTAACACTTCAACAATACACTACAAAAGACACAACACTACACTACAAAACACTTCAAAATACTATAAAATTCTGAAAAGCCTTTAAACACTACTATAAGATAAAGAGGTTTGAAATTGTAAAAAAAAAGAAATATTTGTATGATTCCACTAGCACAGTACTATTGAATGTAGAATTATACACACTAATACATACCATAAGACCTCTAAATAATACTAGGAGATAGCCATCAAAAGAGACAACACTTTGGACTAGCACAGCACGGTATACATTAGGATATGGAGACTTTAACACGTGTCACTATTGAACACGTATTACTTGACTGGTCACTATAACCCAATGAATGCCACTAAATTAACAGCTTTCACACCAAAAAATTTACTACAATACAGAGTTCAGTTTGTTCCTTTTATTAATGAAAGAATTCAGTTTATACACGCTGCATCCACCGGCATCCACCGGCAAGAACACAACAATTTATGTGGGTGGGTTCCTTAGATGTTGGATGGGTACAACATGATTCTGACAGAAGAACCAAAGGAGTTTGGTGGCAAGTTCTTCTTGAAGTTGGCTCTGACAACACCGCTGTTACCGTGTGTTCTGCAGACCTTACCCCAGATGACTCTGATCTTGGAACCTCTGACTTCCTTTTGGGCTTTGTAAACGTAAGCGATTTTCTTACCCAAGTAGAATCTGGCGTCTTTTGTGTTTTGAACACCCTCAATTTGGATCAAAGAGACGTTTGGGTTGGTAACGCTCTTAGAACGTTGGTAGGAAACGTGTTTACCCTTAACGTACACTGCAATGTTAGTATATGATTATGGACTCCATATGAGCATAGCCTGTGATTGGTGCTTATTGAAGAATATTATAGAGCTCCATTTCTAGCGCTTTGTGTTTTCTGGTGCTTTGTGTTTAAGACTATAGACATCCTTGGACATCCTTGGACATTAGTGAGTCAAGCACGAGTGAACGACCAAAGTGAATGATGAATAACTTTCATGACTATGTCTTGCTCGTATATGACATGGATAATCTGGGCCTTGGTTATGCTGGATATACATACATCTTTGAGAGTCAGCCATTGTGTATCAGTTGTATGATTAGAAAGAAGATACCGTCACTAGAAAAAGTCAAATTTTTTCCACCAGTGCGTAAGAGAAAATTCTCGGTGGGCCTGCATAGGCCGCGGTGAGTCTTGTCAGAATAGCGGTTTGGGGGAGGCCTTCGCAAACGCGAAATCCGTGCACCAAAAGCCCCGTCTCAATGCACTTGCACGTGACGCGGGAGAAGCCCTAACCGCGAGCACGTGAAAGCCCTAGGCTGCAACTCCATCTTATCTTCTTTAAACTCATACAGCTCATACAGCTCATACAACTCATGCAGCTCATACAACTCATGCAGCTCATACCTGATTTGTTAACTTGTATTGATAATCTATATTGTTCGTCAACGTTATGGAGTTTACAATATTCTTCCTCTATTGATAAATCAATTCCTAGTATGTAGGTCCTGGTGTATCATTCAGTTACCCACCCATTCAACTGTACATTCAATCACGCACACGAAGTATCAATTGTAATAGTATCAATTCACCCAAGCATCAATTGATTTCTCTAACAATCAAGACATGATATAATCGCTGGTAAAAATGAAATCGCAGCCCATTATATTGTTGTCTTGTCTCAAACTGTTATCTCAGACTCGTTGCTCCATTTCTTCGCGTTGAATCGCCAGTGGAGAGCTTCAGATGAGTCATGCTTGGATCCCTTGATTGTTCCCAGCGGGCAGTCGCCAATACTCAAATTGGCTACATTGGCTAAGCTAATCATAGGGTCATCGCCAACGCTTTCCTTGCTCAAGTCGACCCGGTCGAACCAACGCACCTGCCATGGAGCTCCTGAGTCCTTCTCTTGCACGCGCAACTCTCTCTGTTCGTTCTCGAGTTTGCTTTTCTCCTTGTGGATGGCATCGTAATCGCCCGACTTGATGGCGTCTGCAACTTTCTCCCAGGCCTTTCTCGACTCCAATCTATGTTGTTTTTCGAGTGGCTTAACTTCCAATTTCTCGGGCTTGGCCTGTGCTGCACTGTAGAAAAGACTGCTGGAACTGGAGCTGGGGGTGTGTGGGCCTCTGGCAATGTACGACTTATCCGACCATTGGCCACTGATGGTGGCCAAGGCATTCTCCTTGTGAGCACTGGCCAATTTGTCGGGGAATATACGGGCCTTGAACGTGTTCTTCTTGCCACTGAAGTATCCTCTACCTGAGTACTCAATCACTGTTAGGTAGCCCGAGGAGCTTTGGATATAGGAGGTGCCCTCCAACTCCACGAAAGGAGAAGCGGTGATCAAACCTTCAATGTGCAATGGGGGAAGCGTAATCAAGTAAGTTTCGCCCAAGTCCTTGTACTCCAAAATGGCGTGCCCGTATTGCTTGACATTAATCAGGGTGGCGCTAATGGTGGCCTTAATGCGGTTGTAACCTTGCAAAGTGGTTTTGTTCTTCTCGTTCTGGATGGCGTAGGCCGTGACCGGAGGATGATGCGACACCTGTTCGCTCAACAAGACGGTTTCGCCAAGCTTGGCATCCTTGGTCAGATCGGACCACTTGCCCACAAAAACCTCGCCCAAAAACGGATTCAATGGCTTTTTCTCTGAGCCCATGGACTCGTTTCTGGAGCAGTACTGCGACCTCAACGTGGAGATGAACCACTTGGTCACAGCAATGATTCGCTTGACAGCCAAAGCTTGCTTCTGGTCCTTAGATTCGCCTTCGTCACTAAGGAAATTGGGTGCCACCAAAAGATCCGGGTGCTCGCCCCAGTATTGGGAGTACTCCACGAGTGATGTAGGCGACAAGATGAAGGGAGGCGCAGTCAACGACGACAAGTCGCCATTGTAGGAGGCGATTGACTTAAGGAAGGAGGTCCACGATGCTGACAGGGCCATGATGGATTAGAAGACACGATGACGGCTGGTGGAGATGGCAGACTACGTGGCTGAGTTATACGAGCGAAAAACGAGACGGTTATTATAGGACTAACGTGTGGCTCTACGTACAGGAACTTGCGAGATCTGATAAGGTGCGGATCGGCCGGCCCGAACCACGGCTTGAACTAAGGTTTCTACACTTTGATTAGGATAGACTTTGCTTATTGTTAACTTTGATGCGTGTATTTTTTGGTTAGATTTGATTTATACCTTTTCAATTGTGTTGTTCAATTGCTGAGTATTTCGGCCAAGACTGGGTCTTGACTAGAATTATCTCGACTGCGAAAACTATGCATGTGCCTGACTAATGCCATATATGACTCCACACAAATATTCAATACCAACAAGCAATTCAAGTAAAATGACAATTGGTCCTAGTGACAGCCAAAAAATCAGAATGAAATTGTTCCCCTCATTTCTCTACAACTTAATGTAGATTTTGTAGTGGTCCAACACCTTGGCAAGCACTATCCACGACAAAGAGTACACCACAAGAATGGCATATGCTGCAGCATTGCTGACCTCCAACGTATTGATAGTCATGTTGATCAATCCCGTCAAGAGATTAGCAACCAAAAATATCGCCAAGCCGTTTCTGTTCACCGAGTCGAGTGTACTAGACCTCAATGGCCCAACGTACTTCTCAATCAAGTTATAGCCCAAGAGAAACACTGAGTTATAGCTGACCACCCACAAAATGTACGAGAGATTGGCTAAACGTCTTGAAATATTGCCCAAGTACACCGAATCGAGAGATAACTTAAATAGAGCCATTGAAACAATGCTGAAGACAATAAGACCCTGTGTGGCCGAAACAGTCAAGTATTTATAGGCCTTGGAATTGGAAACGAAACTCACACCCAAAATGTTGTTTGGTTTTGGTTTGGACGTAAGGAGGAACGGACCAAAAGCCTGGCCGAATATAAAGATACTGGAGTAGCCAAGGAACGAGAAAAGGCCCTCTTTGTTCATTGTCCAGAGATTATTTTTGCGGTTCAGTTCATCGAGAATAAAGCCACTGAGCCCGTTGAAACTCAATTGGTACTCGTAAATTGCCCCTATAAGCAATGCAACGACAAAACGGGGCATCACGGAAAAAATGGGGTCAACCACACCAAGGAAGATCGGAAGAAGACCTAATGTCATGAAGAAGTTCCAGTGCACACCATATTCCGTCACGTGTTCCTGGTACTCAAGGGACTTGACACTCACCAAGCGAATGAACCCAAGAGCAAGCACAGGGAGTGCTTTAACAGTACTGGAACCGATGAGAGACCAGTAGCCCTGTTTGGACTGAGTAGGGGCCAAATTCTTCTTGATCACCGAGCGAGAGTTGGCCAAGCCCATGGAAAAAACAAACAGACCGACCCCCAAGTCCATCAAAGAAGTGCCCCAGGTCTCCACCTTGGCAAATCTGCGGGGAAAGATATGGAAGTCCACGGCAAGAATGGCAATGTTCGTGATAATGATCATCTGGGAGCGGTAAACGGTAATATAGGACACGGTAGGCAAGTCCACAACGAGAACCTTCACTGGTTTTGGTTTTTTTGCCTTTACGGTCACCATAATACATAAGAACGTCAATAGAGCCACGCCTAGGTAGGTATATAGGCGTTTCAATTCATTGCTCAAGATGGTAGTGGACTGGAGAAGGAGAAGCGCATCGAAGTAGTATTCGAGGATGAACAGCAAGGGAAACGTGGCCAAAACTGGCACTCTGTGAACAATGTGGTTGGCATATAACGAGTGAGCTAGAAAACCTCCAAGAGAGATGGCTGTGACCTTATATATTTCCTGGATCAGCCCGCCGGTCAAGTCTGACACAAACTGTTCCTTAAGGTGTTTAAATGACATCACGAAGATCTGGCGTTTTCAAGGTGGGGCCCAAGGTGTGGAATATACAGTGAGACTGAGACTAGTAGTGGATTGAGACTGGTAGTGGACTTAGACTGAGACTGGTGTTGGGTGCGAAAACGTCCGTCACTCAATCGTATACTAGCAGCTCTAGATGGGCCCCAGATACAGTCTACTAACCTTTATAATAAACTAAAAAAAAAAACTAAACATAAACATAATTATATGCAGAATGCGTTGGTACCTGTTTTTGGAGAGACCAGGTCAAAAGTTCCTACTCGAGACTGAATATCTCTATTTATGCCAACCAGACGAATTGGCTTTATGTTGAGGCGACTCGCGACATGCCTCCAGTCGTCGTATACACTTATATTCCTTTTAAAACATCCATATTTCATTACATGGGAAGTCAATATACCGGACCCATACTCCAAAACATATAAAAGACAACATTCCTAGAGCCCCCCTCCGTCTACCTCCTTTTTTTTTCCTCTTCCAGAAATACTCCCAGCCTAGTAATTTTGTTGCGCAGTCACGTGCGGGCCTCACACGATGCCTTTATTCTCGGCTCAGAAACTCTGCCCTATCCTCAAGTCCCACTTATGGAGAACCCGCTGGATCCGTCTGGCCCCGGACTTTCACTAGACCACCTGGAGTCTCTGCTGCCACGTACCCCACCACACTCGCCCCTGAAATTCCAATCGCTACACCTGCAAGATTCTCCCAAGCTGCCTGATACCGAACCCCATACTCCGGAATCAGTCCCGCGGAGCGACGATAGCCTTATCTCCAGCACCACCCACTTGCTAGCGTCCATTAGCCCTTCGAGTTCGCCAGGTTCTGACTCTGGCGATGACCTCCGCTTGCAAGCTCCGCCTCGCATTGAGCTATCGCCCAGTTTCATTGAACCGGAGCGCCACTCCCCGCATTCGCAAGCCGTCTACTCCAGTGCCCTGGAATCAGAGTCCCAATTAGGTTATAAACCCAAGGGATTAAAAAAGAAAAATGCTCTAAGTTCTGCTCTGAGTTCTCCCAAGGCGAAAAGGACCCCACGCCGAAGGTCCAGAACCTCCGACGCTCACTCGGAAAAGTCTCACCGTTCAGATCTCCATCTTGGCGGAGGTTATACGCTGACACCTGTCACCGGAAAGATCTTCCGCAATATGCTTATTCTTGAAGCCAGTCTACGGCAGCAGGTCATTCAGCAGAGGACCATGAGACGCAAGTATCTTACGTTTCTCGCGGCCTTGTGCTCGCTCATTGCATCGATATCCTATCATTTGTACTTCAATTCAGACCCAGGGCCAACACGAGTGTTTCTTCAACTCATTCTTTTGATGCTCTGCGTCACACTTTTCTTATACCATCTCTCGGGAGAGTACCAGAAGACCATCGTGCTACCCCGGAAGTTTCTTTCGTCCACGAACAAAGGCTTGAGGCAATTGAATGTTCGATTGGTGAAGATTAAGTCGTCTTTCACTGATACCACGGCGGATTTGATCCGCGAGGTGGGGCTTTTCCTATGCGTGATGGCCCTCAAGTTCTTCCACAATGCGTTCCCCTCCTTAATACGAAACCCATCTTCTAGACTTGAAGTGTGGCTTGTTTCGGGGCAGCTGCGGTGCCAGCCACGCTTGGGGCTCAATGACGTCAAGTTGGTCTTGGTTCCAAGAAGCTTCAATACTGATATTCGAGAGGGATGGGAGCTTTATCGAAACGAGTTCTGGATCAACGAGGGTATTCGCCGTAGGAATGGCCTCCTTGACTTTATGACCGACAAAACACAGAAGAAAGACAAGAAAGAACGTCGCAAACGGAAACCTTCAGCCCCATCACTTCCCCATTTGAGCGAACACAACCTAGAAAAGCTAAAAACACTCAGTCCTGAGTCCTCGAACGCATCATGAGCAGAAAAAAGGCCATACTAATAATACCAATAAAAGACCCTTCTCTCAAAATAATAATTGGTAGTAGAGAAGGTGTGTTAGGTCGAACCCGTATACTACTTTTATATATAAACCCGTACACCAATTTATTAAATTAACAAACACCCGTACATCACATACTATTTTCTCTACATTTCTAAGCACTCACTAATCAACCCATCCACCATGATAAGACTAAATCCTGTTATACACCCAGACACTAAAAACAAACGTCTCAAGTTCGAGCCGTTTCTACGCAAAGAGTATAGTTTTGGTCTTGATCCTGACAGGCCCGTGTGCCAATACTACAAGCCAAGCCAGCCAAACTCATGTCCCAATGGCCCGTTCTGCCCCAACAAGCACGTGGCAGCCATGTTCAACAACAAAATCGTGTGTAAGCATTGGCTTAGAGGTTTGTGTAAAAAAAATGACCACTGTGAGTTTCTACATGAGTACAACTTGCGTAGAATGCCCGAGTGCTTGTTCTACTCCAAGAACGGCTACTGTACACAGAAACCAGAGTGCTTATACCTACATATTGACCCACAGCAGAAGATCCCCGAGTGCCAGCAGTATGAAATGGGATTTTGTCCCCAAGGACCTGCGTGCCATAATAGACATATCCGGAAGATCATGTGTCCTATGTACTTGACAGGATTCTGTCCCAAGGGTTTTGAATGCGACTATAGTCATCCTAAGTTCGATAAGTTACCAGCCAAGTTACGGGTGGAGAACAAGAGGCCCATAATAGGAGAGACCAGGGAGATTGAGAAGATCTCGTATGATCAGCCAATCACCGAGGTCAAGCGATAGCCAATTAGTTAGCTATTGAGTGCAACTACAGGATGGCTAGTTTTTATATAGTGTATAGTATTAAGTATAGCATCAAAAATCCACAACTGTAGATACAGGGATCAGACTCTAAAGCGACGGATCTGTTTCCTCTCTAAAGGAGTCAATACCCAATTAATACCTGTTTCGTCATCCAAGTCCACGCTTTCTTTGGAACTGGTTTCGAAATTGTTCATCTCATACTCTTCTTCGTCCATTCCAACCAAGAGAACTAATTGTGTCACCCGAATGAACTTCTCCCTAAGCTCATAGTCATCCTCGCAAATCTCGTTGATGATGAACGAGAGATCCTTGTCGAGTTTCAAGGCACCCAACTCGTTGATTTTGAATTTCTTCGAAACTGACATCAACCTTTTCTCAATCATGCTAGCAATGTTCACCACAACTAGTCGAAGTAGTTTATCGTAGCAAAGTTGCTTGTGGAGGGTTTGTTTGTAGGGCTTCATCAACGCATCCCACGTTTGCTTGAACTTCAGGATGGTGGTGAGGTCATTGAGTGCACTCGAGGAGGTCACCATATAGTTGTCCTCCGTGGCTTCAGGGAAACACTCGGATATCAAAGAAGCCAATTTGTTCTTGATGGCTTGGTTGAAGAAAAGAAGCAAAGACTGTTTGATCAAGGAACTCGTGCATTCTGTGAAAGGGTTCAACAACTCGTTGTTCAAAATATTGGTGATTTTCTCACCATCAAACCCAAATGGGAAAGTCTGCTCCAAATAGTTTTTCAGCAAGAACTTGTGGATGATCTTGGAGAAGAACTCTTGGCCACACGCAACTGTGTTAAGGTAAACAATGAAGTTTGCAAGTTTCAAGTTGCTCTCTGTGGATGGGTTGCTAGCAGCAGAAACAATTGCGGACCCTGTTCCAACCACGTTTCCAAGCGCACTTGATGCTCCCTTGAAAAACCCTCCCATTGTTTCTGGTGCTGGTGTACCTGATCTAGACACCTGAGGAGTAATGTTGGCACTCACGACGTTCTGGGAATAGATAAGGGCTATGTTGACGTTGTAGCGGGGCAGATTTTCCGATAACTTCTTTTGTAGGAATCCACCCATCAACTCTTTTTGTAGGACTTGGAAAGTGGACGTCGCAAACTTCTTGACTATTGATGGTTGAGACAGGTCCAAGATACTTCTGAGGGTAGTATTGAACACCAAGGTGATATCCTCAATGACCGAAGAAATGGGAGGCTGTTCTGGTGAGGTTGAAAACTTTGTTGAAATGAGATAAGTCTCTAGAGCAGGCACTTCTTCAATAGTGAGGGACTTTTCGAGCGAGCGACGGAAATAGAATGAAAAGAGCTTTTCAAAAGCTGGAAGGTATTTGGCCAGGATTTTCTTGTTGAAGTTCGAGTTAAGAAGCACTTCAGGCTGGCTGACGTGGTCTTTTTTCGACTGTGGGTCTTTCGACTCGGTGTTCTTTGGCTGCGAGAAGTACTTCAACGTCACGAACTTGCAATACAACGCCCAGTGATGGAGAATTGCAGAGAATTCATTCATTAAGTCGCCAATCTCCACAATAGAAACTAGATCATCATCAAGAACTCCCTCTTGTTCATTATCATATAATACTTGGTGAAGAGCCTCAAATTTGTGGAGCTCTATATCCTTCAAAACCTTATCCACTCGGTTGAGGTCATAGAAGCTGTCTGCGATAGTTCCGATTTGAATATCAATTTCTCTCTGTATTTTGTTGACAACGTATATGATCAGATTGGGAAATGAGTCGTTGTAGTATTTGAGAATCAATGGAGTATGTTGAGACAACATCATGGAAACGCTTTCAAAGAGTTTGGAAGCAACATTAGCGTATATGCCACGGTTGGGCTCTTTGTCCGAGCTACTGTTATTTGCAATGCTCTTTGTTGCAGACCCAATCAAGCTTCTTGCAGTATCGGTGATGATTGAGCAGATGAATTTTGAGTAGCAAGTTAAACCCACTTCGGCCTCTCCAATCAAAGGAAAGAGCTGGAAATACGAAGTGATTTCCTTGACGTCTCTGCGTTTGGCAGCATCCGTGAACAAGTCTGTAAAGGTGGATTTGAGCAAAGCTGTCCATTTCTCGATGGACTCACTTGGAAGATCGGGGATTTCAGCCGATGGAATCACTGCCGATGCAAATTTTCCCTCCACTAAGTTGCGGTCGAGTTTATGGTTAATGGTGTAGATGCACTGGGCAGCCTGGGGCCAGTTCTTCTTTGCTATGGAGTACTCGATCTCATTGATATTACTCTTCAAAGTCTGGATATCAGACACAAAGCGCAAAGTAAGGTCGACGTTGCCGATTTCCTGGTCCAAAGATTTGATCTTGGACGTTAATGAGTTCCCTAGATCAGTGGCAGAAGTGAATACTCGGCTCAAGTCAGTGGAGTTTTCAATGGCACTGGAAAGCCGTGCTCGGGATAAATCCACGGATGAGAGTTCGTTGGAATGTTTCTTAGACCCGATGTCAGCGAATTGCTTCATTTGCTTGTCAATGCTATTATTTTCCAAATCGATCTTGGAGACTAGTGCTTTCAAGTCACTGATGCTGGATGCAGATTCGAACTGAGCCAGTAACTCATCGTAGTGAGCATTAAAGAGAGTGCTCGAGAGGCTGTCATCGAAAAGAGTGGTGACAGATGCTCCGTGCCTTGTCCGTTCCGCCATGCCGTGGTGGTGAAGCTAGTGAGGTGTATCGAAGAGAAGGTGGGTCCCTGATTACACCCGTACACCACACCAAAGTAAACACAATTTCTTATTTCAAACTAAAGCTTTGGTATTTAAGGTGTTATTTTCTCTTTATGGAGTCTTTAGCTCTAGATGTCGATTTTACTATGCATTTTGTTCAAGTGCATTCCTCATGGATGTGGCCTATACCTGAGCTATTATAAATGCGTACACTATTAGTGAGTTAGAAGTGAGTTAGTAGTGAGTTAGAAGTGAGTTAGTAGTGAATTAGTAGTGAGTTAGAAGTGAGTTAGTAGTGAGTTAGAAGTGAGTTAGTAGTGAGTTAGTAGTGAGTTAGTATAGTGAGTAAGTATAGTGAGTAAGTGACTGAGTGACTGAGTGATTGACTGAGTGACTGACTGAGTGATTGAGAGTCAGTGATTGAGAATTCTTTGGTGAAGAGTAGTAAGTATAGATGGTAGGGGTAGGTGGAGTGAAGTGCAGTGGATACCACCATATCCCATAATTAGTAGGTTAACCATAGATACCTTAGGTGTTAGATATACAGTGTTTTTCAAAATTATTCAAACCAGCGCGACAAAATGGTTCAAACCAAAAAAACAGAATGGTTCAAACCAAATGGCGTTATGTTTCACACCAACTTTTATTAGGATTCAATATTCTGTAATCTTAAATCTGGACGATTGCCTCATATGCACTACATTTGGGAGTCTTGCAGTACCAATCAAGGGTGAAAAACGGACGGAACTGAACTGGTTTCCTTAATATCCTGTATACAATAACTTGTCCATTTGGTTTGAAAGGCTATGCGAAGGGGTACGAAACTTTTTGTCTTCCTGGTTCGAACCACTTCAGCGCGCTAGTTTGAATAGTTTTGAAAAGCACTGTAAACAAACCAATATTTCAAAAAGTTTCGTCCTACAGTGTTTTTCAAAATTATTCAAACCAAGAAGACAAAACTATTCAAACCAAGAACACAAAATGGTTCAAACCAAATGGCGTAATGTTTCAGCCAACTTTCATTAGAATTCAATATTCGGAAATCTTAAATCTGGAGGATTGCCGCATATGTACTACATTTGGGAGTCTTGCAGTACCAATCAAAGGTGAAAAACGGACGGAACTGAACTGGAATCCTTGTTCTCCTGTATACAACTACTTGTGAATTTGGTTTGAAAGACTGTGCAAAGGGGTACGAAACATTTGGTTGCACTGGTTTGAATCATTTTGTCGCGCTGGTCTGAATCGATTCGAATAACACTGTACTTAGCACAGTCTTTCAAACCAAATACAAGTTTTTGTATACAGGATAACAAGGAAACAGGGTTCAGTTCCGTCCGTTTTTCACCCTTGATTAATACTGCAAGGCTTCTGTCCCAAATGTAGTACATATGAGGCAATTGTCCATATTTAAGATCTAAGATTTAAGATTTCAGAATATTGAATTCTACTAAAAGTTGATGTGAAACATTATGCCATTTGGTTTGAAAGACTTTGTGAAGGGGTACGAAACTTTTTGAATTGTTGGTTTGATTAATTTTGCTAGGGTGGTTCGAAACATTTTGGCGCGCTGGTCTGAATAGTTTTGAAAAACACTGTATAAGGCACCATCCTCTTAGTCTACACATTTCAACTTGTGTTTTAGTATATATTAGTACAGTGTTTTTCAAAACTATTCAAACCAGTGCGACAAAATGTTTCGTACCCCTTCGCACGTACCCCTTCGCACAATCTTTCAAACTATATGGACAAGTTGTTGTATACAGGATAATAATGAAACCAGTTCAGTTCCGTCCGTTTTTCACCCTTGATTGGTACTGCAAGACTCCCAAATGTAGTGCATATGAGGCAATCGTCCAGATTTAAGCTTTCAGGGTATTGAATTTTAATAAAAGTTGGTGTGAAACATTTCGCTATTTGGTTTGAATCATTTTGTCGCACTGGTCTGAATAATTTTGCCGCACTAGTTTGAATAGTTTCGAAAAACACTGTATACAGGGATAAGTAAGTTGTACCTTACAAGACCAAAGTCTTATGTGAGGTGCGGGGTGGGTGAATGACCTGCACATAGTACGTCAATTCCTGCATACTATTGTACTTGAGGAATAAGTTCACCTGCAGGTACTGCAGGTTCCCCTTACTGCATACAGATGAAACAATGATTGGTATTGTCCTCGAGAGGGGCACGGTGGCAGTGGACAGCTCAGGGACACTTGTCTAACACCTGTCCAATATTGGCCATTGTTCTGGAGAAGACAATGGGCTGAGTGGGTTAGGGCTGGAGTCCCAGACCTGACTATACTGACTATATATAGAGAGGGTCCCGCTCCAGATTTGAACGGTATCAATTGGAACGGTATCAATTGGAACGGTATCAATTGGAACAACAAGTGAAGGACACTCTAGTTTAGTATAGATAAAGATAGAATGGAAACTACAGAATTGGTTACTGAAGTACCAAAGTTAATATGCTTGTTGAAACTTAACGTGATAACTACTCCAGATCATGGGAGTGTATACAACAATTCCAAACAGTTTCTATTCTTGAAATCCCGGTCGCGGGCCTTCAACCTCATTCCTTATACACAGGGTGCAGCCCTCAGATTCAACATCGTGCATCAGATGCAACTTCCGTAACGTTATACAGTGTCATACATGTTTAGTAATACACTCATCATGCACACTGCCTGGTTTCACCTGCACACTCTATCTGTAGACACATGTGAGGCTGGCCCATCTGCCCCAACTCAGTGTTTTCACTCTGACTGCAGACAGTACTTGTCATCGTGTCTTACACACAATGATTGTCACGCCTCACAAGTTCAACAGTATAAGAAACCCCGGATTCCCCCAGAGATGGAAAAGTCTTACTCCACTTCTCTTTCTCTGAAACCACTCTGGAGCACACAGGCCCCGCCTTCTTGTTACCACAACTAGTTTCTGAGACTGCACGGACATCAGCGATCCCTGCTCCTAATTCGGCTTTCGGTTGTCGCATCTGTCGTCAAGACCTCGGCCCAACAATCGTATAACCACTGCAGACTTGATACAACTACAACTCTGTTTCAGATTCGTTTCGGGTTCGTTTCGGATTCGTTTCATCGTTTATTGTTGATTGTTTAGTGCTTATTTGCTAAGTGCTTTTTGTTGAGTGCTTTTTTGGTGCTTTTTGAGTACCTTTTGATTGCCTTTTGAGTGCTTTTTGAGTGCTTTTTTCATACTTTGATTACACCTGCTAGTCATGTTTTCAGGCTTACTCATTCTTTTTCTCATGGTGGTGGCATCTGCCAATCCCCTTAAAAGAGCACGGGACTCGGTGCTGCAAAACAAGGGAACAGACGCTAAAGATTATGTGGTGACCAAACTCCCTGGACTCACCAAAAATATCCCTCACGACGACATCCCACTTATGTTCGCGGGCCAATTGGAACTCTACCATGAAAACAACACACATTACTTTTTTTGGAAATTCGAGGACCGGTACAAGGCGGAGGAGGCCGTAAATAAAACCATTTTTTGGATGAACGGAGGGCCCGGGTGCCTGTCCATGGACGGAGCTCTCATGGAGTCTGGGCCGTTCCGCATTAATGATGACCTTGAGGTCACTTACAACAAAGGTTCGTGGCATAAAAAAGCCGACTTGGTGTTTGTGGACCATCCTGCAGGAACAGGCTTTAGCTACGGGAACAAATACGACACAAATTTGTTTGATGTGCTGTGGCACTTTGTTCGGTTTCTCGAGAAATACTATGAGGTGTTTCCAAATGATGCTTCGCATGAGATTGTATTGGCTGGTGAGAGCTTTGCAGGCCAGTACATTCCCTATATTGCCAAGGCCATCAAGGATCGGAATGCCCGGGTTCCCGAGTCCGACCGCTGGAATTTGAAGGGTATGATGATTGGAAACGGGTACATTGCACCCAATGAACATTGTCTTTCGTTTATTCCGTTTGCTTTGCAGGCCAAGTTGATTTCCACTGATCATCCACACTGGGATGATTTTATGAGGGCTCACAGGCGGTGTGTGCGGGCCGGGGAGTGGGCCAAATTTGGAAAAATTCTTGATTTATCTTACGCGTTTGTGGACGATATATTTAAGGAGCTGGAGGACGATGCATATAACAACATGATGCAATCCATCCTGCGGTACGCGCTTGACCATAATGCCAACTCTAAGCGGCAGTGTTTTAACAAGTACGACTATAGGCTCAAGGAATCGTTCCCCTCGTGTGGCAATGATTGGCCTCCAGACTTGACAAATGTCACTCCGTTTTTGAACAAGCGTGAGGTCAAGCATGACTTGAATTTGGTGTTTAATCGGAGCTGGGAGGAGTGTTCGAGTAAAGTCTATCCCCACTTGAGAACTAGCTCCGAGCATTCCGTTAAGCTTCTCCCCAAGCTTTTGGAGGAATATGAGGTGGTGCTTTTCTATGGAAACAAAGATATCATCTGCAACTACATTGGAGCCGAATTTATGATTAAGAACCTCACTTGGGGAGGTAAAACTGGCTTCTCCGAAGATCTTCCAGAATACGACTGGCTTCACAACGAAACCATTAGGGGATACATCAAAAGCGAGCGCAACTTGACGTTTGTCAATGTGTTTAATGCCTCGCACATGGTCCCCTTTGACAAGCCCGAGGTTTCACGGGCCCTCGTGGATATCTTTTACAAGAGGTACAAGATTACGGAAGGCAAGAATGCCACCAAGCCCAAGATCCGTACCCAGCCTTTGAACCGTCGAGATTTAAGTGTGGACTCGGCTTTTTCTGTGTATCAAAATGGCACAGGTAACTCCACTTACCATGGAGAGACACTGGAACAACATTCCTTCATTCAATCCGGAGGTCATACCTTTCCGAAATCCAATCAGAACGCTTCCAATTCCTGAGACCCAATCGGAACTCTTCCGATTGTCCCGGCTGTTTCTATTCTTGGAATCCCGGTCGCGAGTCTTCAACCTCATTCCTTATGCACAGAGTGCAGCCCTCAGATTCAACATCGTGCATCAGATGCAACTTCCGTAACGTCATACAGTGTCATACATGTTTAGTAATACACTCATCGTGCGCACTGCCTGGTTTCACCTGCACACTCTATCTGTAGACACATGTGAGGCTGGCCCATCTGCCCCAACTCAGTGTTTTCACTCTGTACTGCAGACAGTACTTGTCATCGTGTCTTGCACACAATGATTGTCACGCCTCACAAGTTCAACAATACTCACTGTACGTGCTGCCACACACTGTATACAATACCGCTACACACTACTACACACTACTACAACACTATTCAATACATAGTAAAGTAAAAGAGTGACCCTAAAAAAAAAGCTGCTTGAACACTTCTGTTCTGACTGATTATAAATATTTCCTGTTGTAGAAAACTGAAGGTCTATCAGCGTACTGTGTTAGAATTATGTATTGTAGTACAGTATAGTAGTCACCAAGTAATGAGAGAAGTAGTATCGGTACTATTATAGGTATAATAAGTAGTTGTTAGATTCACTATAGGCAGGGTACCACTCATAGAGGTATTATGAAGCCTACGCCGTCTGATCCTAACAATGCCATTCAAATGCCGTCCCAAACCATTTAAAAGTATTAGCTGAACCGACACGAGCAAGAACACCATCACTATTGTTCTGATGAAGAGTTTTTCGATCCACGTTTTCGCTTCAAAGATATATATGCCGCTCAGGTTCCTCAAAGAGAGGAATCATCAACGAATACAAGTTTAGGTAATTTACGTTCTAGCAAGAACCTAACAGTAGTGGTATAGACCACTTGTATACTATACCATTCACTCACTTTCTTCACTCACCTCCTAAACTCACTTACTTCACTCACCTCCTAAACTCACTTACTTCACTCACTTTACTTCATTCACGTTACTTCACTCAAATCTACATTCACACACAGTCACTTACACTATTTCCACACACTTTCTGAACCATACTAATTACTGAAGTATTACTATCTACAACAAAGCCATACCTAATTCCAACCCTGAAATATTTAAAACCCCCTTGACGTGATTTCTAAAAATCCATTTGAGCAATTATCTAAAAAAAAAAAAAAAACAACAACAAAAACAACAACCAAAATGCATAGAAATTATTTTAGCCACTGAATGTGTGGAATATTCCGGTGTAGTGAATGTGGTGAATGTGGTGAGTGTAGTGGGTAGTGAGTAGCGCCTAGCTTCTCACTGCTCGGTGATAAAATGGATCTTCTCGGGCAACAATAGCCTCAACAGTCTTCCAAATATTTTGATCAGCTACTCTTAGTATGAACTCTCCCAATTAGTATTATGGAATATCTGACATTGTTATTTTTAATATCTTCGTTGGACTATAAGTATCTAAGCCTAAGTAAAACAGTTATAGGCTTTTCAAGCAACTGAATCACATGGCCCTTTTATATGTTCATTTGACTGTTGGCCATTTTGCTTGGCGTTTCACTTAGTCGGATTAAGCGACATGCATGACGGTAGTCCTATACTCAGTTGAGCGGATTCTATTCTATGTCTATGTTGAACTTTGGTAATCCAAGGTCCATAATTTCTGCTACTGTTCTGTATTAGGAAAATCCGTGAAATTCTGGTTACTCGTGATACCGCTCAACCTAGAGCGGAACCCCCTCTATGTATACCTTTTCACCCTGGACTCCTTATTCCTGCACCGGACTTGTCAATACCTTGTCTGAAGTCAAACCTGGAACTTGTATTTAGACTAAACCAGGTAAAAAGACCCCTTTCTCAAATATCCCCGGGTATTTCCCGTATTTATAGATGAGTCGTCGCTACGTAGGTAGTCCGGGGTCGGTCTGCAGGTATCTCCGGATCCCTGGGTTCCTACAGGTTGCGCAATGGACTGTTGTCTGCCCGTCTGTGAATCTCATTCATGACAGACTTCCCCTGACAAGCATGACCCAGTTACAATACTGTCTGCACTCATGCGTTCCTCAGAACCTTCTGAGGCTTGTCCAATTCCGTTATACTGCAGGTAACACATTACCTGCATACCCGGATCAGCACATGTCACATATTCAACAGCCTAACCATACTACAGTAGTGTCGTTTAGCTTGTCGCGGATGTATACGATATTGTCTATGCGACGCAGCACTCAGTAATACTTTCAAGAATAAACGAGCATGCACTAAAGACCACTCACTATTACTACATGAATTCTGCAATAGAGCTGCTCAACAAACTCAACACCATTTTACCTCTATAAAAATTTTTGTTACCATTTTTTCTCTTAATTTTTGTTCTTTCTGTTTCATGTATATCCAAATTATTTCTAATGATATGTTGAATTTTTAAAATCATAAATTTATGATTCTTTGATGTCGGACCCTTCTAATATTTTGATTCTTCAATCGTACCTTGGTGATTCTCTAGGGAAGATCCGGAGTTAACGTGGTGTCGTTCCGATGCATCGCGCTTATCAGAGCAACGATATGCGATGTATAAAAATGCACAATTCCTTCTGAGAATCTCCACTCCACATAATATGGTTTCCGAAAAAGATCTCGTGCGTGGCACGGAGTTCATGGAAAAGTGTCTTCTCTACAATGAAAAAAATGGCCTTTACAAATCCATTAACATCTGCGTCAAGCTAAACCATGGCATTTCTGAAAGCCTCGCGTCGCATGCTCTTCGCAAGCTCATCTTGCAATACCCATTGCTCTTCTCCACCATCCAGGGCTACGAACCTAACATCAAGTATGAGCCGCTCCAACAGGTGCTTTTGGAAGATGTGTTCTTCATTAATACGGGGCCCTCCACTCACCTCTCTACCTCAAGCTCATTCAGAGACCACTACTTGACCAAGAAACCATTGTGGAGAGTGGTATTTCACGCCCAGTCAAATTTGCTCTCGTTCATCTCATCCCATGCCTTCACCGATGGTGGGTCTGTGGTAGCATACTTGAAAGACCTTGTAGAGAATTTCAACCATGTTGAAGCCTCTTCCACGGTGCACGAGCTCTTTGATCTCCAGAAAGACTTGCCCACTCTCAAAAGAGGCATTCCGCCTGGCTACTTGACCTTCATTGACTTCAAGCCGTCTTATGTCAGCAGCATCACATCTTTCATGGTGAGATTCTTTGCATCCAGGTGGGCTGGTTTCGTGCCGAATGTCATCGATAAGCAGAGACATGACCTGGGCTTCGAAGGCATTCCGGTAATTCCGTTTGATAACAAAACCTTCTTTGAGAGTGAATACATCGTGAATGAAGATTCTCCGTTAAACAAGTCCAAGGCCTTTATCTTGAACATACCGTCAGACACATTGACGGATATCATCGCCTCGTGCAGAGCCCATAATGTCAAGTTTCTTACCACGTTTGTCATCGCTTATATAGCGACCATCCACCAATTGTACCCTGGTCTTTACTCCGAGAAGTATTTGAAGATCGGGTTTGCGGGCAGTTTTCGGAACACTCGTGATGATATGAAGAAGCACTCGAGCTACCGCAGCAACCCCAAAGACTCCATGGAGGATGTGTTTGAGGATGGCTTCTATACTTTTGGAGCGTTTTACAACTTGGAGCCATTTTCTTCTTTCAATTGGGATTTGGTGAAAAAGTACAACAACAGGATACACAAACAAGTCAACAGTCAAGAATGGGTGGTTGAATACTACATGGCAAGCAATTCCTTGACTGCAGAGAACTTTATGCTGCCATTGCACAACAAGAAGAAAGACGATACCTTTTTGGTGAGCACTAACCTTGGACATATCGACTTTATAGACTATGGGCCCGACTCCAACAAGTACCAGATCGAAGACATTCTTTTTGCACCATCTGCAGGTGCCCTCATGGGAACGCATTCCACCACCTTATGTTCCAGCACAAAGGGTGGCCTCAACATCGGCTTGGTCGACTCTGATAATAACATCAAGGACTGGCTGCTTTTCAAGGACAAATTGGCTGAGAATTTGAAAAAATTGACTCAGGATTAAACCAACACGTGTGGTTTTATGCTAATGCACCCATGGGGTCAAAGAATGGCAACACCTCATACTCCTTTCGCTTCCACAAATCATAAATACTCTTATCCACATATGGCTTGCTAGTAACAATTTGGAATACATATTCATCGAACCATGAGTCAGACATGACAAAGTAGCCATTCTCACCAACATCATCACCCCAAGAGTTTTCGATCTTCCACCGAACAGGAATGTTAGTTTTAGGGTCAAGGTGCACTCCTGTTATCACCATAGCATGGGTCATACTGGATGATCCTGTTTGCAACCTATCCATTTTAAACAAGCCCAACCCAGTATTGAAGGTTAGCTCGTAATCGTACGCTTTGGTGTCCAAGACTCCTGTTAAGTTATTGTTGTACTTTTCTACATCAGACCCAAAGAATATTGGCTCGTTATTCTTCAACATGGCAATTGCAGCCTTCTTGATTGTTTGGATATCCACGTTCAAATACTCAATTGGCCTTCCGTCCACAACATTGTTCAACTTATCCACAGTGAATAACTTCTTGTAGTGATTTCTTGGATCATTGATCAAGGAGAATTTATCTGAAACATTGTAATGGGCATGGGTCTTGTAGAAGTCAATTGGAGATGTTTCAAAAGACATATACTTCCCGGTATTATCCTTGAATTCCCACACAAATGAATCATTGGGTTTTGGAGGTGTTCCAAGGGCCAAAGCAATTATACTGTATACCTCCTTGATCATGGCGGTCTTTGCACCTGCGAGAGTATATTTAGAAGCGTTTTTCTTGACCAATTCTCTTAAGACAAGTGCATACTCCCTGAGTTTATTCAGTAAAAAGTAGTTCAACGTTGAACTTTGAGTAGCTTGAAAATTATCGGGAAACACTTCGTTCGGCACAATTCCGTATTTCTCGATGACATTCACAATCATATCCCACTGGCAACCGTCGTTGACAGAGCCAGAAAACAAAAATTGCATTAATCTAGAGTTCAAGTCATGATCAGTGGTCTGTAAGATATTCTCCAAGAAAAAGTTGGCTTTTTCCAACTTATCGTAGAAGAACAAGTAGCTCTGCGACAATTGGAAGTTATCGGGCAGCAAGTTGTAGTATTTGATAATGTGAGACCTCAAGACATTGCAAGTGGCAAAGATCCAGCACCGGCCCGAAGATTCCTGGTTATTCAAGTTGGAGGGTGAGCCAACGATATCCACCTCCACATTAAACAAGTAGCGATCTTTCAAGGAAAGTTCGGGGCTAGTACTTGCAATAATACTATTGATGTCATTATTAGCCAAAGCCCCTTGAACCAAGCGGTTCTTTTTGTGTTTTGCAAAAGTTGTTTGCCAAGACAGCAAGTTCTGAAGACTAATATGTTTCGAGCTATCGGTTTCGTCTGACTTTAAGTTGAGTTTGTCCAACAAGTACTGAACAAGCTCTGCATCGCCGTCATCAGCACCACAAACACGAAGTCCTTGCTTTTCGTTGAGAAAGTTGTTGCTCACAGTCGAACTTCTAGACCTGGAAGTATCTTTGGAAGGAGATGCACCCATTGTAGGATAACAAAATGTAACAGAGATTAGTTGTGTATTTGGCTGCAATTCTCAAGCAGAATCCAAGCTTTGGAATTGAAGATCAAAATAATGGTAATAAAGGGTTAAAGTAAATATCACAATTATTTCGTAAGGTACGGGAGCCCGCCTATTTATATTCCTGGGTAACCACCAGGGTCTCCGTATCGCAGCGTGCAGCGTGCAGCGTACAGGCACTGATAAGAAGTGTGAGACACCCCACGCGCTCCACCTCCGCTCCACCATTCCCTCCTCATCTCCTAATAATGAAGTCCATTGTATAAGACAGACAATATGATGTTCAAAATACTTTGAGTTGAGTAAGTGTTTCAGTTTCGAATGCAGAAATCTTGTCAAATGTAAGTTATTCAAATAGAAGAACTTTTTTACAAGGAGGTCATTATATAAGAGTGTCAATTGATAAGGGGACGATTTAGAGGGAACTTTTGGTTGTGTCTGAAATTATAGGGTGGGAAACTTGGTAGTGCAATTTCTCAAAGTTAGTACATGATTCTAGTCTCGTTATTGTTTCTCATTTTGCTCATTTTGCTCATTTTGCTCATTTTGCTCATTTTGCTCATTTTGAGGAATCTCATTTTTAGAAAATCTCAAGTTTAAGGAAAAGTGGAAATCATAGGTTAATTCGTGGACAATTCAAGGTCAATTTAGAGGTCAATTAGAAGTTTCACTTTATTGAATGAAACGCCTTTTTAGGTATATAGACTTCGAGGTGGTTTTTTCAAATACACTGGAATCTGTACAGTGTTATTCGAAACGATTCAGACCAGCGCGACAAAATGATTCAAACTAGCGCGACAGAATGGTTCAAACCAACTTTTATTAGAACTCAATATTCTGTAATCTTAAATCTGGAGGATTGCCTCTTATATACTACATTTGGGAGTCTTGCAATACCAATCAAGGGTGAAATATGGACGGAACTGAACTGAACTGGTTTCATTATTATCCTCTATACAACGACTTGTCCATATGGTTTGAAACATTATGCAAAGGGGTACGAAACATTTTGTCGCTTTAGTTTGAATCTAGCAGTGTCTAGTAGTGTCTAGTAGTAGAGTGCAAAAGCACATAGAAAATAAGCAGCTTCATTTTTTATATTGTAGCAATTTAGTTTAGTGTTGTAAAATGGCACTGGTTTGAATAGTTTTGAAAGACACTGTATAGAGTATCATAGAGTACTTTTTCATAGAGTGCTTCTCAGAGAGTACTTTTTCAGAGAGTGCTTCTCAGAGAGTACTTCTTCATAGAGTACTTCTTCATAGAGTACTTCTTCATAGAGTACTCTTCATAACTATGGTTATAGCTCTGGGACTCCTACGTTGACTCTGTTTCGAGCCCATATTCTTTACTTATGCATTCATTAGTAGCGAGCTAGCTCATACTCTATAGTCAGAGTCAATCATTTGAGTTTCTGGAAAGCCTTCTTGTCCTTCTTAAACTGTTCCGATCTCTTGGTGATTCTAGGCTTCTTGACCTTACCTTTGGCACTCTTTAAGCCCTTGACTCCGGCAATCTTCTGACCTTTACTGGCTCTGATACCTTCGGCAACATACCCACCAGCAGTGCTCTTATCGGCATTACCCAAGAGTTTCCTAGCACGGCCGATCTTGGTTTTCTGATCGTCGGTCAAAGCCTTGGCCTTGACGTTTCTTGGCTTCTTTTGGTTATCAAAGTGGTTGGGCGAGAGAGTCGATGGCTTGGCCGTGGACTTGGCTCTGGTGATACGAAGGTTCCTCGTCTTCTTGGGGTCTTCGGAGTTGGGCATGGGCTTATCGTTTAGAAGCAATGCCTTGTTCACCGATAAAGTGTCCTTGAACTGCACCAAGGCAAAGCCTTTGCCAAAGTTGGTCTTAGAATCACGCACCACTCTCACGGATTCCACATCGTCATCCACGTTGTCGTTGAAATACCTCCACAATCGTTCTTCTTTCTCCTCAAAGTCCAAGTTGCCCACGAAGATCGTGCGCTTGTTGTCTCTCGGGCTTGGGTGTGCCACATGGTCCACCCGGATATGGTTATGAGCAAACACCGTTCCATTCAAACGACTTACACACTTTAAAGAGGGCTCCTTTTCTGCAAACACGACGTACGCATTCACCGTGTCTCTAGCATCGTGGAAGTTCTTTTGGATGTAGGCTGCTTTCCGGGGTAAAGCATCCTTGAAAGAGATGGACCGGAACCGGATCGACTCCACTTTACCGTGGTTTTTGAATATCTTCTTGAAGTCCTTGTACACGGGCTTGGACGAGATCACCTGGTTGGACACATTTCCTACAAACACCGTTCTCTCTGCTTTTCTTAGTTCTTCTTCCTTGAGGTCAATGGACTTGGCGGCCTTGGATGTGGACTTTTGTGCCTTGCCTGTCTCTTGTGTAGTGTCTGCCTCTTCAGATACTTTGGGCTTCTCAATTTCGGCTTCTCCAGATACTTCTGAGTCCTCATTTTCTGCTTCTTTGTCCAATACTTTGGAGAAGTACTGGGCCTCCAAATCAGGATGGTCATCCACATTCTTCTTCTTTTTGCTCCGTTTGGGTGCTTCTGGTACAGGCTCTTCGTCTGGGCTCTCAGTGGACTCATTGGGCTCAGTTGGTTCGAGTTCTGGGAGTTTTATATCGGTTCTGGCCTTGATGGGTCTAGACACTGGTCCTGCAGCTTTCTTCAATAGCTGTTCCACATTTTTGTCGACTTTGGCGCCGCTGAAAAGGGAACTGAATGCAGACATCTGAGAGGTGTAGATGTGTTGTATTGTATTCTATGAGATAAGTCCTAGTCCAGGCATCTCATCTCAGGTTTTTTTCCGAACCGCGCGTCCGCGGATGTACGGGTGCAAATGTATCTCTGCCCCAGTTTCCCGGCCAGCGTAGGATAAAAAGACAAGCCAGTGCTAGAATAGACCCATTTCCATGTTAGTGTTGTTTTATCATGGTTAGTGTGTTTTTTTTTTTTAAAAAAAAAATACAAAACGGTTCCTGCATACATGAAGACCCAAAAACAATAACCAAAGTTCATTCCCCCTTCTCCTTGAAAGTCTATTACCCAAAGCTTGTATTGACACGGCTGGCAGGTGTGTGTAGCACCGTGGTCGGGTGCGCAGTCACGGGCCGAGCGTAAGTAAATGAGTGAGTCTAAGATGAAGTGTGTGGTGCACGGGTGTGCGGGACCCTCACCGGTGATATGCTTTCCCACAATCTTCGCTCGTTTCTTTAAACACCAATTCTTGGCCCCATTCCGAATTTCCAAACGGTTAGCACCTAAAGCTTGCCATTTAGCCTGCGCTGAACAGCTTTCCCTTTCTTGGCACACGCACGCTCTTCTCTTTCCGAACTGCTCTTCATCGGCACAAACAGTCATTTAATCACTACTTCCGCTCTCTCCACCCAGAGTCCTCCTTTGTCGGTTCTTCTGCCTTCTTCGAACCTGGTTTCGGTTGATTTACTCCTTCCAATATTCCTGTTCATTGGGGAACTCCTTTCCGCCAGCAAAGCCTTGAATAAAACGCCTTCATTGCTGCATCTTCCGCGTGCCGTTTACCACCCTCTCATCAGCAACGGATCTCTGGAATCCACGGCCTTGCCGAGTAATCTACCGCTTTAGCCACTAGAATCGCTTGCATTCTTGGCTGTCCTTGACCTCCTGAAATGCATGCACTGCCATCCCAATCAGACTCTGTTTTGCTGGACGATCACGAAACGCATTTAGAAAGACTGGAAAGCCCCTCACACGATCTGGCCGACCACCCCGCCACAAAGGACTCTCCCCTCACGGATATCGGCACCTCCCCGCCTCCTTTTGACTTAGCTCCCTTGAGCGACAAACGCTCTGACGAAAGCTCCGAGCTCAGTGACTTGGGCGACGATCAGTCCGAGGCCGAAACAGATAAAATGGATTTTTTGAACGACGACAGCAGTTCCGGGCCCGGTGAAAAGCCCTCCGACTTGGGCAGACTCTCGGAGCTTACCACAGAACTAGCCCGCTTACAAGAGCTCGATTCTGATGACTCTGACGAGGAGTTTGTGCGGAGAATACGCCATTCCTCGTCCCGAAACTCAGATACCTCGTTGAGCCCCGACCTTTCCTCTGCAACTTCGACGTCCAAGGATGCTACAAATGAAAAACTACATGAAAACAACCACGAATCCGGGATCGCAGGCTCGATCAAGAGAATTCGTGAGCCGGAAGCCAATGGGTCCCACATGGACGAAGATGAGAAAGCCGACGGTAACTGTTCAGACTCAAGCTCTGCCTCCAACTCCGTAAAGAGACAGAAATTAATGGAGCAGCCTCTTGAGAATAGCACTATGGATGGCGCATCAGGGGACGAAGGCAGAGTGAAAGAGGAGAACATCTCGGAAGCCATCATTCTCTCCTCCAAACAACTTCTCAAGGCCGTTCCCTCTCTAAATGAAGATGAAGAGCTTTTGCAGGAAGTGGCCACATCCAAGAAAGAAACCTTGGATGAAGAAATGGCCGAGGACGCGGCAGACGAAGATGGTGACGATGGTGACAAAGGTGACGATGAAGACAACACTTCTGAAGTCGACGACGTTACCAACGGAGATAACAACCTTACGAACGCATCCTCAGACGAAGAAAAGAAAACCGATTCTACTGAGAATAGCATCAAAAACGATGCTGACCACGGAGATATCCTCGAAAGAGAAAACCAGCCAGATGTTGAGGATGATGGCGAACACAGCGATTTTGACCTTGATGACCAGCGAAAAGAGGCCATTCAGGAACTCATAGCCATTGAAGAGGACTTCCTGGTGCTTCGTGATAAATTATACAAGGACAAACTCAACCAGTTGGAACACGAGTTAAAGATGTGTTTGGAGGGCTCGCACCCCGAGCTTCTCCAGATCTACTACAAGGTGAACGAATTTTACCAGGACAACATTCGCTTGGCAGAAGCCACACTCAATTACAGCTTGAAGTGCATTCACAACGAGACAATGGCGACTCGGACCAGCATCCACCAGAACTTCATGAAGAACTTGGCGGACTCCCGAAACGACATGATCACCGAAACCACTTCGCTATGGTACAAGATCAACAAAGAGTGGAACTACTTAGATCTGGCGGTCTCCGACTACAGCTATTCCGCGCTACCTTCGCTAGTACCAGAAGCATACACTATGCCCATGGTAGCCGGAGGCAGCAGCATTGAATATTACCAGGAGAATGCAGCCGCCAACAAGAAGTCATCCAAGCAGAATACCCTTGTGGAGTTGGTACAGCGCAGAAACTGCTTCAACGCTCAACTCGGGGTTTTAGACGGACTCAAAGAGTTTCACGGAATCGCCGCTGCGGTTTCCAATAGCCTCTTAGAAGATGACACACTCCCGGTGGAGGAACTTTTGCTCCGAAAAGCTACGCCCGAAGAGATCAACGAAGACCTACAAGCCATGGGAATCCAATAACAGTGCGTGAACTACGCCGCCTGTTTCCTTAAGGGAAATAGGCGTAATGCATGATATATGTGAGAGCATGGGCTGGATTGTGACATCATCATTTGTAATAATATACCAGTCAAGTTAAAAGACAAAAATTGTAACAGAAAAAAATTGTAACAGAAAAAAAAAATCTAAAAGACAAACATATGGCATAAAACTTTATACCAAGCCACCATCGCACCCGTGCACCATATGCGCAGCCAGACAATTACTTCCCCGATCTGACCACCTACTCAGATTCCAATAACGCTATTGGCAACATTTACTTAAACAAGCAGAGGCCCCCACTTTATTATGGTAGAGGTGTCTTTGACTGTCGGCAAGCTCGATGCTTCGCTTGCTCTTTTATTGACCAAAGATCACCACTTGATCGAGTTCCCGACGATTTTATTACCCAACGGTGTCAAGGCAGGCTCTATTGTCAAAATCCGCTGTGACCGGGACTTGGAAACCGAGGAGAAGGAAAGAAAGCAGTTTCGCCAGATCCAGGACGAGATCTTGGCCACATACGGCAAGAACTTGCCTCAAAACCCCGTCTTAAGAACAAAGAATGTTACGCAAACCTCTTGTGTTTTGGCCTGGGACCCTTTGGACCTCGGCACGGCTACTTTGAAGAGCTTGGTGTTGTATAAGGATGGCAAGAAGCTTGGAGCCATACCCAACCCATTGAACAATAACACCACCAAGTTGTCTGGTTTGTCTATAGATAAGACCATCAACCTTCAGTTGAGATTGGACTCTACGGCGGGCATTTACTCCTCGGAAACGATCGAGGTTACGACGCATAAAATGACTGATCTTTCAGGTATCAACGTGTGCTTGGGTGATATTTCGCCTAATGGTCAGTTCTCCATTGACGATATCCAAGACACGTTGAAGAACATGGGTGCATTTTACCCTGCTCTGAACAAGGTGCAGGTTGAAACAACCCACTTTATTGCTACGAGAGAAAACAAGCAGAACGAGGAGTACATCAAGGCAAACGAGATGAATATTCCTGTCATCAGACCTGAATGGCTAAAAGCTTGTGAACGGGAGAGAAGAATTGTGGGTGTGAGAGACTTTTATGTCAAGGACTGCGTGTTGCCTGATATTATGTCCAAGGATTATTGGAAGGACTCTAAAAAGACTACTCAACCAAGTGAACCAAAGGAGACCGCTGAATCGAAGGAGACTGCTGAACCTGCTGAAACCAAGGAAGTTGTTGAAGATGATGCTTCAGAGACTACTGCAGCTGACGGGTCTAGTGCCCCAGTTCCAGAGGCTGCAAAAATGGACGACGAACCAGTGCAAGCTGAGAAACTATCACCTAAGGTTGGAGTTAATCCAGCTGGAGCTGATGAAGTTGATTTGGCCGGACCTGAGGAGGCTGATTTGGCTGGTGAACAGACTGAAGAAAATACTCATGAAACAGAAGAGACTGCTGATTCCCAGATTATAGAGCCGGAAACCACAGAGCTAGTGCCAGAGAAAGAATCTTCTCTGGAGGAACAGCCCGAGGTTGAGGTACAGTCCACTCAGGCGGTGGTAGAGCCAAATGACCTTGCGGATACTGAAGCCTTGGATGAAGAAACACCCAAAAATGAGTCTAGTTTACCTGATTCCAAAGAATTCGAAAAAAGAGATATAAGTTTGGAGAATGTTGCCGAGGACGAAATTGATACCCCAGATGCAGTCCATTCCGACACCCCAGAGGGAGCAACGGCCGGTGTGACTGATTTGAAGGAAAATGCAGGGACGATTGAAGCTAAACAGGAAAAAGAGAAACTGCCTACAAGCCTCGAGGATGTGGAAATATAGGCACAGGACAGTAAGACTGTGTCGTACCAAGCAGAGATTGATGGTCTATCGTTGAATAGTAACGATGAAAACTGTGTACTTGGATGTGAGTGCATGACGTGAAGTTCTCTCATTAAAACCGAGTAAGTAATACATAATAGTAGCTGTATTGCAAGAAGATGGTGCCAATGGACACTTGGCACTGACCAGACCTCAATGTCATTTCAAATGTATATTCGCAGGTATGGCTATAAACGGCTACTCCCCAAAAAGTCTTCTCACCTTCTTTAAAATGGAATCCTTCTCAGGATCGTATGGGTGGTCCTTGGAAGGAATCTCCAAGATCGCAGGAAATGCATTGGTATAGGTGTCCACCCTATGTCTTATTAAATCAGCAATGTGTTGGTTGATCAACAAAATAGCAATGTCGTCTCTCTCGGAAGTGAACTTGTCAAACGCCTGTTCCACTTCTTCCTCGGTGGTTTTGCCCGGCACAACCGTGAGAAAGTTGGTTTCCTTACCGGCTTCGTTCAGCACCTGGCCGACTCCAGCCAAGAGAAGGCCCGTGACCGAATCCTCGTCTGCAATTACTGCAAGCAACGTGCGCTTGGCCATGGCCTCAGTTCCGCTCATGCTGCTGTGTGTAGTTGGTGAGCCTACTGCGTTGTAGCGTTGACTCGCTCTGGTATCTCCAGTCGTGTGCGCACCACCCGCCGTGCGCGATAGCCTCAAGGCCTCAAGCTGGACGAGACAGTACAGGTAATAGATGTAATGGTCTAGCTACATTGGGGTTTAAGGGGTCAAAAAGAGTAGTCAAAAATGAAGGGAAAAACAGCTTTATACCCTTATTCCTTTTTTCTTTTTTTTTTTTGGCTAATTATGGTGCAGATATTATAAGGGGGGCATGGTCTTGGCTGTTGGTGCTTCTGATACGATAAGTGCTCTTGGTGCGCTCCACATTACACAGCCTGCCATGCTCTCTTCCATGCTCTACTCCATATATTCCACATATATTCTCTTCTTTTTCTGCCCACTTCACCCTTAACAATGAAATTGAGTAAGTCACGGATCACGTGGGTGTAATCGACTCAAATAAATATTTAACATGACTCTTTTTCTTTTTATCTGAGGTCCTTCTCTTTCCGTTTTTTGACTAGAGTGGAGGAGTTAATTCACGGCTCATGATAGATTATGGAAAGATTACAAATTGGAAAGGTTTATCCACTCAAAAAAATATAACTAAACCCAATTCCAAGACCAATAAAATTAACATGAAGCACTTTGATACTAATTCTACCGAACAACACCAGTGCCAAATATATATTTGTTTGCAGCAACTGGTGCAACTTCCTAAAGCAAAAATACCCACGCCATACATAACCAAACCATACACCATCATGATGAAAACACACAAGTCTATAAGTATGAGATACATTCATGTGAATTGAAGACAGGAAATTAAACACTCCAATTCTTCAAAACCCTTTTTATACGAATAATCATGATCTTACATGGACTGGTCTACAACACAGTGTGCATCACGTGACGCACTACATAGCTGCGCACTTTTTCTAGACTTCAAACCCCATGTTCCCCAGACTCTTCAACCAACAGCTCAGGCAAGTGTTCAAGGGCAGCAGGTCTCTTCACGCGTCCAGCATTTCTGCAGCAGGTCATTCGAAATGGCAGAATATCCGTCATGATAAAGCCAAAAACGACGCCAAGAAGTCCAAGGAAGCTTACGCCATGGCCACTAGAATCACCACAAGTGTTAAGATGGGCGGTGTGGAAGGAAACGCCCAGTTGAATACAATTATTGAAAAGGCTAAAAAGGCAAACGTTTCTAAAAAGATCATCGATAATGCTATCAAAAGAGGAACCGGTGAATTGGCTCTGGATGGAGCCCAGACCTCTGAAGTCATGTACGAGTTCATGGGCCCTGCAGGCGTTGCCTTCATCGTGGAGGCCAACACCGACAACAAAAACCGGACTATAGGGTTGGTGAAACACGCATTGTCCAAATTTAACGCCTCGCTTAGTCCGTGTCAGTATATGTTCCAGCGAAAAGGCGAGGTGATCCTCCAGCCTATTTCTGCAGACGAGCTGTTGGATGCCGTTTTAGAAGTGGCCATAGATGTTGGAGCCGAGGATGTAGAGGACTACGTGGATTTGGAAAATGAGTATGGTGGGGAGAGATTGTTCCGCATGATCACCGATCCAGCAGACTTGAACATGGTATCCAATAACCTCTCCAAATTGGGGTACGTGCTTAAGGATTCCAAGGTCATGTACATACCCGATAGTGAGGTGGACTTTCCAGAGGCACACGAAAAGGGTATGAACAAATGTCTAGACCTTTTGGACGATATCTCCGAGGTCACCAACTACTATACCAACATCAAGAATATCTAGACGGTCATTCGGAAACAGACAAAATAGTGTTTGAAGTGATTGTTTGAAGCAGAAAGCAAATCAAAACAATACTGAACATGTCTAAGCAGAATACTACTCTGATGACTCCATACATGTACATAGCTATTCACATAAGCTCATATCCAATTAAAAGCACAACCTAAAAGCTCAAAAATTCTACACACGTGTTAAATCCACAAAAGTTCATATTCAATCTACACAAGTGTGCATCAGGAAACCTGTATCAAACAGCTTGTATTGAGCTAAACATGAGTCAGCAGACTCATATGCATATACCGCATGGGCATACCGGCTGGACAACACTCCGCACGGTTCTTCATCCAGCTTACTCGGAAGCTTCCTTCTTCTCGGCTTCCACAGCCTTGTTCATGACCGCATCGAGATTTGACAAGTCTGCGTTGTTCCACAATCTCAATTGCTTGTCGTAAGCGAAGTGTCTGTAGGTGAAAGCACTCATGGAGATGATGGCCACACCGACGGCGGCGAACAAGGGGTACATCTCCACAGGTACACCGACCTTTGGTGGAGGAGCATTCTTTTTGGCAGCAGCTAACAAGATCTGGGCGGCCTTCATGGTGAGGAGTATATGGTGTGACACTGCACTAGAGGATTTTTTTGAATGATCGATCGGGAAGCGCGAATTCCACGACTTTGGTTGGCTGGTGCGAGTCACGTGATGTATCATGTGACTAGTGATTAAACACGTGATGGAGAGCAAATCCGTACACCGCTACCATTTGGCTATGGCCTCTTTAAGTGTATCGTAACAGAGCCACGACACGGCCATGGACGGCATGATTTTGTAAAGGTTCGCCGTCAAGCCCTTGTATGCGCCTGAAAATCCTTCCTGGCGATAGATCGTGGCTATGGCATGCAGGACTGAACGGTACTGGAAACCAAGCTCACCTCCAGCCATACTGGCCACCTGGTAACGTTTCCGAAGCAAATCGAGAGGGTAAATGAGAACACCACCAATGAAACTGCTGACTGCGCCGGCCACGAGCTTCCATGCAGGATTGGAGAAATCGGTGGTGGACCTATTCATGCGATCCCTCAAGTCCTCATACAATGCGAAATTTATAGCCACATATGGAGCCACACCCATAGTGGTAGGCACCATGCCCCGGAACAATGCAGGAAGTCCACCCTCGTTCCGGTACACATCCTTCAAAGTATGCCACACGCCCGGGGCCTGCACAGAACGGCCCTTGTTGAGTTTCCGAAGTGAAGCAGTTTGCACCGTGATTCGGGCCCGCACCAAGTCTAGTGGGTACGTGAGAAACACCGATGCTGCACCACCTATTGAACCTGCAATAAGGCGGTCTGTATCAGACAAATGACGATCTTCAGGCAGCTTGAGCAGCAAGAGAACGTGCTTGCATTTTTCAAACACCGCAAACTGCACAGCACTGTAGGGCACGATCCGGATGCAATTGAGCATATTCCCTCGGTACCAGCCCCGCCAACCTTCGTCCTTATACATCTTCCAGATGGTAGGAAACATGCCTTTATAAGCACGCTGTGCCTCGGGCCCCTGGAGTTGAAGAAGAATCTTGGCCCTCTCGAACGGCGATACCACTGTCCTGGAGATAGCCCCAGCTATACCCCCGGCAATGAGCGACGAGTACGAGTCGCGCTTGATGTAAGCTTTTAGCTGATGGTAAACTGAAGCGTCATTATCGTGCATGGTCTGAGCTGGCTGTTGCTTGCGCTTCCAAATGCCGTTGGAGGTGTAGGTCTGTTCCTTGACTGAGCCTCTAGTGATGGATGAATGCACCGGACATTTTCGTGGAGTGCGCGTAAAAGTCTGCGAGGGCTCGGAGTCGCTTCGGCTTCCGGCTGTTGTATGCACTACATTACTGATCCACAGCTCAGTCCATACCTTTAAATAAACTTGTATGAATGACTACTTTAGGGGATTTGGATTGGGGAATTGGTAAGATATTTGATTGGACATTTAATTGCGGGAATGCGGGAATGTAACAATGGGAAACTGGGAGTTAATCGGCACGTGACCTGCGTTACGACTAAAGGTATGGAGCATATACTGAGAGTTCCTCACTGCGTATTAGCACACCTACATTCTCGTCTCTCCTCTCCCTGCTTTATTCTTGTCTGTACTGTCTGTACTGTTTGTACTTATACCTTGTCATAGCTAGATGTGTTTATACATATAAAAACAGAACAGAATACTGTATGGTGTAATGAATGAAGTAATTAATTCGGGCTAAGATGTATCAGGGTTGACTATATATGCTCTGATAGACCTAAGTAGATCCAACATGGATGTTCTAAAATAGACCAATTTGGATACAGAATGAGCCCTTATTTGAGGAGGGGGGAGGGTACCCGAAACGGTTTTTTGATTCACCTGACTACTCGAAGTGGACTGACCAGTAGTGGACTATTCTAAGTCACATGACTACCCGAAGTAGATAAGATAGCCAGAAAAAGACTAAAACACTTGTATAAAATAGTATCCTGTACTATAGTTGTTATACAGTTTAAATGGTTTGCTTCACTACAGTTGTTGTACAGTTTAAAAAGTATGCTTACTACAGTTTTTATACAGTTAATTAGTACGCTGCACTACAATTTGCTATGAAGTTTAGTCCTAACTTTTCATGTTCCATTATTCTATAAAGTTCTATCTTGTACTTTGGTTAGTACTTAGACAACACCTGTTCAATCGCAGCCACCAAAATGTCGGCGTGCTTCTCCTCAAAAACCAAAGTAGGTCTCAATCTGACCGAGTCCTCTGCACATCCTCCGATGTTGACTCCCACCGACTTCATATCGTTCAAAAACTTGTTTCTCAACTCGGCTTTCTTGAATGACCATGCAATAAATGTAGCACGGTTTTTTCCTCTCAAGTCGGCGAGAAAGTCGGGGTACTTCTCTGCCAACTCCTCAAGTTTCTTGTACAAGTAGTCACCCACACGTGCTGCCTGCTTAGACAAGTCGTGTTTGACCACTTCCTGCCCAATAGCTCCAGCCAAGATCATTCTTGCTGGGTCTCCACACCAAGTGTTGAATTGACGGTAGGCCTGGTTGGGAATCAACTCTGGGTCATGGAAGTAGTAGCCTGCAGACTGGAACTTCTTGGAGAAAGTCACCATGTCTGGAGCTGGAGAAATGTTAAAGTGCTCATGGGCCCAGAAGACACCAGTAGCACCAACTCCGGTTTGAACCTCGTCCATGATCAAAAGAGACCCGTGCTCGGTGGTGAGGTCTCTCAAGCCCTGGAAAAATTCGTTGGAAGCATGGTTGTCACCACCCTCAGATTGGATTGGCTCGACCAAAACTGCGGCAATTGGCACAGACCAGGTTTTGAGCAATTCCTCCACGATTTTCAAGCACCTCTCGTCCTCCTTCTTGTTGGCTTCAGTGTTGGCTTCCAATGGGTATTTGTAAGTAGGGAATTCAGCCTTTGGCCAGTTGAACGAGGGTAAATCCAACTTGTGGATTGGTTTAGAGCACGTGGTGGAGGCAGTAGCAAACAACCTACCGTGGAAAGCACGCTTGAACGACAAAATGGCGAGTTCGGGCGAGCCTGGCGATTGGTTTTGCATAACCGATTCGTTCTCGGTTTGCGTGAATGCAGCGTGGTATCCTCTTTTCTTGGACTGGTACCACATAAAAGCAGCCTTGAAAGCCAACTCGTTGGCATCAGCTCCAGACAATCCAGACCACAACTTGTCCTGGCCCTTTGGAGCAACTTTGAGCAAGTCTGCAACGATTTCCTCAGAATCCTTGCCGGGGAAGTTACCCAAAGCAGGACGGTCGATGATGGCACGAGTCATCTTATCGGATTTAGCCACTTCAGTCAATACTGGGTTGTTGTAGCCCAAGGGAATGGAGGCGATTTGGGCGTAAACGTCCAAGTACTCATTTCCGTCGACATCGACAATGTAGTTACCGTTCGATTTCTCGTAGTCCGCAACAAAGTAAGCGGCTCTGGCATCGAAGACCGAGTTGAGCAGCTTCACCGCAGCCTGACTAGCAGGGCCCGGGAACTGGGTAACCACCTTGGGTGCTTTGGGTTCGTTGGGAAAGTAAGTGTCACAAATGGACATTCAGTGATATTGATGAAGAGAAAAAAGGAAGTAGGGCGCCACAGGCATTTGCTGCAATTTATATATATAGGCGAGAAGTGCGCCGAGGCTAACCGCCAAATCGGGCTGCTGATAGCGGTGTGGTGTCTCTATACACAGGCACTGCGCTTACAGCGGTGTGCGAACCCTAACCTTATGCGCCAAATGCTGCGCTAAGAACCGTCTGGGAACCCAATAGGAGTAAGCAGGGAAATGGTTAAATAGAAGACAAATCCAGTGTCATCTATAATAGAATATGATGTATTAGTAGTTGGTCGCTGGCGGCTGAAGAGAGCTATCAAGGAGTATCATTCCATGTGATAGTGTCTCTTCTTGTGGATGGTTTGTCCTGCTTGATTGGTGTTGGTCGAGGGTAACATGGATATATGATGGGAAAAAGGAGGACGTTCCATTAGGACTTCTACTTTTCAAAAAAAAAAAAAACACTCCTCGAGAAGGAGAAAGGCAACATATTTATCTTCGTACTGAGACTGTCATGTCAGACCCACCATAGGTAGGTATCTACCTATGGAGATATTATGCAACCTCTCTGCCTGATACAATGGCTATTGTTAGATCCACCATGGGTAGACACACTACCCATAGAGGTATCTTTCGAGCCTACGAATGCCAGTGACTCATCCATGGCACCTTAACCCGTGACTTGGCCTCATCGATTCACTCTACCTCGTGACATGGCGTTTAACGTTCCCTGCTTCACTCTGGTTTTCACTGGCTAGCTATATAAACCACTCGGATTCCCACCTATTGGGAATCCATCAACGAATAAAGATAACTTAGTACTTAACGTTACAACAAGAATCTAACATGTCACGTGTAAATGTTTTACTTTTGTGACCACGAACAGAGTCCTACTGAACAATACTCTGGTGTTCCCTTTTGTTCTCTGGTGTTCACTCTGCGCTTTGGAGCACCAAAATACTCATCAAAAAACATTCTCTTCACGCCCAAAGCAAAAAAAAAGAATAAGAACAATAATGATAATAGAGTATGCATCGTAGTTAAGATTTTATTATGAAACTAACTTGAAACTAACTTCAAACTAACTTCAAACTAACTTCAAACTAACTTGAAACTCATTAAAACTCATTGAAACTCATTTGAAACTCACTTGAAGTTTTAAGCATGGTTGCACACCCCACCCATCAGCATTAGTACTCGCGTTCTTGGGGCCTTGAGCTAACAGAACATTTCCTAACCCCACCTCAGTCCAAATCCCAACATTAAACCCGAGCCAGACTTCACCGCAGAAAAAACGTTAATCACATATAACCCATAATCATATATACATACATATTTTTTTATGTATATTTTTCTTTGTATATTTTTCTGATATTGGTATAACTGCTACAACACTGCTTTGTCCTGCAAAAGGCCATGGTCGCATACACTCCACATCGCGAGTCTCACTCAAAACATCCCATCTCTCACGAGCACATCACACGGCCCAGGCGCACTTCTTAACATACTTTATACTTCTAAACATAAATATAGTTGAAGGCCCAGCACGTGATCACAATGGAGCATCCTGACACTAGCCAACTTCCCAAAAACCACCAGTTCTCGGTGGAAGACGGCCTAGATCAAGAGATTCAGCGAGCTATTGCTCAGCATGACTTGGAACAACAGCAGCTTAATGAGCAATCAGGGTCCATGGAGCCTGAGGACCCATCTCAGCGGCTCGAAACCACGGGCCTGGATCCTCATATCAAGAGTGAAGACAATTTGGACAATTTGGACAATTTGGATAAGTCTGAACATCATACTAGTGATGGACAAGTGCAGGCTCATAACCGTCCAGACACCCATTCGAGTGAGCCAACTGAAGCTTCGGATGCAGTAGTTTCGGGCGAAGTACACCATGAAGAGGAGCTGCCTCTGTCACAATCCGCCATGGATGCTGCAGAGGAAAAAAGACATCTCCAGATGATTGCAGATGAGCTCAAACGGGCGACTACTTTATCGTATGATGATGAGCCCTCCCAACCGCTGGGAGATTCCCACCATACACATGAGCAACCAGATGAAACAAATCTGAAACACCCGGACTCTTCTTTTGCTGCCAACTCCCATTCGGATCCCAAGGGCGATGCAGGAAAGCCTCATGACCATTCTTCTCTGCAAGTCGAAAGGCCGCACCAGCCATCTTTCATTCCTGCAGACTCGGAGCTTCTAGCTACCAACAGTGCCTTGGCAGCCTATAATGCTCTTTCCAGTCACGTGCCTTCAGTGGCTCTGATGCCTGCAGTCCACTTGGCTGCCCTTCCTTTACCCATTGTGTGTCCAGACTACCTTCCCGCAAGAATCCAGTTGCTTATAAGCTCGCTTCCGGTGTTAGATAATCTTGCGTCACAGCTTCTTCGGATCTTTGCTGTTGGGCCGTACCAGAAAATAATTGACTTGGCTTCAAGTCCTGAGGTCCCCGCTGGTGCAGCATTCCGAGACTTGAGTTCTCTATTTGAATTCACAAAACGTCTATACTCTGAGGAAGACCCATTTTTGACCGTGGAACATTTGGCTCCCGGCATGTGGAAGGAAGGAGAAAAGACACCCCTCATGTTCCTGAACCGAGAACAGACCATAGAGTCAACGTTGCGGAAAGTGAATTTGGCCACGTTTCTTGCTGCCACTTTGGGCACCATGGAGGTGGGATTCTTCCACTTGAACGAATCTTTCTTGGATGTATTTTGCCCTGCCAACAGCTTGGATCCTGCCAACTCCATGTCCAACATGTCGTCTACAAATTTGAACCCACAGAGTGCAGTCAATACGGTGATTGCGGGGAAAATAGGCAAGATACTTAAGCCTCTGGCCACGTTGTACCTTGACTTGAAGACACAAGCTTTCATATCGGCAGTTGAAGCCGGGGAGAGATCCAGCGAAGAGATCTTGGAGGATATTCTCCCCAGCAATCTAGAACAAATTCTTCTTGAACGGCGTGGGGTTCAGGTCTTGTCCCCTACAGAAATTGACTTTATCAATAGATGCAAATCGCGCAAAGAGACCTTACTCAAATACCCACCGGGCGGAAACCTAAGCGAAGAGTTTGAATGGTTTACGTTTCTCAAAGACATGTTTGACTTTGTCTCCAAAAATATGAGTTTCCTCATTTGGGGCAAGAAGACCAAGCCCACGGTGAGACAAGAACGGGTCAGTCATGCAGAGCCTTTAAATGCACACAGTGAGGAAATGCTCCAAAGCGTCTCAACCCCAGCAGCACCTGCAGAAATTGAAGACAAGAAGGAGCCCATAGAAGAGGAGACTTCGCCCGAAGCGACTCATTACTCAGCGAATCTTCTTCCTATTGAAATACAAGAGCAGCAGATCCATCTACGCATCAACCCTCGCATGACAGGAAAAGTCCCAAGCAGGAGACCCTGGACGCGAGAAGAGGAAAAGGGACTTCGACATGCATTGGAGCTCAAGGGTCCGGCATGGGCTACGATTCTAGAACTTTTTGGGCAAGGAGGACGTATCAACGAAGTCTTGAAAAATCGGACGCAAGTGCAACTCAAAGACAAGGCCAGAAACTGGAAGATGTTCTTCCTCAAGTCAGGTTTGCCAGTGCCAAGTTATTTGCAAAAGGTGACGGGAGATTTGGATAGAGAAGACAAGCTGCGTGCGAAAACGGCCAGGAATAAGAAAACTGCGGCGGCCCCCGTGCCTTCAATGCCCAAAAGAGAGGGCTCTGAAGAAAACGAACCCGCCACCAAGAGAAGGAAAGCCTGAAGCAGACCTACATAAGCAGAGTCATGCAGCTTCCAAATCGGGCGCGATGAAACAAACGGTTAGATTTCGGCATGTATAAAGTGTCACCGGGAGACGCACGTAAGATCCTCGTGTGCAGTACGCATGCATCACCAATGCATGCATGCAAGTAGGAGACTACCACATTTAAAGACGTTTTTGCATTTGGACTCGCGTCAACATTTTCTTCATAAGTTGAATACACAACGTCTTTATCTCATCAGATCCCCCTCTTCTCTCGCTATTTCCTATGAGTACCAGCGCCATGGATGACCCTGCTCTAAGACTCCTGGCCGCAAAACAAAAGTGCCAGATCCTTTACTCCGAGTTGCACCGAAAAAATTTGAGTATCCAAGACACCACTTTGAAGAAGGCAAGCGTCGATACACAGAGGATTCCACCCAAGTCTTACCTCAGGCAGTACAACACGTTGAAAGGTCACCGCGGAAAGATCGCACAGGTGCGCTGGAACTCCAACTCGGTCAACCTCGTCTCGGCGTGTCAAGATGGTTTCATGATCATATGGAATGCGGTTTCAGGTCTCAAGCTCCAGGCCATCCCCTTGGAAAGCCCCTGGGTGCTCCTGTGTGCCTATTCCCAATCGGGTCGTTTTGTTGCCCTGGCTGGCTTGGATAACCGTTGCACCGTTTACAGAGTCAATACCGGCCACAATAATCATGGCGAACGCACGGATTCCATCGAGCTCCAAGACAAAGGCCGCAGAATCCCCAGGGCCCATGCTGCATACATCTCAGCATGCGAGTTCATTACCGACGATCAGGTGCTCACATCCTCTGGAGACATGACGATATCGTTGTGGGATTTGGAAAAAGATAGTCGGGTCCGCAATTTCTCCGGCCACTGTGGAGATGTGTTGCTGTTGCTGATTTCCGCCAGCGAAAGAGCTAATCCCCAGACATTTCTCTCTTCTGGCGCAGATGGGTGTGTGAAGTTGTGGGACTTGCGGGTGGCCAAAGTACAGCAATCGTGCCAGATGTCTCGGCAAGATGTCAATTGCGTGACGCAGCTTCCGAATGGATATTCGTTTATATCGGGAGACGATGGCGGATTGTGCAAGATGTACGATTTCCGCTCGTTATGTGAATTGGAGACGTATGACTTGAGCCTGCAGTTTGAGCCTGCAGCCAAATCGGCCAATTCCAGTTCGCCCGTGAGTTCACAGCTCAGTGCCCAATTCGATACTCCGGGAGTGGTTTCGGTCCAAGCAAGCAACTCGGGCCGGATTCTTTATGCATGCTATGCGGAGTATGGGTGTTTGGCGTGGGATGTGCTCCGAAACGAGATTGTCGAGCTGATTGGCATTGGAGGTGGAAGTCATACCAGCCGTATTTCTCAGGTGGCCATCAGTCCTGATGGACAAGGTCTTGCGACTGCATCCTGGGACTCCACCATTAAAATCTGGTCTGTTTAAGGGACTTCAGACTCCCCAGAATCTGCAGACTATTCAGACCCTTAAGATCCCTTTTGTTGGACTCTTAGACTCCACTCCTTAATAATTCGCTCCATGGACATATACATTGATGGATTCCATTCCACTAACTGGTCCTACTACATTGGTGTACATTAGTACTACAGATTGCTCAGACACCTCGACTCTGGGAAGACAAGTTCTTCATTGAAACAATACCAAAGTCTCCCAAAAAAAAATAGAATCCTCCCAGCTCAATTTAACAATCAATGCTTTAATAACATATATAGTAATCCGCCACTTTTAGTAGCACCATTTGGTCGCGACATCAGTTGTCGGCAGTGTGCTTTTTCACGTAATCCCACAAACTCTTCAACAACAGCTCGGGCAAGGTAAACAAGTCCATGGTGAACTCGCCATTGTCAACATCGTTTTTGATGTTCATGTCGTTTGTCCTGTTATCGGTGACCATCTGCACAATGACAATCAAGTCGTCCTCGCTAAGCTTGGTCAAGCCATTGGCAAGCTTCTCCAAGTCCACAGCACCCTTGGTGGCATTTCCAGCACTCTTGAACTTCTTCAGCTTAGAAGCAGCTTCGGATTCCGTTTTACGCTTGCCGTCACCTTCAGCAGGCACAGGCCCGGTCTCGGCCAAAAGCTTGTTCAACTGCGCATTTTTCAAGGGAATCGAGATCACATGGTCCACGGTATAGGTCTCTTGCAAGAAGTTCAAGTCGTGGCTGAACTTCCTCTCGCCCTGTTTTCCAGGCAAACCAATCATGTGAATAGCAATGGGGATATCGAACTCACCCCAGCCCTGTTCCTCGACTTTGAAGGGCGTCAGCTTCAATGTTCTTATTGGGTTGGCGAATGTGGGATGCAAAGTATAGGTCACTTTATCTAGGATGTTAGCGTCTACAACGGCACCTTGGTCGTTCAACATGGAGATTTCAATCGACCACTGCCTCATGGGGTAGTTTTCCACGGCCGGAACATCTTTTAAGATGTGTTGGTTGGTAGTGATGCGGATGGTTCTCTTAACCTAAAAGTTAGTACGAGAAAGGACTTTTGCAGTGACGTTTACACAAGACATGAGCCAATTTCATGATCTAAAAAAAATTGGCTCCGAAATGGATTGTGCTCTTCACATTGATGGGTCTCCTAAACAGTGAAAAGCTTTCACTGAGCAACAAAAAGCAAGCACTTTTCACAGTAGTGGTTCTTACACCAATCAATCAACAATGTTTTGGTGCATTCTATGTCTTACATACCTCAGACATGATCGAAATAGAAGTTTACGAGAACTGGTTGTTTCGTAGAGAATTTGAACCGGCGGTGTTCGAGTATGTGCGTTCAATGCTCAATTTCGTTGGAGTGGTAGTGTGTGTTATTCATTCGCAATTCGACCGCTCGAAGCCGTCGCGCTCTGGGCCAAGCTCTGGTGAGAATAGAGAAAAAAGAGAGCGAGAGGAGAGGAAAGAGAGCGAGAAAAGAGACAGAAAAAGACAGAAAAGAGAATGTGACAAATGTGTATGTTAAATAGACTAGTACGTGAAAATATGAGTTGATGTTCAAGTCAAAAAAAAAAAAAAAAAAAGGAAGTGTTTCCTTAGAATATGTGGAAAAAATTACTTCGAGGCTTTTCGGTGGTTTCGATTTTTGCCACCGTAAGACGCTTCATGTGGACTTGTGCTTTGTTCTCGTTGAAAAGTGAGCTGAGTATTTTGTAGGCGCACTGTCGATTTATGGCAATTCATGAAGTGACTATACTAATCCTCACTCACAATTTATATTACCCATCCAACGTGAACACTCGTACATTATCTATATACACTATAACATGAATATGATGGGTTATGATAATGTTTTATCTCTATGGATTTAGACCTTTACCACACCACACCTCTACACCTATCTCCTTCTATTTCTATTTCTATTTCTATTTCTATTTCTACTCCTACTCCTACTTCTACACCTACTTCTACTTCTACATTGCTAATTGCACCACTAAATGTTCTGGTCAATTTTAATGTCTAATTATCTATGGTCATAAAATCCTTACATCTCCTTCTTAGTTAGACCAATGGGTGGTCCACTTATGATTTCTCTGATTTAATTGATCCCTATGAACTAAATACACTAGTATCCAATTCATTGCTATTTACATGATCTTACTTTTCGGCCCACAACTTTTTATAGATAGTAGGAACCTTTGAACGGATGGACGATGGAGTGGTGTTCCACTTACCTGCGAATTCGTCGGTCACAGACTTCAAAAGGTCGCCCATCTTCGTGTCCTTGGCCAGTTCATGCACACTTGCAAGCCATTGTTGCACCTTTTCCAAAACTTCCTCATCCGACGAAAGAGGCAAGCTGTCCACATATTTCTTCAAAATAACTGACTCTTGAGCCTCCACCTGCGCCAAATCATCTCTATTTTGAGACTTGTATAAGGCCTCAGAGTCTGCTCTCTGCTTCAACATCTTGTTAAACACCTTGTAGAGCTCGAATTCGTCCTGCTTTCCACCATCGATCTCGTTGTTCTTGATGGTGGAGAGAATGGACCGGATGGTGTTTTTCTCCACATTCTTCTTGGCGATCATTGCCTGCTTCAAATCAACCTTGATACTCTGCATCACCTGGGTGTATGCAGGACTGGCCTGGAATCTTCTTAAACTTGCAAACATGATGGGGTCCGGATCGTTAGCTCTAGATCTTTAGCTTTAGACCGTTAGCTCATGATGATGATGTTTCGGTGTGTCGGCCTGCGCACAGTGCTGCGCGCACGTGACCCCTTTCACCTTCTCTCCCACATGGTGTATTCATATTCATAATCCCCTTCCGTTATAAGGCCCTCGGAGAATTCCGTCTTTGTGAACGCCTTCAAATCCTCCGTACTCTTTTTATGCCACGTGTCCAAGTTCCACGTCAAGAAAGTATCCAACACTGGAGCCTCAGTGTCAGGCCCAACGTACTTCACATTGGTCACCAATAAATTATCCACCCTTTCGTCATCAATGAACTCATTATAAACCTGTGCTCCTCCAATAATAAAAATCTTGGAGATGGTCTTATCACCGTGCCTGTATCCTAGGTCTTTCCACTTCTGGAAAATCAGGTCAATCGAATTATAATGAAGTACCCCGTCTTCCACGGTGTTCAGGTGTTTCCGGGAAAGAACAACGTTCAAGCGGTTAGGCAAGGGGCGGAATTTGGATGGAATGGAGTCCCAGGTGTTTCTGCCCATGATCACTGCGTTGATGTGGCCGTCACTGCATGTAGAGGTAACATCCCGGAAATACTTGATTTCCTGCTTGAGTCTCCAGGGGAGTTTTCCTTTGGCACCTATGCCTAGATCAGGCCATAAGGCTGCTACAATAAGTGAAACAGGGGGTCTAGCATGAGTCATGGTGGTAGTAGAGGTGGGGTTGTAGGAATGCTAGGGACGCGCGTCTAATGGAACTTTGGGCGACGCGCGTATGTGCCGGCTGCGACGTGACTGCAAAATAAGGTAAACAAACAATACCAATGCCCATGTAGAGCACTCTATCACACTAGTAAAACAATGAAGATAAATTAATACACAATGATACAGAGCAGTTGCGTGGCACTGGCGGGAGAAGCGTCACATATCGTCACTAATGTACAAAGAAAGGGTTTCCTGGACAGTAGAAGCTCTTCTACTTGGCAGCCACCTTTCTGTTGGCCTTTCCAACCTTCTTACCGGGAGATGCTTTCTTGGAAGCAGTGGTCTTCTTGGCGGCTTTGGTGGCAGTAGTCTTGGTAGCCGTGGCCTTAGCGGCTGATTTAGTGTCAGTCTTCTTGGTCACGGCCTTCTTGGCAGGAGCAACCTTCTTCGTGGCAGTAGTTTTCTTGGCACTTGGTTTCTTAGCTGCCTCCTTCTTGGTAGCAGTCTTAGTAGCTGGCTTCTTGTCTGCTGGCTTCTTAGCGGGAGCCTTCTTGTCTGCTGGCTTCTTAGCTACGGCTTTCTTAGGAGCATCCTTTTTGGCAGCAGCAGCAGTCTCCTTGACAGCAGGCTTCTTGGCATCCTTCTTGACAGCAGTCTTAGCTTCCTTCTTTGGAGAAGCCTTCTTGGTAACTTTAGCAGCAGCAGGTGCAGCGGGCTTTTCTTTCTTGGCGTTCTTAATTGGGCCAGAAGGTCCCTTGGGCTGCACAAAGTCGCCGGAGTCAACACCCTTTCTCAAAGCAGAGTTGAACAACGAGTCAAAACCAGAAGCGTTCGTGTCGAAGTTAGACTGAATGTACTTTTTAACAGCTTGGCGCCTTATGGTTAGTAATTGGACAAAAAACAACAGAAAAAAAAAACAGAAAAATCCGGCCTGCGATCTGGATTTAAAACATAGGTGTCTTTAGCAGCATTTTCCTTACAAAAGGCCATGGATCATTCTCTAAATAATAACATACGAAGATCCGTTTCTCTCCTTCAAGGCGGCAATGGCCGATTTGATCATGTCTAGAGCGTTAGTATACAAATTCGCCGATGTAACATGGAAGCAAAATGAGATGTTGATCAAAACAACAAACACTCTTTCGCTTCAGGAACAAGTCCCCGAGAGGCTACGTACCCTTGTAGGAGATTTTAGAAGCGACGGTGGTGGCGGCAACAGAGGCCTTTGATTTCGGAGGCATGGTTATAAAAAAAGAGGTGGAATTGAAAATAAAATGTAGTAGAAAAAAGTGGGAAACACGAGAGGGAGCTTTCTCCAGAAAAGAAGCGCGCCTCGCACCGTCAGTGTTTTGGGCACAGTGGATGCGAATGATGAAGTGAAATACGCGGCCAACTAAAACCAGCTGCGGTACCACGCTCACGCTTTCCAAGAAAAAGAAACCGAGGTAAGGAAATGCGGCCGTAGTTTTAAGGTGCTGATTTTCTCCCGATATGGAAAAAAAATTTTTTTTTTTTTTTGTAAGGCTAATCTTGAAGTACTGAATTTCTTTGGTTTGTTTAGTGCTTCTCTTTTTGGCCTTGAGATGGTGCTACTGTGGTTGTTTTTTCTACCTTGCTTATTCGAAGACTGGGTGTATGTGTATTTACTTTTTCGAGCCGAACGAAAAGAAAAACTCGTCCGTGGTGAATTGGGACATCACATCCGTAAAGTCGCGTTCGGGCTTGTCTCCCTTGAATTTGTCGTAGATTTCCCAGTGGATATTATGGTGGTTTGACAGACCCGTGACTGGCACATTCTGCTCTCTGAAACTGGCGGAAAATGTGCTTTGACGAGGTCCTGTAAATTGCTCATAGGGCAGTGCCCTCAACTCCTGGGAAGCCATGGGTACCTTGGCGTAGGGGTTGACTGAAGTCATGGAGCTTGTATCTGTCTGGACCGAGCTTCTATTTTTTCTGCCCTTCTTTACGAATGGAGCAGTAAACAGAGCCGATTCTCGGGAGTAATCTCCCGCGTGGCTTTCTGTAGTTTGATCTTCTCTGGCCTGGTAATCTCTAGTCTGGTAATGTCTAGTCTGGTCGTTTCCAGCTTGACTATCTCTACTCTGTTGGTCTCCAGTCTGGTTGGTATGAGTGTATGGAATAGCCACAAGCCCATCTTCTTCGATTGCGGGAGAGGCTTTGGTTTTGCTTTTCCAGAAAGCAAAAGAACTTCTCTTTTCAGATTCATTGGACTTTTTGATTTGATTGGGCTTTTTGGTTTCATTGGACTTTTCGGTTTCATCAGAAAAGGGGTTCTCCTGACTCATTGGTATTTCGGCAGAAACTGCTGGAGAGGGAAACTGGCTCATTTTCTCTTGGAAGTCCTCGAAAGGGTTTTTTGCGCTGGCGTAACTAGAAACGGTAGACTGGATTCTGGGCACATAGTATGGGTCAATGAGTCCAGGTGTTTGAAAATCCAGGCTCGCCATCCCAACGTGTTCCATATCCATAGAAGAGTCCAGGTCACTAAAAGTTTCCTCTTCTGGAAGCTGAGCAGACTGCTCACGCATGGAAACAGCATTGGCAGCGCCCATCATGAAACCAGGGTGAAACGGAATATACATGACGCATGTGAGAAGCACCAATAACCCGTCCAAAGTCATCACATACTCTTCATGGGTGATCAAGTATCCGGTCCAGCCTTCACTCAATTCCACAAGACGGTAGATGCACCTAATATAGATGAGAGCCACACTGATCAAGATCACAAGTGGGTAGAAGCCAAAAGTAGCCTGGGTCCAGATTTTGCGGTGCTGCTGATTATACTTCTTGTGCAAAAAAGTAGATTGGATGGTCTTACCTCTTTCGGTCTGGAAGAGTAAATCAAATAACGTGAACACCAGGAACCGCACCTCGGTACTGGCCTTGAAGTAGATGTTGAACAAGAAATCGAAAAGGAGATAAACAAAGAGCGTCATGGAAACAACCTGGATGGCGATTCCGGTCACCATGATATTGGTGCCCGTATCGGTGCTCTCTAGCTTCTGCAACTTGATGGCAGCAAGTCCTCCACCTGCAGCCTGGATTATGAGAGACAACATATCGCAAAAAATGAAGATATATGAAAACCAGAGCGGCTTCAACCGCAGGTATTGTCTGCCATACACCACGAGGAGTTGTGCTAGTAAATAGTAAATTCCGGCCATGATCACTGCAGGTGCAAGAGTGAGCGAGATCACCTGGCATATGAACGGCACCTTATTAGAATAATCAGAAATCGAAGATGTTCTGGCAATGTATCCTGCAAGCTCCAAAGCTGTACCGGCCACAAGACACATTCCAAAATAAAGGTACTGCTTCCAGACAAAGAGTCCGGTATGCAAGGCCATCAACAAGGCGAAACATACTGCAAATATGGTGTTTGCAGACATGCTCAACTTCATCTGGTAGAGATTAAAGCCCATCTCCAAATCCTGGAGTTCCATAGTGGCATTCCAAATCACCTGTGTCATTCTCGGAAGTTCTTGAGTATCTGTTGCCGTAGCTATATAATTCTGGGCAGACACCACGGAAAGCGAGGCCTTTGCTCCTTTGACTGCACGGGCCAAATTATATAAATCCACCCGTTTGGTCACTGTGGGGTATGCTGAAGATGCAGATAAGAGAGTACTGATGATTCCATTGATATTGGTGGGGTCGATGTGGGTCAACGTGGTTTGCGTTGGGAGTATATCTGTAGTCCATGCACCCGTCAACTTCTGCAATTGCGACGACATGTTTTTGAAACGAGAGGTAAGGGAAAAACGAGGGGTATTAGTAAAAGAGGGGTATTATGAGAATAAATGGGGCTTTTGGAATCTGGGGGATTCCCTCTATTTATGTGTGTAAGCCATGTCCTCATCGGGGCTCATGTAGGTGAGGTGCATATGGGGGACAAAGGTTCATTACTGCATTAGGAAGGGAAGAATGCGCGGCCTGTGTATAGACCCGCGTTACGAAACTTACTTTACTTTCTTTGGTAATGTTTTCTCGACATTGCACCTTTTGGGTTATTTGCTAGACTCTACCAACACTACAAGCCCCGCATATTCAAAGCTCAAAGCCACTATGCCTCATCCAGACTTGCATATCATGTTTTGAAAAGTAACCGTCTAAGGTCACGTGAATCCTTCGACTACTGTATCTAGCACTTGACTCTAGACTACTGTATAGATACAACTTGTCTTGTTCTATACTACACATGACTATTCTGTAGCTTTTATTCTAGACTGTGTATCAATGCTTTGGCTCTTGTTGCATTTGCTCTTCTACCCCCTTTCCTTCCCGGTTAAAAATCTCGCTGGTCAATTGCTCTCGTTTCCAGAACTTGAGTAGTAGATCACCATAATTTTGGAGATCCTCAACGGAGATCATAAGCTTAAAGTCAAGCAAGAGTAAAAACTGCAACTCCAAGTAATTAAGCTCCTCCAACGGAAGGCCTCCCACCTTGGCGTACCGGAGGTTTTTGTAGAAAATATCACTGATGAACTTGGAGCTGACCGTGATACCTGAGATTATGAGCCGATGGATGTTGTATGAGTCCATCACAAAAAGTTGCTCCGACTCCGCACTGTCCTCCTCCAGAGAAGACTTCTTTTTCTTCTGCAAGTTATTTGCTCTTTTGGCTATCCGGTCGAAATACACCAAGAGTGAAAGAAACACGTCGTTGGTGACCGGACAGTACTTCAACGCCCGCATGAGGTACGCATGAAGCGTGATCCCTGGCACGTTAGTACCGTGGAAAGCAAGCACGTTGGCCAAGTACCGGTTTTTTAGTTCGTCGTCTTCGTCGTCCGAAGTTTCATCGGAATTGTCGTCTTCCTCGATATGGGCCACGGTAGTGTTTACACCGTCGCTGCTGGAGAAGCTGACCGAGTCGCGGACGATATCCGACTCACGTTCCATTTTCTTTTGTTTCTTTTGGTCTTTAAGCTTTTGCCTCACTGCAATAGTGTTTTCGAAATGGTTGGGGTGAAGTTTATCATTGGCCTCTATTATTTTTGTAAGAAGACACGCAAGCATTGTGATGAGATCTTCCACAGGATGTTCCACAATGTTCAAGCGCTCCTCGTACCCCGATTCCGAATCGGGGTTTTCTCGTGCTGCCTCGTCTCGGGTCTTGAGAATCTCTAGGTATTCACTATACGTCATGTAATGATCGGGCCTTATGGAGGCTTGGTCTGCTGTATTAGATATTTCATGACTTGGGGCGTTCGGGATATTCGTCGATGCGCCTTGTGCTTGAGACTGTACTTGGCTCTGTTGTTGTTGTTGTTGATGATGTTGTTGATGATGCTGCTGTTGCTGCTGATAATGTGGGTAATGCAGGTTCTGGTATTCATCCATCTCCACATTCTCCGGAAGAGCAGAACGGTCTGAAGGTAATCTCTGCATCAGTGAACTTCCTTGCAAAGCAGAAGAACCAGCAAACGAGTTGGGCAAGGAATGAGGCTGGGTATGGGGAAGCTTTTGGAATGCATTAGTGCTTGGATTGGTGAAGCTACTTAGGTGGCCTTGATTATTAATTTGAGAGTTGGCGGAATCCATGGAAATGTTAGTGGTAGGCACTGTAGGAATCCTGTACGGAGCAGCAAAAGGACCTTGAGGGTACAGTTGCTGGAAGGAAGGGTCGCCGGGCTGGGGAAACTGCTGGGAAAAAGAGGGAGTGAAGGAGATGTTGGAAGTATACGACGAGGACACGGCATTTGGGGCATTATGGCCCAAAGGAATGTAGTTTGCAGGTGTATACAGGGAAGTTGAGTTGGGCACAAAGTGGCTAGACGAGTTCTGGTTGAACGAGGACGACGTCAGGTGGGAGTTGGCGAACTGAGACTCGGTCTGCGAGCTGAAAGAATTAGGAAAATAGTGGTGGTTAGTCTGGGGAGTGACCGAGGCCGAGTACGACGGTGGCTGCCGAGGGAAGTTGTGGTTTGAGGAGGATGCAGCGGCCTGGGGGGTCATGCTCTGCTGGTTGAAAGAGGACGACATTAAGTTCTTGGTGAGGTTCGACACCGACAGTTTCTTTTGCGTCTGGCTGTTATCCGAGCTGGCCGAAAATATAGATGTGTTGAGAGACTGCGGCTCCAGATGAGGATCAGAGCCTGGGCGGGTGTCCGAGTATTGGCTCATCGCTAGAGGTTAGTATGGGCTAAAAAGGAAGGAGTAGGGAGTATTAGGGGGGTGAAGACGGGTATAGGGCCAGACTTGCACCAAGCTTGTTTTGTGAAACCACCGAAAAACTGGCAATCTATGCCGTTGCTCTCTATCTCCCCAGACTCCTACAGCCAACGTCGGCCGGAGCTCAAAGATAAACATACTTGTAAACAATATAACACAGGGCCCACAGGGCGCGGCACATTGGATGTAGTCAGAAACGGAGGGATTATGAAGCTCACTTTCGGAACAGTGAGGGCGAGAAGCGGGGCGGGATTAGGCGCTAGCGTGGGGTGATCTAAAGACGAGGGTGAGTCTATGGGCATGTAATGATTGGGGGAGGCCAGGAAAAAAACCTGAGGGCCGTGGAGGCACGGATGTGGGGGATCTCGAAAAGTCGCGGCTCGGTGTCACGCTCAGGCACATGGGCTTTTCATGATCTGCGAGCAAGGTGGGGGACCATGGGGCGTTAATTGGTGATTTCGAAAGGGGTGGGACGCCGGCTTTATATATGTACATATTTTTTTTTTTTTTGCTTTTGTACCTCACCCCTTTTTTTCAGGCTTTTGTAACCCCTCTCTAACGGTGGATGTGGGAGGTGGGGAGCCCTCTGTTGCAGCAGTGGGGCCGAGCAAGCTGCGCAGTCCAACTCGAGGCTCACACGTGCTTTGGATCACGCATGGTGCGAGCTGACTCCAGCCTACAATTTCACTCTCCAGTCTCACAGTCTCACAGTCTTACCTGACCAGTTTAGCAGACCATGTCTACTGCATCCAAGGTCACGTTCGCCGCCTCCACGCTTTTTGCTGTGGGCTCGTTTATATATATCAATGTCGAGCAGAGAATCGAACAGGAGAACCTTCGGCAGGGGCCCATCAAGGATGCGGAGCGCATGCGCCAGAAGATGTCCAAGAAGCAGCTAGCCAATGATTTGGAGCATCGCGAGCAAATGGCCTTGAAGTCGGAGTACGAGCAGATCCAGCCTTTGAATGCCGAAATCATTACTGCTGAAAACTAGAGGCCTAAAAACTAGAGCCTCGTTTTTTTTTCTATACTGTCATAGTTTGAATCCCCAGCTATTTCCTCCATATGAGCTGCGTTGTCTGGAATCTGTACATAGTTTATAAGTAACTCTCATCCCAAGAGTTCACGGAACATCCGTTAACATGGTTTAAGAAAGGGTACATTATTTGCCAACCCAAATGAAAAAAAATAAAAAAAAATCATTTTATTCAAATTAAATTTTAAATTTTATTTATGTCCCGATTTCTTACTGTCAAGTTTCTTACTATCAATTGTCTTACTGTCAAGTTTCTTACTGTCAAGTATGAACTAAAAATTTAAGCACTTGTCAATTTATTCATGATTGTACGTACAAATCTAAACCAGTGGCTTCTTTTTTTAGAGCATCTTTTTTGTGAAATGCTTTTTTTTGGATTTATGACTTATTCATGAATTTTGATTTAGTGAAATCTCCTTTTTTTTCGGATCACTTATGGCTTTAGTATGGTCCCTCACTACTATGAATGAGCTCACATCAAGTCCACCCATGGAACAAGAAAATTATATTGTTTGAAAATATTTGGAATTTGTTAGACCAGTCATAGATGGAATTTTGCTCAGGATTACGTGGTATTTTAATACCCCAATACACTGATGACTGACGACTGATGACTGATGACTGATGACTGATGACTGATGTACTGGCGTACTGGTGTAGTAGTACGGTATAAAATGGTGAACCGTAATTAAGTGGGATTTATATTGGAACTGCTTTTTTTTCTGTTTTGAGTAAGGTAGTAGTTTCCCAGATCAAATAAGAATAAGTCATTGTAGTGGCCCCGGAACTGAAGACCGCGACCGGAACTAGTCAACACTATGTCCTCTAAAACTGCACTCAATGAAGAATTTTGACGACTCCAAAAAATATTTATGTGATGTCCAGAACTCCAGCATATCAAAAATACCCAAAATACCCAGTATACTATTATTTAGCAGGAAAAAGGGGTGCTGCGTTGGGTATTTTTGTCCTGTGGTATTTTGGTGTACGAGTGTTTGGTCCGGCTGCCGCATTTCCGGGTCCAATCCAGCTCTATTCGGGTCTATTCCGGGTCCAATCCGGGTCAGTTCGGGTCTATTCCGGGGTTGCAACCCAAAGCAAAAATCTACTACTAGCCCCCCCCCTCACTAAATCTTATATTATATAGAGTCGGTGGGTATTTGAAGCTACTCAACAATTCCAAACGTTGTTTTTTTTAGTTTTTGTTGATGGTTCTTAAGAAAGGATTTTAACTGTCTATATAGATCGTGTCCTGCATATTGAACAACAGCTAGCCATATTACTTCTAGTATACTACTTGACTGTACTACTTTAGCAGCCCAGACTCCATTATACCCTATTTTTGTGCACCATCAAGAAATCGAGTATTGATTTTATTTAGGTATTCACCTGGTTCAAAATAATGGTACGTTGGTAGTATTGAAAACTGAGTACTACTAGTATAATAGGCCACGAACAAGCTGTGCATTTTGGAGTTGATTTCGGGTAAACAATTATACTGTCTTACTGACTACGTACTACTTACCTACTTGATACTTACCTACTTGATACTTACCTACTTGATACTTACCTACTTGATACTAACCTACTTGATACTAACCTACTTGATACTTAGCGTAGTACCTTGATTCCATATGTTGATACACACACCTCGTTAGAAATTATTGCTAATTAGTTTTCAAATCCAATTTTCAATTAAAGTACCTCAAGTTTTTACACGAATCTCCACCAAGGTCGGACACTCCGACTAAGAAGAACTTTTAACCCCATCTTGTGCAAGAAGAACCTTCAGGATTACTACGTACACGCTATTCACAAACAACAACTTGACCCGTCGAGGGGAGGAGCGATAAGCATACACGCAACACTTCTGAGCTATAAGTTTTCAACCATAAAATGTCAAAACATTGGTTTTAACACTCTTCTCTTCAATTGAAAAACTTGCTTTCACAGATTCTTCTATTAGCTTCGAGAGATGGTCGATTCCGAGTCTAAATTTTTGCCATGGGTGATAATACAACGAATTTGTCTTTGTTAGATTCTTGTGATTACGTTTATTACCTAATCGAAACTTTATTCGTTGATGATTCTTCAGCAAGAGGAATCGCCCGCCATTAAGTGGTCTGCCGGAAGGTAGCCGAAGGGGTGTAGTAACGGTGAACCCAAAAGGGGTGTAGTAGCATCGGTTCCCGATTAACTGGGCACGTGAGCTCAATACCTATATGGGTTGTATTCCCCCCTTCTTGGATCTAACAGTAGACATATTATTAGTATGAAAGACTGTTAGATCCACCATAGGCAGGGCCCTGTCTTTGAAGGTATTATGAAGCCTCTTAGTCCGGTTGTTACAATGGCCATTGCAAATGCCGTGTCACGACCATCGTTTTATGAAGTACTATGATGGTCTTTTCGGCTATTCTAGAACAATCCTTACTATTGTTCTAGTGGAGAGTTTTTCGGTGCCACGTTTCTCTCAAACTGTATAAGCCATTCCGGTTTCTCTCTTTGAGGAGCCAGCAACGAGTACAAGATTAGGTTATGACACGTTATAAAGAACATAACATCTACTGTGTCTACTGTGTCTACTGTGTCTACTGTGTCTACTGTGTCTACTATGCTAACCAGTACCAGTTCTCCAGACTCACTGTGGAGTCATATTCAGTTATGGGTCAGTCTCATAATCATTCATGATCCCATAGTTAAATAGTCTTAGACCACTGGTCAGTTGCATAGTAATTAAGACCCACATTTAAGTCGCAAGTCTTAGTTTACTACTCAGTCTAAATAGCTAGTATAGATATTCAGTCTAGAAAGTCAGTCTAGAGTACTATAGTGTAGTCAATAAAATACTAGTACGGTAATATTTTGTTAGAGTAGTAAAATGTTGTAGTATAATATAGTATATAGTATATAGTAGAGTATTGGAGGTTTAGTATTGTATACAGTACGGAGCTAGTATAGAGTGTAGTAGGATAGCAGTAAAAGTCAAATACAGGTAGAGAGTAGTACCTAATCCGTTATTTAAATAGAGTAATCCGTTATTTAAATAGAGTATTACCTAATTCATCATTTAGATAGAGTAGGCCTAATCAGTTATTTAAATAGAGCAGTACATGGTAGGATCGACTAGTCTAGTAACTATAATTAGTACAGTATAATGTGTAGTATAATTTGTCCACTATTACACTCAGTAAATTTAGTAAAGTAGAGTGTAGTTAGTATAATAGGAAGTTTAGTATGGTACTAGAGTATTAGTATTAAATATAGGGTAGTACCACTGTGCAGAGTGGAGTTTAGTAGTAGCATAGTAATCCAGTGCGAGAGACAGTGTTACAGTCTTAGCGAGGTTGTACTCACACTAGTCAGAAGTCAGGATCACACTAGTTAGAAGTCCGAATATGACTTAGTCACACTAGTCAGTAATTCAGACAACGACTTGGTCAGTGAAGACCCCATAGTCAGGAGAATTTAAGATTTAGACTAGTCAGTAGAATCAGACTCACTCTGGTCACAAGTATTAGAGTTACACTAGCCAGTGGGTGATACTAATTATTGAGTCAATTGCATCTCAGAATCAACTTTAGTCAGTTGTATACCTTTTGACTCACAATGAGTCTGCCATGTCTACCAGGTCATAGTACACTACATACTCCACAGTAATTTCACGCTACTTTATAGTCTTTTCTGGTCTACTACACTATTATATTTTAGGTAAGCTCTTTATTTCCTATTCACTGATTCACCCAGGTACTGACATGGCCAGACTCTGACATGGACTAGACTCTGACAAGAACTAGAATGTGACAAGGACTAAACTTTGACAAGAACTAAACTTTGACAAGAACTAAACTTTGACAAGAACTAAACTTTGACAAGAACTAAACTCTGACATGAAGTAGGCTCTGGAAAGAACTAGTTTATCAGACTGTTATGACTAGAAGTTAACTAAAGAGTTAAGATAGTGTTTTATTACTGGACATAGATCTATTGATTGTATATTTATATGCCACTGTGGTGTATCTAAAACTCGCAAACTTTGTTGAAACCAGGAAAAGGTATAGTATGGCTGATATAAACATGAGCATATATGGAACTTTGGTGAGTCTGGGGTAATCCTGGAGCCCAGGAATTCAATTATCAAGTGCTTTTCTAGTACACTGATGCCTCCTCTATGAAGTATCATGGAGTATCTGCGGTGACTAGAATTGTGTATAGGTAAGAGTAAGATGATAAGTACAAATAGGTAACTGAGGTGCTAGTAGTTGTAGTAGTAGTAGTAGTAGAAGTACTAGTAGTAGTAGTATTTTTTAATAGAGTGGTACATCGTAGCAGTTTTAGGTACTCTTGGTGGCCGATGTTGGACCGACTGGACTGGATAGACAGGACTGATTGTAATACTGAACTCATACTATACTCTTCAATGGTAGCCAAAAGTCTTATTGTCTAGTAGTTGACCTCAGTTTCCTTAGATACTCGTTCATCTGACACCTCACAATGATTCATTTCGGAATTTAACAATTGGCAGTTTAAAAATTAGTATTAGAGTAGTAGTACTAGCAGAGTAGTAGTACTAGCAGAGTAGTCGTATACTTAGGAACTCAAGCATTCTTTGCTTTAAGTGTATCACTTTTCATTGGAAATTGTATCCCAGAATCATCACTATATGGTCTCGAGCGTAAAAAGCTTATGTTAACCTTTTTTAACATCATTACTTCTAGCATGAATTCTGGAGACGTTCAGCCATAATCCAACAGATGGTAGCTACGGCTCAATGTTTAATAAAACGAAACCATAAATATAGTATTGGAATGTAGTAGTAGAGCTGAGAGTAGATTAGTATTAGATTTTAGTAGTGTAGTAGGGTGAAGTAGTAAAGTGCATTTTAGAGTAGAGTAATACAGTATATAAGAGAGCTTCGTTTAATAGTAGAATAGTACAGTGTAACAAATTGTAGAACAAAGTAGTCAGGTACCTTAGTAATGTATGGATGGTACAGTTAGTAGTAGCAGTAGAGTATAGTACTGTAGTCCTAGTCGAGTATTATTGTAGTCCTAGTCGAGTAGTACTGTAGTCCTAGTAGAGTAGTTTTTAGTAGACCATAATTGGACAATAAATTATGACAAAAAAAAGAACACGAGATATGTACTTAAAATAAGCTTTTGTTTGGCATTTTAATTTTGAGTTCAAGTGGTGGTATAATTCTGATGTGTCTTGAATAAAACATAGTGGGTCTGAGGCCAATACATATTAGTACTACCCTTGACACACTAGGTGTAATCAATACTTGACAACTAAATATCTAGTGTAGTACCGTACTATTAGAAGAGTAACAGATTATATTACTGTACTAGTAGTAGAGTAGCAGAGTATAGTACTATGATAGTGGTAGAGTATAGTTGAGTGTAGAGTAGTAATAATGTACTAGGACTGTCTGGCATGACTGTAGTATAGCATTGTAATATGGTGTAGAACTGTACTACTAGAATACTAGAGGTGGAGTGGGACTGTAGTATAGTGTAGAACTGTGTAGTGTAATATAGATTATAATAAAGTGTAGTACATAGTATATACCATAAGGTAGTATATTATACACTAGAGAATCTATTTTAAGTCAGTTATTCCGTCAGTCGCTCACTTACTCACTTCCTGATGATACTCACTCAGTTACTCAGTTACTCAAATACTTAGATATTAACTTACTCAGTTACTTGTTACTCACAGATTATACTAAGTCAGTCAGGACTGGTAGAGGAATATGAGTAGGCTTGAAGTTAGTCCTTTAGTGAGTCTCTAGTGAGTCTCTAGTGAGTCTCTAGTGAGTCTTTAGTGAGTCCTTTAGTGAGACTTGCAGTCCTAGAGTGTGTGATTTAGAGTCCGTCTTATCACCACTTTATTAGCACCCATTACTTGGTGCACTATGGCCAGTACTGGGTACTCACTTATCAACTATGCAGTTCGTGTATCGGAAAAGTTATCAAGCTAGAAATAGACTACATTCAAATTTCCAGAGCCGTAATTGTTTTCTTTTTATGGTCTAGTTTTGGAATGACTTGCGACGTCTAAAATTTAGTGTCTTAAAGTGTGTCTGTTTTAGAGGGAGTCTAAGAGTCTTGGTGAGTCGGTATACTAAAGTTTGTAGTATAGTATAGTATAGTAGAGTGGAGTGGAGTGGAATGGAGTGGAGTGTCCTTTATTTGAAAAAAGCCTTGAGCCCAAGATCTTCTCCCTTAAGCACGACTTAAAACTGTACTTGGAAGAGCTCCTAGTGTTGGCCAAGAAAGCTCCCGTCACCTACAACAGCCTTATACTCGACATTCTCCACGTGTACTGAGTAACGGGACACACTTCGTATGCCATCAAGTGCCTCATAGTCATGAAGTCATCATAGAGTTTAGTCGAGTTAGACAGTAAAGCCATCATGACCATCGCAACAGAGGTATCTGACCCTGATCCTAGCATCACACCTTACGAGACTTTGAGGAACCATCGAAACCATGGATTGTACCTGATGTTACATGAATGTCTGTCTTTTGTCTGTCTTTTGTCTGTCTTATGTCTGTCTTATGTCTGTCTTATGTCTATCAGTGGAGTAAGAGCACTATAGTGCTTAAGGATGTACTGCAAGAGTTGAAGAGTTGGAAAGCATAAGGGACGGGGTGTGGTAAAGGTAATAGATTACCAGATGTATATTAGTATTGTGGTGTGTACTGTAGTGTAGTATAGTGTAGTATAATGTAGTATAGTGTAGTATAATGTAGTATAGTGTAGTATAATGTAGTATAGTGTACTGCAGTATGGAAGTGTGGTATGGTAGTGTGTTATGGTAGTGTGGTATAGTACTGTAGTATATGAGTAGATGGGAGTTCATAAACAAGGAATACTATGGACTATACAAGTACACTGTACATAATGCTACAGTGAGAATGTCTGTGTGCTTGGAGACACCCGTGGTATGGCCCTTTCAGACAGCCACTGGATGTACTATGATACACTGGGGAAAAACCGCTTTCTTGTCCGGTCGGCATATAAAAGTATGATCCTGTCTTGCCTTTAGGGAATCGCCAAAACGGGTCTTCCAGAAAAGGATGTTTAGCTAGAGACAACTGGGCCAAGACGAGGAGGAGGACCGATGAGCGGGAATTTTTTTGGTGCGCCCAGTTTTTATATACTCCTGGTGTACGGATGTATGGGCTCTGGCAGTAGATCAAATAACTTATAACCAAGTCATGTTTGAAATTTCTGGTGTTTATCCAGAATTAATTAGTCTTACTTCTATCCCTATTAGGCAATTCTTTCTTAGGTCCCGATTATGTAATTATTTCTTCTATTCCCATGTTATTTCTGACCAGCTGTAATCTTAGTCTGTATCGTATCCTGTGGGTACTCAAATTCTGATTTCTATTAACCCGAATGGGCATGCGAGGTTCAGTGCCTCGACCCATGAACATCTACATACTGTAGTGGCCTTGGCGACCGCTACTCCATTTTGCCCACGATCTCCTCTTCCTCGTTGGCATCCTCATCCGACCGCGTCTTCTCCGTCTCCACACCCTCTTCTTCTTCTTCCTTCAACACATGGCTGACATCCGTGATATCACTGATTGACGTCATCCGGCTGATGCGCTTCTTGGTGGGCACATCAATGTAGCCGCCAACACAGCCCGGCATTGGCGAGTAAGACGAGGGGATCTGCTCGCCCGGTGTTTGTAGCATGTCTTCTTCTCCATATTCGTGGCCAGTATAAGGTACTGACCGCAGGTATGGCGACTGAGGCACATCAGCAGGCACTCCCGGTTCGTTCATGCCCACAAGAATAGACGCAGCCTCCAATAATTGCACCTGTTGGTGTTTGGAGATAAGAAGCTTCTTGGTCATTCTCCACTCCGGAGTATGCTCCCACAAATGCTTTGAAAGCGACGATGTGTGTTTGTAGCTTTTCCCACACGAATTGCACCGGAACATGTCTTTGTATCGAGACGTTTCGCCCTCCGATATTCTTCTTGTTTGTAGACTTCTCAGTAACTCGGGATGCTTCCCATTATATGAGTGGACGCCTGAGTGCACGCCTGTATGGTGTATATGATGGCCCAATTTGGAACTTGCTGCGTAGGGAATCGCTGACGAGTGTCTTCTGCTAAATTGGTGTGTTGTGGACATTTTTGTGTAGATATGTGGAATCAAAGGTGTAGGTTGAGATGAGGTCCGATGGCCTGGTGATTCGCAACTTATGAGGCCAGGCGATGCATAAAACGGATTTGGTCAACACACCACTTTCCAGAACAAAGGAGCCGGAAAAAAGATGACGGAAAAAAAAAATGGGATTTCAGCCAATCTAGACGTGGCTGTGAAAGGCTGCTTTGCGTTCGTAATTTTTTCAGTGCATTTTTTTTTGCGCTTAACTTGTTCCATTCAATGGTACTGCACGCGAGTCTGAGACATTTTCAGGGCCGAGCCCTCCAGAAAGCTAATGCGCCATTTCATACAGGACCACACCTGGTTAGGCATCTAGAAGCCCCTGTGGAATGTAAATCCCAGATGCCGTAGTAAGTCTTGCCGTGGCGATTTCATCGCACACAATGAGCATTCCCCCTAAAACTTGCTCGCTTTGATGCGGCTCGCCAATATCAGAACGACTCGGAATCTCCTGCCAATTCCTGGTCGCTGGCGTTCTGCACCTCAAATCCCTTTTCAGCAGAGTAGAGAATCTCCTTCACGTGAGTCACCACATCCTCTAGCTGTAAGTCTTTGAGTTCGGCACTCACACTGCTGTTTCCCTCCTGCAGCAATTCGATGTTAGTCACAAGAATTTCGATCTCCCGTAGCTTATTGAAGTAGAAGTTGCGTTCCGTTTCGAGGCTCTCAGTCATGATCTTGTAATCTCTCAATTCATCTTTCGTTTTGTCTAGCTCCTCATTGGCCTCGGCCAACAGCCGCAGCAAATCGGGATGGGGACTCCCACGTGCCGCATTAGTGCCGGTAGCCGAGGGCAACGAAGACGAAGTCACACGCCGTTTTTGCACTTGGATCTGGCCTACATTGTGAAACGAGCTAGTACTGCTTCTTCGGCTCAAGCCCCGGGTCTGAGAAGTCTGAGAAGCCACATTCGGATTAGCGTGTGGCGTGCTGGTACTAGACATGGTACTTCTTCTGGAAGACGTTCTGGTGGAACTTTCTCCGGCTGGGCTGCCTTTGCGCCTCAGCAAGGCATCGTACGGCACATTGATATCCTTGTTCTCCATCCAGAGTTTCTTGAGCCACTGTAGGAGCTCCAAGTTGTCCAGGAGCCTGCACTTCATCAACTTCTCTGTCTCAATCTGCTTGGTAATCTTGTGTTTGTTGAGCACAGACTGAAGCACCTTCATGTTGTTTCTTGCGTCGTAGTCCGAGAGGTTTATGTCGAACTTAACTTTGGCCAAGGGCACGCCTCCGTAGATGGAGTCCAAGATCTGGCAGTATGCAGCGCCCGTGCCACACTGCTCTAGTTTGGTGTAGTTGAGGTCGAACGTATTGTTGAGCCACTGTAGGAGCTCTGTCCTGCTTTCACCAATAGCCATTGCGTTTCTTGTGTTTGAGAGTTGTTTCAGACTTGTCTTACTTCTGTTTCACTTCTGTTTCGAGTGTGTTTCACTCTGTTCCGTTTGTTTCACTTCGTAATTGACGGGTTGTCTTGGTCTTGTTGTTGTATGTAGAGTTTAGTTCTTCCGAGCTATACGCGCCAGACGTGGTGCGGCGTAGAACTCTACCTTGTGCACGCACTACACTCAGCCAAGACCAGACAAAAGTCAAGAAGCCTATCAGTCTTTTTTTTTTTATTATCCAAATGGTAATATGGAAATGAATGATTGGTTATTAGGTAAGATAAATTTAATTTCTTTTATGGGTTTCTCGTGAAATTTTCATGGCCCAGTGCATCCTGCCCGGGCCCCATAGTCAGGTCTAAACATGGCCAGTGATTGTGACCACCAATTTTGAATATTTTGATTAATCTTGACCAATTTTGACCAATTTTGACCACTATTCTTGCTCAATTCAGAAAGTTTCAAAACACTGGTCAGTGCTTCTCTTTAGACTTACTGAACAACGGGGTGGAGGAGCTCTTGGTTCCTTCTGATCTCATCGACTTGTTTGTCGATCTGTTCGAGAAAGTTCGCCTTAATCTTGTCAACATCCGGCTTCTTCTCGGTTTTTTTTTCAACGGGGGGCTGGGGATTGCTCGCCCCTTTGGCACAGATCTCCTCGATCTGCTTGGTCACGTTCTTGGTGACGTGCTGGTGCACGGCTGCAAGCAGCAGAGACGAGGGGGACTTGCTCAAGTCTTCGGGCGAAGAGGACTCGACCTCGGTGGCCTTCTTCAAAAACTCACGCGTTACTTGCCGGCCCAAGTCGTGGATGTACTCATTGTTGTGGAGGTCTCTGGTGGGCGAGCGAGAGGTCTCTGGTGATCTGCTGGAGATGTCGAGAGCCTCTACCAGTGGAGCGATATCAAATTGAGCATCTCGGTCATGCTTTTCAAGCTTGTGCTTGAGGGTCTCGGTAGCTTGCGGCTGTTGTAGACTGTTAAGCTCAGGCCCAGCATCACTGAGGTCCTTTTCTTTGTCAGATCCACAGTCATCACAGTCATCTCCGCAGTCACTACGGTCATCTCCACAGTCGGTTTGACAATCATACCCACAATCGGTTTGGTCTCCATCTGATACGCTATCGGTATCCTCTTCTTCGCTGGTGGCTTCGATAAATAACGAGGGAGGCACTTTCAAGCCTGAGGACTCTTTGGTTCCCTCGTAAAGCGTGTCATGCTTCCATATAGTGTATTGAACCATGGACTCGAACGCCGTCGTATCGGAGCGGAACAAATTGGCCGAGTCCACGTTCAAAGGTGAATCGGGCTCCGGGTCGTCTATGAGAAGGAGAATAGCACCCACCAAGTGTAGCAAGTTCCAGGCTGGGGACCAAGCGTCGTCCTTCAAAATGTCAAGGCAGATTTCACCGGTCTCCAAGTTGATGTTGGGATGGTTGATGGGAGTCTTGCGGGAGAACTCAATTCGAGGAGGCTTGTTGGGGTAAGTCGGCGCTACGGAGATCACTAGCTCCCATTTGCCGTTGTAGTAGTAAGGCGAATCGGTCTTAAATGGCTTGGCTATAATGCACTTCCATTTGAACAAGGATATCTCCGGGTTTTCAGGGTAAAGATGCAAGACCTGGTGATTTGTTGTGGAGGGCGGAGTCTTGGAGAGCAGCTTCAACTCTTTCAACAATCGTTTTTCCGCCATTGTAGACCAAATGACGTTACGACAGTTGCGATGGACGGTTCGATGAGATGCTAAGGTAAAAAAACACGTACTAGAGGGTACGTAGGAGATTTGCTGGCTGGGATAGGAGTTAAGGATCAATGCCGGAGAAGGGATGTTCAGTATAGTTAACAGAACAAGGGCAAGAGTGAAAAAAAATAGAGTAGAAGCTGGTGCGCTTGTGCAGTAATAGGCAGTTCTTTTGCGCATCATTACGTGGTGCATGTGCGCATGGGGAAAGATGAAAGATTTAATTGCATCATTCCAGAGGTGGTCTGCCGAGGCGAGCGGCTGTATGCCGTCCACGTATGTCAAGATCATGCTGAGGATCACCGCACCACCCAGCCAAACACAGGAATGTGGACTCCTGATAAAATTAGATCATCATTCCAAGCAGATCCAAAATAGATTCTTCATAGGTTCACAATAGGTTCACAATAGGCTCGTAATAGATCCACAACAGATTCACAGATTCACAGATCCACAATAGATCCACAATAGATCCACAATAGATCCACAATAGATCCACACCTCATAGTTCCACAATAGTTGTTTCTAGCAGATATCCAGCAGTCAGAGTTATATACAGTACGATACAGCATACGTATAGCAGAGATAATAGCGCACAATGGAGAAGGAATAGAGATATTAGATATATTAGACAATGGGACACGTCAGAGAAAGGAGGCATGATGAAACAAAGAATATATAGAAAAATTGTTTTAAAAAAAAACTGGCCATATAATAGAAGAGATAGATTTTTATGGGAGAGAGACACTGTGGAGTTTTAGTACTAGAGGGATGTGAGAAGGGTGTAAGAGGGGTGTAAGGAGAGTGTAAGAAGGGTGTAAGAAGGGTGTAAGAAGGGTGTAAGAAGGGTGTAAGAAGGGTGTAAGAAGGGTGTAAGAAGGAATATTTCTTAGTTGTGCGGAGTGAGGAAGTTCTTGATTAGCAATCCATTGTGTGAGGGTGCGGTGCACATGTGCTAGTATCCCCGAATTTAAAATGCGGCTGAATGACGATCGTTTGTTAGAACGGTTTCTTTGGACAGGTGCTGTGCTTTTCGCACCTGCGGGGCTAGCTCCTTTTTTTTTCGACGGTGCTTTTTTTGTCCTGGCCTTTGTTCCTGCTGATTGGCTGGTGGCTGGTCTGGTGTGGTGCTGGTGTCGCGGTCGCTGGCCCCTACAATGTGTGCTGTAGACACTCCTCTGCAACAGTGAATGTGCATGAGGCGATCCCATAGCAAATCTTGGGAGATGTTAGTAGATCTTTAGGAAACAATTAGACACTAGACAATCACTAGACAATTAGTAGACAATTCCTAGACAGTTGACCGGTCACTGGATTGGTGGGTCACGTGCGACACCAGCTATGATTCGCTATTGTTAGTGAGTGAGTGAAATTGAGTGGGCGCTGAATGCCAATTCCGAGCTAATCAATCAACTATTGTTCAAGGCCACTATCATTCTTAAACAGCAACCCATTATGATCCGATCAGATTCTTAATTCCCTTCTATTCTGTAAATTCGTTTTTTTTTTTGATTTTCTTCACTACTTAGCTTCCATGTGATAAAAATCTACCGTTAAATACTCACCCCGCACCAACTCCACGCCATTTCCACAATCCATTTCCATCACCATTTCTACCAACCTCTTCTAGCACCATTTCAACCACCATTTCCACCACTATTTCTATCATCTATTTCAACCACCATTTCCACCACTATTTCTATCATCTATTTCAACCACCATTTCTATTAACCACCACCTTCATCATTACTATTGACAATTACAGCAACCTTAAGATGTCCATTGACTCAACTGATACTTTATGATCGGCGTCGCTGGACTTCTAACAATGGGTGGACACATATCACTACAATAACTGGTATGGGACATTTATTCGTCGAATATATATCAAGTAAAAATTTTACTTCTTCAAGCTCTTGAGCTCGGATTCAAGCTTGTTGACAACCTTCTTTTGCTGCTCCAACTTCTCCTTCAACTTCTTCAATTGCTCGGCCTCGTGTTGCTTGACGTAGACGTTCTCGTCGGCAGCCTCTTTTTGCTTGAAAGAGTCGGTCTTGCTGTCAGCAAACACGGGTCTGGCGGAGGAAAAGGCTCTGGCCACTGGGGCTCTTCTGATGATGGTTTGTCTCAACATGGTGTGAATAAGGGAAGAAGTGAGGGAGTTTGGGAACGGCGGATTTCGGGCGCGGAGTCACGGCCGACCATTGTACACTCCTGTGATTATATGCAGGTGTGACACCACCCTCCCCTGCTACTACTACTACGTCAACTAACCCAGGAAAAAGTCCATTAACCCATCCTTATCCCTTACGCCAATGTAGTTCTATTGGATCCCTTTAAACCACAAACTCTGTACCTTGAATTCTAATCGCGTCTTTTCATATTATTCCTTGCCCGGTCTATATACACGTACCCTACATAAGTCTCCGAGGCATGACTTCCTGGTACTTGTTTGTGCTGGACATTAATCCCACACTGATGGCTCTCTTGATGGCCATACCCAATAACCTCTGGTTCTTGGCGTTGCATCCCGTCACCTCACGAGGTAACACCTGCCCGGTTTGAGATACAAACTTCGACAAGATGTCCGGCATGGTGTACAAGTCTAGTGGGTTGATTCCGGCCTTTTCAAAAAGATCACCTGCTCCTTTCTTGTAGTTTCTGTACTTGTCCTTGGCCTGTCTGGCCATCTTGGCGTCCATGTCCACTCTTCTCATGGAGAAGTCAAACGGTCCGTACATGTTGCCCTCCCGGAAGTTTTTCTGGAAACTGTTGGCGATCTCCACGGGTGGCTTGCTCTGTTCCTGTAGACGCTTAGCCAAGCCAACCACCTTTCTTGTGATGGCGTAGTCGTCATAAGTGCCCGAAGACCAAGACTCAGACGACTTAACTTCAGCTTCAGCAGGGGTTTCCACCGCACTCTGCTCCTGCAGCGTAACCACGCTTTTGGTGAATGTTCTGCTGTTTTTGATGGATGACACACACTGCCTCCTGAAGGTTTGCTGGGAAGCTAGTCTCAACATGGCTTCTGCTTAGTGGTGTACCTGGAGTCACTTCTCTGCACTTTTTTTCCGTTGAGTCGTGCGGAAGCCTTACCAGGTGTGTGCAGGTACCATGGTGCGAAAAGTAGTGCCAAACAAGACACGGTTCAAATTACCTGCCGAAACCTGATGCCAGTCATCTGATGGCTTGTATTGTAGGAATTATCCGCTTATTATTGTATCACTTTAAGCCTTCCGTTGTTCTTGATCTGTATGACTTATTGGTGTGTTGGCCACATAAATGCCCCTTGATTGCCACTGTAGCCCGGTCCCAGCCTAAATTTAAAATTTTTTTACTAAGCCAACGTCTGGGGGGTTTCAGCATGCTTTATATACTTTAGTTCATGACACAAAAAGACCGTGTTCCTGGAAAGTCTATGTATGGCATTAAGGCTAGTATTTGCGCAGCAGTCAGGGCCGCGATAGAAAAAAAAGCCTGAGCGCGGGCGCGGCAGTAATCGAATTGGCCCAAGTATTATACCATCACCTCTAAGCTCTTTGCATTCCGGCCCCTTCAAGCTCCCCCCGTACACTGCAGAGCTTGCCAAGGCTATCGACAGATACAAGGCTCCTTTTTCGAACCGTCTGCTGACCCATCCATTCCCTCGGCCTCTTTGCCAAATATAGAACCTTTTCCGTGCCCCTGCACCCAAATATATTACCCATCTATTCATATGACCGAACGAGGCCCCGACCAGTGGTTGGAGCAAATCAAGAAATGTGTGTCGTTGTCCGAGGCAGACATGAAACAACTCTGTGAGTTGGTGAAAGAGTTGTTGATGGAGGAATCCAACATTCAGCCGGTCCAGAGCCCGGTCACCGTGTGCGGCGATATTCATGGCCAGTTTCATGATTTGTTGGAGCTCTTCAAAATCTCCGGCGGCTTGCCTGCCGAGGATAACGCCACAAACTACATCTTCTTGGGCGACTACGTGGATAGAGGCTACTTTTCGTTGGAAACATTCACGCTATTGATGGTGTTGAAGGTCAAGTTTCCGCACAGAATCACCTTGGTCAGAGGCAACCATGAGTCCAGACAAATTACCCAGGTATACGGCTTCTACGATGAATGCTTGGCCAAATACGGCTCCACCACCGTGTGGAAATACTGCTGTCAAGTCTTTGACTTCTTGACGCTTGCTGCCATAATCGACGGCAAGGTCTTGTGTGTGCATGGAGGCTTGTCTCCGGAAATCCGCATGTTGGACCAGATCCGAGTGTTGAGCAGGGCGCAAGAGGTGCCTCACGAAGGAGGTTTCTGTGACTTGGTTTGGTCGGATCCTGACAATATCGACACTTGGGCCGTCTCCCCAAGAGGTGCAGGATGGCTCTTTGGGTCAAAGGTCAGCCGAGAGTTCAACCACATCAACAACTTAGAGTTGATTGCGCGAGCACATCAGCTCGTCATGGAAGGCTTCAGATACCATTTCAAGGACAAGGACGTGGTCACCGTGTGGTCTGCACCCAACTACTGTTATAGATGTGGAAACGTTGCTAGTGTGATGCAGGTGTCTGACGAGTTGGAACCAAACTTCAAGATCTTCAGCGCAGTGCAAGACGGAGACCTTGCTGCAAAGAACAACCATACAAAGCAGCAGCGAATCGACTACTTTTTATAAGCTGCTCGACTGCTAAAAGTCTGTTCGAATACTTATAGGTCTGCTCGGCCGCGTCGTGCAAGCGATGATGACGTCATGATCCAAACACATTCTTGGAACTCCAATAGTCTAGAGGGTTTCTTCATCACAGACTATCTAATTTCTCCTTTTCCTGTGGTGAGTGCTAAGACACATCCGGTTAGATATCAACACTCTATACATGCTAGATAACGAATTTAATATTATTTGATGATATACTACTTTCATGCTCTGATCTGATCTGATCTACTTGCCCTTTCTTCCCTTTCTCTTTCTTGCAATGATACGTTTCACCGTATCTGACACACCATTGGTCTCTTCCTTGGTCTCACTGGGCTTCTCCTTAGCCTGGTCTTTCTTGGCTCCCTTATTCATGTTTCCCTTTCTAGAAGGACCCTTGGCCTTCTTTTGTTTCTTTTGGGACTTCTTTTCACCCTCGCCCTCTTCGTCTTCTTCGTCTTCCTCACGGAGTCTCTTGTGACGAGCAAGCAAGATCTTCTCTCTTCTCCTCTTGACCACTTGCGCATTCTCAACTGCAAACTCCACAATCAACTGTCTCTTGTTCATTGAGTCAAGCTTGATGTCTTTCTTCTGCTCCTCCGTCATGTATTCGGTTAACTCGTCCATGGTCACCAGATGGGCGTTCATCCACCGAAGTGCCATCAAGGCCGACTTGTGGTCTTTGAATTCGATGAACCCGTAGCCTCTGCTTCTTCCAGTATCTCCGCTGTTCTTGACCTCCATGATCACCTTGGATTGTCTAACCACTCCCTTCTTTTTGTTCTTCTTCTTCTCTTCGTCTGCGGCCATCTCTCCCTCGGTGTCGTGCTTGTATTTGATGGACCGGTTGACCTCCTCCTTTGATAGAGTCTGTCTTTTACCTTCTCTGACCTCTTTGGCAAATTCCACCACGGCTTTACGCCCCAAAGCTTTTAATGTTTTATCGTCCATGGCACGAGGAATGTTTCTCACTGCCAATCTGGTCAATGAAAGGTGTAACGTAGGGTTCTTGTTCAACTGCTGCACTCGCAACCGGTAAGACTTTTCTCTGAGCTCCATGTCGGTCTGGGAAACAAACTGAGCGAGCTTGGAGTTCTCGGTGATTCTACCTTCGTTCAAAAGGTATAAGTTTCTCCTGTCTCTGTCTGCAGGCGACTTGCCAAATGCCTCTCCTCTCTGGGCCTGGTTCCGGTCGGCCAACCTTGAAGCGGAGCTTCTGTCGACTGTGGGAGAAATCGATAAAATCCGGCCCTGGTACACGTATTCGGGAGCCACATCGTCCGAGATCAACATGGACGTTGCGGATGCTGTGGGTGCGTTCTCAATACACTTGTCGTAAGCCTCGACCAGTTTGAAAGCAACAAAGGCCGAGCCCCTGGCCAAGCCGGTGACCTTGTCGATCACGGGGAGCGCATACTTGACCGGACCAAATTGGGCAAAATGCTCCTGGAGCGACTCCTTGTCTGCATCGTATGGGATGTTTCTGACAAACACCGAGAATGCCTCCTGTCTGTTGGGCTTGGGTTTGTTTTCGTCTTCTTCGTCTTCATCTTCTTCATCTTCGTCTTCTTCGTCTTCTTCCTCGGGGTTGTTGAGCTGGTCAAATTCTTTTCCATCCTCGTCATCACTATCGGAATCGTCTTCATCTTCATCGGCATCGGAGTCATTCTCTTTGATTTCCTTTTGGTCTGCCTCGTTCTTGGCCTGCGAAGGTCTTTCTCTGCCAGTGCCTTCCCGGGCCTGCCTCTCCTCCCATTTGGACTTCTCCACGGCCATGTCAACAGTCACAGCTCTGCCGTCGATCTTCAAGCCAACAGAACCCTTAAGGGCTTTTTCTGCAGCAGCCTGCTTCTTCATGACCACAAAGCCAAACCCCTTCATCAACCCTCCTTTTTTAGCGGGAACGTATGCTTCGTGCACTGTACCATATTTCAGAAACACCTTCTTCAACTTGTCTCCATTGTTGCAAGACCAAGGCAAGTTTCTAACGATCAATCTTGCTTTTCGTTTTTCCACGGGATCAATCTCGTGTTTAGGGGCGGCCTCGCCATCTTTGGCTCCTTTCCTGTCTCTCCTCTTGGCAACATCCACTCGGAGTAATTGGCCCTTGAACTTGACCTTCTTCGACTCCACCAACGCCGTCAAAGTATCTTCTTCTTCAATGAAAGACACAAACCCGTACCCCTTGGACTTCTTTTCATCATCAAGCACAATCACGGCGTGCTTCACAGGCACGAACTGCGAGAAGTGCTCCGATAACTCTTCGTCCGTGGCAGTCTTGGGGATGGATCTGACAAACAAGGTTTTGGGATCCAAATGGTCGTCCATGGTCTTAGTGTCTTCCTTCTTGGAGATTTTATCCGCTCCATCTGGAACGGTGCCGCTGGTGTCTGACATGTTCCTGGTTGTAGAAGGCTTACTTTTAGCGTTTGAAAAGCCCATCGCATTGCGAAAATTTAAGTGCAGTCTAGCATAGAGATGGGTGCAAAATATGGACCAGCCTGGGTTCCAGAGATCGTACAAACAGGGGGAAAAAATAGGGTATTTGAAGTGGAATCCGGCTGTTTATATATATACTTTTTATTATACAGGTTTTAAAACCCCTCAAAATAATGAGTTTCTGATATGACGTGAGGGACGGGGAGAAGGGCTCTGTTTAAGCTTATATATGAGTATATCGTGTGCGCGCTATCAAATCAAAACACACAAGTACACTTCATGGCACGACACAAGAATATCCTTCCCAACTCGTATGTTCCGAACTATTCCAGTAAGGTGCTCACGACCAACCTCAGTCGGCTTTCCAAAAGCAGTATCATAGCGCTTTGCCTCTTATGGCCTCTGTTGAAGAACACCCAGCCTCCGCTTCCCAAAGATATGCCTCACTTGACTCAGGCTCAATACAACAAACAGACTCGGGACGACTTCAAGAACATGGTAGCCAAGAAATGGAACAAGGCTCGCATCATCGAGGCTGTGGTATCGCTATATTGGCCCCTGGGCTTGAACCTCTTACAGCTCGCTCAGGTGGACTGTCAGTTGATGGTGGATAATCCCAATACATACTACTGGATTCTGTCCACGGCCACGGACGCCTGGGAAAACGAAACCCCACTATCGCTTGAGCCATCCTCTTTCTTGAACAATCTTGCCCACCGTCTAAGCAAGCTCTTCATGTCGTATATCTATGTGTGTACACATCCAACGTTTCCCTTGATCATCATCCGCATCCAGGTGTTTGACCTCACGCCAAATGCCTCTAGACGGTCTCGCCTGGTGCTTGGCCTGCACAACCCTCACATTTCTTCCCATAAGCCGTACTTCTTGGCGGTTCCCACCAATTCTCCGCACCTCATTCATTCTCCAAATGACGATTTGGTGGCCCAGGTGGTCTTGCAGGTGGTGGAGTCAAGTCTCAGTGTGAACCCGGCCCACTCCATACATTTGAAGACACCCCCATCTCAAAAGCCCATTAAATCGTTGCGCTCAATGCAAATCTTAAAGGGCAGCTCCCGGTTTGCCAATAGCTTGGCTGCTTGGTCTCCATACGCAGATGGTGTGGCCGATATCTCTCCTTTAGCGACTTCCGAGAACCATGCCACGATGTTGAGCATCACGCGGAAGCCCACGCAACAGAAAACCGAAGCAGAGACGACGGAAGCCATTGCCAATATCCGCTTCAAGGGCTCGGCGAACGGTGACCTAAAATCAGACATTCCATATGAAACATTGCACTCGCACAAGAAACAGAAACTCAATCCATTAGCCGACTTGGACAATGTTGATTCAGAATCAAGGCATCCTCTTGCAAAGCAAAGTCAATCGTCTTATTCGTCGTTGGTTCCTATCAGATATGCAGAGTTCATAATCCAGGAGCCTTTCAAGACCACAGGTGCCAATGTTTCTGAACCAATGCATACCAACGTGAAATTGAAGATTGTGGGAAATGACGTCTTTGCTGGATTGCACGAGTTAGCAGTCACAGGAAGTGACCCCAAAAAAGCAGTGGTGAACCCCAAAATCTTGCCTGGATGGCTCACTGGAGAAGAGGGTGCAAACTGCGGCAAAGTCAAGAATGGAGTTTTTTATCAGACATAGGGGATGATTCTCATAAGTCCTTTATTCCTTATCCCAACCTGCTCAAGTAAGAGTCGATGGTGCTGGAAACATTTTCGTCTCGCACGCTTAAGTTGGCCTTTATAGACTTTAATAAATCTGCATCTTTGCTCTGGAAAGCCACCTCTGCGGCCAGAATCACATCTTCATTCTCGATGAACAACTCGATTTTTCTCAGTATCTTCATTTCAGGGCACTGGCTGATGAATGCTGAAATCAAGTGTTTTGGAGCACTGTATGCCACACATGTGCGGATGATGGTCTCAAACCCTATACACGGCTTGGGGTGGGAATCGGAAATACCATCAAACACAAACTTCTCGAGCTTGTCGAATTGCTTGTTCTTGCAGGTATAGTCCAATACGAGCGTCCAATATTTTTCCTGGGAGAAACGGAACTCTTTGATGACTTTGGAGGCTGTTTTGAATTGCCCGAGCTTGATCAACTTCAAGAGTATATCATTAAGCGACTTCTCCTCGAAAAACGACTGCTGGTATATGTTGGAGAGACGGAGTTTCAAATCGAGGATTTCGAGCTGAGGGGCAATGATGCTTTTATAATTGTGGTAGTTTTTGAACCCTGAAAACTTGCTCTTTTGGTATTTGTAAGTCTCCTCGAAATTGGAGGTTGACAGTTCGGAGGTCGAGCGTAAGAATTTCTCAATCAGCCGCAAGTTTCTTTCCGAAGTCTTCTCCCCATACTTGTAGAATGAGTCCAACATTTTCTCGTCGTAAATGGCGACATTGTGGACCCAGAAATTGCTGATGAGATCTCCACTGATGTGCAAGTTGTCCCGGAAGATCTGCCGTAAATGTGCATCCTCCTTAAGCTCTTTATTGGCAGTTCCCACCAACTCATTTTGGTTGAGTATCCGGAAAAGCTCCACCTTACTCAACTTATCATTAAGATGTAGCAAGATGAGTTTGCATAGATCATAATCACACGTTTGGAAGCATTTGATGAACGCAAGCTCCACATCTTCGATTTGCAAGAGCTGGTTGGCCTTCTTCAATACCGACGGCTCCAAATCAATCAAAAGCTTACACAAGTCAACTCTGCCCTCCTCAAATGCAACGTTAGAGATCTGCGACACTGACATGTGGTTTTTGGGCAACGAGTGTGGGTTGTTACTGGGGTCCTTGGGGGCCTGGGCCGAGAACAACTTCTTGGAGATGATTTTGAAGAGTTCAAGGTCCGACATGGACAATTCCTTCTTGATTTTCGAACAACACCACTGGATGTAGATCATATCCTTGCACTCCTTGAGGTCCAAGAGATCCACAATGCTCAAAGCGTATAAATATTGGGAGCGCAAAAGAAGCATTTGGATGACGCCGGGCCAGCCTACGGCCAACAACTCCGTATGCGTCAAGAAAATCCCGATTTCTGGGCTCCTAAGCTGATTCATTACCTTGATGGTATTGAACACTCGCAAGTATTGGTTGGCATCGAAGTGATCCACATAAATCTTTCCAAACGACACAGCCTTCATGATTTTCTTCTGCCACACTGGGGAAAACTCCTCAAGGGCTGCATCTAGACATTCTTTGAGAGCTTCATCCAATGAACCTTCACTTTTCAAAAGCGTAATGTTGGAATCGGCCTTGGATGCCTGCAGTGCCAACTTCTCAACACAGTCAAGTAAGATTGACGAAGAGTGAGCCGATCCCACCAGGAAAATGTTAACTGACAGTTCGGGGACCCTTCCTAGGAACTCCACTTTATCATTGGTAATAATTTTAAGGCCGTCTTTTTGGGACTTAATGAACGGCACATTAAACGAAGACTTTCCACCTCTCAATTCATTGGGGAAGATATCCATATTGAGCCCATCATATTCTATGATGTCATAGAAAAACGAGATGGACTTTTGCCCTGGGCCAATGAGTTTGATCTCGTCCCGCATCGATAAAACTATGGCATCGTTACCTGCCCACTCCATCATATATGGAGACCCCGACTCGTTGGAAGTATCGTACTCCAATAGCATTTTGTTGAAGGTCTTATTGATAACAAAGATCTTGTTTGATTTGGAATTCAGCAATGCTATGAAACTGCCATTAGCAGATACTGACATGAGCGAAAAGGGCCCATCTGTGAGACTCTCGTCAACAAGTTCATATGTTATATCGGAAAATGTCACCTGTACTGTAAAGACAGTTTTGTCGTACGCCAAGAGAAAGGTTAGGGCCGAATCAGTGACCGAGAGTAAGGTCTTTGAATGGGCCTTTGCCGGCTGCATAGAGGCTAAGGAGACCTCATACGAAGCGAAAGTCCGCAAGTCGGTTAAGATTAGCGAGTCTGTGTAGAAAAGAACAAGGTATGAGCCCCATACTTGAGCCTCAATGATGGGCTTCAGCTCCTCTTCACCTTCTAAATCAGTAATTGCACGAGAATAGGTCTCGGACTCGGGGAGCTCCGTCTTGCATGATAACTTGGTGAGGTTATCCGTCACGGAGTACTCATTGAAAGTGCCCGCAAAATCACTATAGATCCTGAATTTGCCGCCTGAAAGTACAACACAGAGCTGTTCGCCATAAAAGGAAAAGTCCACTATATGGTCCTGTGCCGTAGAGTTGTATACGGTGGACCAAAGCTTTGTACCACTAAGGGAGTAAACCTCTATGACATTGGGATGTGGCACGGATTTGGTGGCCAAAGCAAGAAGCGTGGTTTGTTCGGAAACAACTATTCGGTAGTTTATATAGAGGCTATCAATGTTCCACAGTAGAGACTCATAGCAGGGCCGGATGCTATAGTAGACGTTCTGGAGCTTTTGCCATGATAAGCTGGGGTTATGCATGGTCACAGAAATTGACTCTTTGGTTTTGAAACACACCTTAAAGAGTGGAATGGATATTCCTGAAAGTAGCTTGGGTTGTACTTGTGGGTAGAGGTGTATATTTCAGCGCGGGACGGGTCGCGCAGTTTATCTCATGTGCTATATTGTAGTAGAAGCACTAGACACAGTAGACAGTCACTAACCACATCTATCCATACAGAAGGCGAGAGTATTTTGGAAGAGTACTTGAAGACGACTGTGAGTGTCTACGTTAATTGGCCCAACAAACAACCATATCCATATAATGTCTTATGTCACACTAGTGTCCACAGACAACTTTAAGTTTCTGATCCTCAAGGAAGTTGCTCTGGTGTCTCCTGTGCTCAGAAACTCGGAGGAGTTCGAAGAAGGCAAAACAGGCATCATCAACTTGGACATGGAGGGCGAGATCTTGGAGGTGGTGGTGGACTACCTTCATTATTACCATAAATACAAGGATCAGGCCGACACCACCAAGATGCCCGAGTTCAATATCAAGACTCATCTAGCCTTGGAGTTATTGGTCAAGGCAGATTTCTTGGACATTTAACGGACTCTACAGCAAAAAAAAAAAAAAAACTACTACTACCCAATAAGAAACCATATCATTGCTTTTTAATGATACATATTAATATCTATGTTTATGCCTATGCCTAATCTATGACTATGATATGGATGTGAATAGGCTAGGTCCGGGAGTGCATAGACACCACTGCTAGCTCATGCTACAGAACACACTACATACTAATAGATCAACGAAAAATAAAATTAATGTAACAAGTGATATAAAGTAAGATACTATGGTACTGGAGACAATCCCAGTTTTCACCAAGCCGAAATCGGTTTTCTATTCCTGTGCTGTGGTGGGCTGTGTCGCCACATTGGATGCGACATGCCCCAGATTTCGTTATCACCCTGATGTGCGAAACCACCTGCCAAGCTACTACTTCACATGTCACAAATATTGAATACCATAGACACTGAGTTGGCTTCTTTGAACGACTCGGCGTCCTCTTCCCTAACCAAAATTCTCCATAGCTCAGACACTTTTCTCCACAGTCTAAGGCAAATCGAGGCACAATTGCAGGCCCAAATTGACACCCGGGCCAACCAAGATGGCCTGGCGGATGGCGGTGTGGACCAAAACACCATTTTGCAGAAAACAGATGAAATTGCAGGCAACGAAGTGGCGGAGTTGTTGAAATCAAGAAAACACTCCTTAGCCACAGCAGATCATGACTTTGTGGATACGGAAATGAGCGAGGGGAGAGTCACGCCTTTGGAACCACCGACGGCTAAAGCAAGTGATCCTTCAGAATACGAAAAAAGTGCCATTGAACTACATCAAACTCTTGAAAAGGCCTCCCTGGCATGGTACAAGGGCTCCATTGACGGCTTGAAGAAGTATAATACCCAGGTGACCAAGTTTCAAAAGAATGTGGTTCAGAAGTTGAACATTAACTTGGATGACGCCTATACCTTTCCGTTACAGCTTCCCTCGTGTCCAGCTAAGAAGCAGCGCAAGGAACAAAGTGAAGACCCAATAATCAGAGCTCAGCAGTCCAACCAGGATCAACTCTTGAAAAGCATCATTCTACATTTGTTGAAAACAGGACAAGGCACTATTGCGAAGGAGCTCTTGAAGGAGTACTCCATGGAGAATCAAATTGAACCGAGAATCTTAGAGGATTTTAAGAACCTAAGCATTATAGTGAATGACATCGAGACTCGTCATGACTTGACCTATGTCTTGGAATGGCTAGAAAACAAGGATCTCCCTAAGGATGCAGAAAGTGAAAAAATCTCCTTCAAGTTTCATATGCTTCAATTTGCTCTCCTTCTTAGTCCAAAGCAAGACACCGCTCCCGACCAGTCTATTTACGAAGCCTACACTTATGCCAAGAAGAAGTTCCCGACCTTCTTCCAGAACTTCCTCAACGACATGTCGCCCATAATCACCTGCATTTTGTTCACCCAGGGTGACTTGCAAATGAACTCATACCTCAAGAACTTGAAGCAAATGACTATGCGGAACTATGTGGTCAGCTGCGAGAAAGCCAAACGGAACACCAAGGAAACGAGATTTGTCACGCAACTCTTGGACAATCTCCACAATATCCATGATAACCAGATATTGTTCAGTAGCCTCGCGCATGAATTCGTGTCCAAGTTCTGTTCGGATCTCTCGCTTTCAAGTGAGTCTTCCCTCTTCCAAAGCATTTTATCCGGATTTGTCAATCTCCCCAATTTCTACAGGTACAGTCACTTACAGCGGAAGTTGAAGAGGCCAAAATCATCTGACAGCCAGGAGCTGGACTCGTCGGCTTTATCCAAGAAAGACTTGCCTTTCCAGATCCCAGACAAGAACCAGTTCTTGTTTAACTACCATCCGCTCTTCATCTGTCCTATTTCTAAGGAACAATTGATGCCTCTTGTGACTGTTGGTAAGGCCACAGAACAGGATTTGCTGCTCAAGCAGCAGAAACCAGTGTATGTTTCCAAAAACAAGATTTTGGTGCCCATGGCCAACCCAGTGGTTGTGTTTAACCATTGCCGTCATTTGGCATTGAAAGACAGCGTCCGGCAATTGACCAAAGGTGGGGCGGAGGTGTTCAAGTGCCACTACTGCTACAAGAAGCACAAGTTCCTGGAGGTGAGTGAGGGCTATTTCATAGATTTATAGATTGAACGAGCCTGATCTTTCTCTACTGCGAACGCGGCCCTCAACCACAGCATCGCGAAATTTTGCTCTACAAGGCACCACTATGAAGAGAGCATCCAAAGAACCCGAGTTGGAGCTTCTAGCGAAAAAGACTTCTTGTTTGGGTGACCCATGGGTCCCAATTTATGAAGACGATGCCGACTTTGGTGCCAGCCATTTCGAAACGGCCATGTGCCATTTGATTAAGGAGCCCAATATCAACTCCACCGTGATCCTCAGAGCAGATATCCTTGAAGAAACTTCCTATAGCGGCGACGAATCGAAGCTTGTTCTGAAATCTTCCCCAGAACTCCCCAGCTTTGAGAAATCCAGTGCTGATGACGAAATACTCTGCAGAGACTTGGAAGACATCAAGCTTCGAGACATCCCACTTGACCACAGCACCATACCATTGAAGCCGTCAATTACCTACATAAGAAGAATCATCCCAAGAAACCCATACAAAGACCACATAATCAACCAAACATGTGCGTTGTTCACGGGCGAGGATTCAGCGTTGGTGGTCTATATACCGCATCTCCAGAAGCAGGACGAGGTGCCCTTCTACCTCCCACCTGTATACGCTGTGGGTATATTCTACACCAAGAAGCGGATCTCCATCCACTACGTCCCATTCAAAGAAGATGAGCAGCTTCGGAATGTTGAAGCAGCAGACCGTCTGGTGAGAATTGCTCTCAGGCTCTTGCAGACACTGAGGAAACACTCCAAAGGAGCCAAGCTAGGTTACGAAAAAAGAGTCAACCACGATTTGATTGTGCCGAGAATTGCCTTCCAGAACAGATACATACAGTTGAAGAAGAAGTACTCGGGCCACTTGGTCAACAACTGGGTGGAGAAGACGGACCCAAAGAAACACGTATTCGAGGACTTGGCAGTGGCAGCATTTTTGATTGAGTTATGGAATGCTCGTTACCCGGAGAAGGACTTTGAGTTCAGAGATCTTGGATGTGGAAATGGTCTACTTGTACATATTTTGATCATGGAAGGGTTCCGGGGAAAAGGTATTGATGCACGTGCGAGAAAGAGCTGGAAGACGTATCCAAAACAAGTCCAGGACAATCTCTTAGAACAAATCATTATCCCTGGAGTGCTACTCAAGCCACACCCAGCCATGGCAAGAATGGCCCCCTATATGACGGATAATGGAAGGCTCTTCCAGGTGCCAGAAGTCCAAACTGGAGACGTTCCGCTAATGAAGTACTACTCCTCGGCCAATCTCTTGGAGCTGTCGATGGTATGCACCACTGAACAATTCCCACCTAATACCTTCCTAATAGGAAATCATTCAGATGAGCTCACGTGCTGGATGCCTTTGTTGAACTACCCGTTCATGGTGATACCATGTTGCTCACATGCACTCAACGGGGCCAAGGTGAGGTTTTCGCCCAAGAAACAACCCAAGAACGCCAATACGGAGTCGGGCAAGCCTACATCTAGAAATGCATCAACGTACGGGTCTTTGGTGGACCATGTGGAGGACTTGTGTCATAAGATGGGGTGGGCCGCCGAAAAGGAGATCTTGCGTATTCCCAGCACCCGAAATGCCGCATTAATCGGCATGACCAAGAATGAACCTTTCAAAGACGAGACAAAAGAATGTACTGAGATCCGAGTGTTGGATATCCTTGCGTCAGAAGGTGGGGCTGAAGGATGGGTAGAGAATCTGATGGAGTTGATGAGCAAGAGCCCCAAAAACCACTAATAAAATACATAATGTATTTTAAATACAAATCCTAGAATACAAACATAGTATTACTAAGAAAAAGTATTACTAAGAAAAGGTTTCACTAGAAATTAGTTTTGGTATGTTTTCAATAAAGCACTCGAAATACTATGTAAGTATTGAGTCATCATGGTGTTTACCAAAGACCACAGATCATTTCGCAACTACTACGCATGCTCAGAGGAAAAGTCCAAATATAGAAACTATACCAGGTCGGCAAAAATCCAAAATTGGCCCAAAACCTCCCAAATTCAACCAAAATGTTATTCCATACCCTCTTTCAAGGTGGACCACATTTCAATACCCAAAATCACCATCCTCCCTGATTACTATGTACTTTCCTCTTCATCCCTGGAAGATAAGCGTAGTAAAGTAGGGCCCGCAGGAACGCGCGTTTTATTAGAAAAAAAAGACCTGTATAGCCCCACAAGGATTCTCAAGAGCCAGCCAGAGAAACTATCGGTCAACTTCACGGTCTCCAAGTGCAATGACCAGCTCATCATCTCAGTATGTGCTACTAATATCATATCACCTTTAAAGTCTTATACTAATTCCAGATTCCAGCAGCTCGAGAAGCTTGGTGAGGGCACGTATGCTACTGTCTACAAGGGCAGAAACCGTGCCACGGGGGCCTTAGTTGCGTTGAAAGAAATCAGCTTGGACAACGAAGAGGGGGCTCCGTCCACCGCAATTCGAGAAATCTCCATAATGAAAGAGCTAGACCACGAGAATATTGTTACTTTGTTCGACGTCATACACACTGAGAATAAATTGACCTTGGTGTTTGAGTTCATGGACAAGGACCTAAAAAAGTACATGGAGATTCATGGCAACAACGGTGCTCTTGATTTGTTGGTGGTCAAGCTGTTCATGTTCCAGCTTTTGAAAGGGATTATGTTCTGCCACGATAACTATGTTCTTCACAGAGACCTCAAGCCTCAGAACTTGTTGATCAACAACAAGGGAGAATTGAAAATAGGCGATTTTGGTTTGGCCCGTGCGTTTGGTATCCCATTCAACTCCTTCTCCAATGAGGTCGTCACCTTGTGGTACAGAGCACCGGATGTGTTGTTGGGCTCGCGGTCGTATACCACTTCAATCGACATCTGGTCTGCTGGATGTATTTTTGCTGAAATGTGTACGGGAAAGCCCTTGTTTCCAGGCTCTGCCAATGACGACCAGTTGAACAAGATCTTCCGCTTAATGGGAACGCCTAACAATAGAACGTGGCCGGGCGTGGAGAAATACAGCAACTTCAAACAAAAATGGCAAACATACGTGCCTCAAGACTTGCGATCCATTATTCCAAACTTAGATGCAATGGGCTTAAACTTGTTGAACTCCTTGTTGAAGATGAACCCAGAGGACAGAATCACTGCGAGACAGGCGTTGCAGCACCCTTGGTTTTACGAGATGTCTAACCCCAACCCATTAATGCAGACTTTATCTGATCCTTACCAGCAGAAACACCCAAAGCCCCTTCAACATCCACAGCAGAACCAACAACTCCCACAAAACCATTGAGAACGAAAAATGTGCGCTTGCGAGCCAGGCGCCAGTATGAAGTTTATACGAAGTATTATTGACCTTTGGACGATGGCTTCTAAAAAGAGAAAATCAAAGATATTTTGAATTCTTAAATGTAGAAAATGCTATATTAAACTGAGCGACACTGGGCCTCCTAGTTTCATGACGTGGTCGAGAAGCTCGGGGATCTGTATTTCCTGGAGCACCTGCCAGATGGACTCTGTGTCTTCATGCTGATCCATGCGATATTGAGATGATAAGACTTCTCGAATCAAATCATACAACGGCTCGATGATTGGTTGCAAAGGATGTGATGCTCGTTGTTCTTGAGGCACCGAGTAAAGTCTTCTTTGGCACATTTCAAATATCCGGAGGAGATTGAGAATGTCCTTCGAGGACAAAGAGCCAAGAGATAGAAGATTCTTGAGCTCATTATAAGTTTCATAGTCGACCACAGCGTTGCTTTTGAAAACGGCCAAGAGTAAACTGGATGCATTGGTGATTTCTGTCTCGTACAACTGGTGAATAGTGAGCACTTTGCGTAGACTCTCAAGAGGCATATTTTCGTTACCATCAAAACATTGGGAAAGACTCCTTATTTGCGGAGAAAAGCCATATAGGTCATAATTTTGTCTAAATTCGACCAATGAAAGTTCTGCTTGTTCCAAAAGGTGCTCAGCACTCTCATTGGAAGCAGGTTGCATGATGCGATCATGCTCATTGGCCATACACACGAATTTATCTAGCACCGCAAGCCTCCATTCCAAGTATCGGGCTCTATGTCTTTGTTGATCATGGATAGATCGAGAGTCCGTCAATAAGCCCCCATAATTTTCGTGTATAAGTTGAACCATCTCTGCATTGATAAAGGAAAACTCAAAGATGCGCACATCTATGGACCGGCCAGTACGTGTTACAGCCAAGGGCACATTATATAGGCTTTTCATTATGCCCATGTCTTTGTAGATTTCTGGAAGCAAAGATTTTGCATGCTTCAACTTCAGTTCCCAAAACTCGCCGTCGATGCCTTGGTTTAGGTCTGCGATGAAATTGGTATCCACCACCAAGTCTATGATCCACTTGTTTCTGGATGGCGATAGTAGTTGATTAAAATATCGACACGTGAGCGGTAACATGTTATCCTTGCCGACACCAGTAAGACAAAAGATCAGAATAAGGATCTCCTCGGGCAAGTCGGTGAGCTTGACATGCTGAGGTGGAGCCCTTAAGCCTTGGGATGGACGCGGAGAACCAGCAACTTTAGCAATAGGCCTGGCTAGCAGGTCCTGCAGAAGCACATAGCTCGGAACAGGCGGATTTTTGCGGCGTCTTTTCAAATTAATCATGTGTCCAACTGAGATAAACCCCATAGCGGAGTAAGGCCAGCTGGAGAAATAGAATGAGCCACATATGAGGATGAGCTTCGCATTGATCTGCCATATATATGCAGGAGGTTGCAACTGGCAAAACTAACTGTATAGTGTAAGTCAAGAGATAAGCTCAACTACATGGATATTGAGTTTGACGTTTTTGTGGGACTTATGGGCCGAGTAATATGGTGTATTCAAACAAATAGTGATTTATGAGTTATTTTATTTTTTTTTCGTATTGATTATTTCAGTAGTGATTGATCAAGTGCCTGAGATCGGGTGACACATCCTATTAGGATAGATCTACAGATCTACAGATCTACAGATCTACAGTGCCACAATTCTCTACACTAATAAGATACTTCTACAAACAAGATAATACAACTCTAATACATACTTGATTTTGTCTATACGCTAAGCTTAGAACTTACCAGAAGCTTTCTGCTTGAACTGTTCCTCAGTGACACCAGCTCCCATGGCAGCAGTAGATGTGACACCTCCGGAAACCATCTTTAACAAAGAGTCAATGTACTCGGCACCGGACCATTTCTGGTGCTTGACCACCTCGACGCCGAGGTCGATCTCAGGCTTTTGCACCTGTTGACCGTATGCCTTCATACCAATCTCGGCGTAGTTCTTGGCGAACGAGTCCACGGCCAAGGCTGTGGTGTGCAAACCAGCCAAGGTGATGAACTGCCAAACGTAACCCAACTTGGCAAGTCTCAGGATGTAAGTTTCTTGGTCAGAGGCGTTCATGGCCGAGTTCCAGTTGAACGATGGAGACAAATTGTATGCCAACCACTGGTCTGGGTACTTGGCCTTGACACCCTCAGCAAACTCCTTGGCTTGAGCGTAGTCTGGCAAAGCAGACTCCATCCAGATCAAATCGGCGTATGGAGCGTAGGCTCTGCCTCTCATAACTGCACACTGAGTACCTCCAATGTATCTGTAGTAACCTTCTCTGGTTCTGGATGCATCCCAGTTGAAGTAAATGTCCTTACCCAAGATCTCCTTGGCAAGCTTTCTGGCCTCCTTGTGGGAAGTCTCGGACAATGGGTTGACCTTCTCGGTGAACTTGGCAATTTGCTGGTCCTTGTTGGAGATGGAGGAAGCCTTGATTGCTTCAATCACGGCCTCAGAGAACAACTTGACTCCGGCCTTCTTGTTCCAGTCAGCCTCGATAGCGGCCAACTTGTCACCATTCAAACCAGAAGCTTCTGCCTCAGCCATCAAAGAAGCCAAGTCTGGAGAGTCTGGGTTAGTGGCTCCAGCAACAAAGTAATGGTCTCTGTGGTCGATAGTGGAGGTGATCAAAGTAGCAGCTTCCGAGTCGGTTCTGGCCACAGCCAACAAGTTGGAACCACAGATGTCTGCAGAAGCTCTGATAGCAACCAATCTGTTGATGTGCTCTTGCACTGGGACCAAGACTTTACCACCCATGTGGCCACACTTTTTCGTACCTGGAGCCTGGTCCTCGATGTGAATACCGGCTGCACCTCTCTCAATGAACAACTTGGTCAACTTAATGATGGCAGTCAAACCACCGTGTCCAGTGTCAGCATCAGCAATGATAGGTCTCAAGTAGTCGATGTATGGGGTCTTTTTTCTTTCCTCCTTGGTCATCTGCAAACGCTCTGCTCTTTGCTTTCTGTCGTGGAAAAGCTGGGCAAACCACAAGTGCTCAACCTTGTTTGGGACGGTGTCGTATGGGTAGTCAGCCAAATCTGGGGAAGGCTCATTGGATGTGGAGGCAGTGGAAGAACATTGCCAGCCCGAAACGTAGATGGAGTCGACGTATTTGGCCATCTGGGAAACCTGAACCGGGTCCAAAGCTCCAAAAGTGAACGAGGCAGTCTTGTTCTTGTCGTGCTCCTTAACAAGCTCGAACATCTTATCAGCCTGAGTGGAAGATGGGTAGCTGATTTTGAGCGACCCCCTCTTGGCTGCAATCTCCTCTGGGGTATAGATACGCTTGGTCTTGCTCCAACGAGGTTGAGACCACCACTGCTTAAGCTCAGCAACCTGGTCCTGGAAGAACTTGTCTTCTTCGTCAACGTTAATCTTTGTGTAAGGCATCTTGAATAGCTAGGGATATATAGCAAATCTATATAGCAATAAATAATATAGCAAAAAGAAGAAGCTAAATAAGAGATGGTGAAAAAAAGAAGTGTCAAATATAGCCGGATTTGATCTCACTTTATACTGCAAGAATTCCCATGGCTACCCCAGACTTTTGTGTAGTGACTCCGCTTGCCCGTTCGGTACCTCGGATATACGGAGAGCCGGGTTTGTGCAGGAAGCACCACACGGAATAAAGGGGGGTTGCCTCTCTGGACTGGCCGGAGTTATCAAATTTTATGCCCCTTCAGTAACATCAATGTATCTTTAAAGTTTATGTCGCTACAGGAGGCTAGACCATAGTCATGGAGGGGTGGCTAGGGGTTTCGGCAATAGTAGCTCACTTTTCACGTTCAGCCTTGACCATGCACACAATCCGCGAGACCCTCTGGGGTACTGCGAGAACGTCGCGCCGACGTCGGGTCCGGAGGTTCCTTTCGACCGAAGGGTCGCCTGAGCAAAAAGCAAATGTCCTCGAAGTCTCGGAGTTTGGGAAGCACGTTATATGACGCATTTTTGGTGACTCAGAACGCCAAGGTCCGGGGATCAAATTACTTATATGAGTATCTCAGGGATTTTTTAAAGACTTTTTCAGAGACTTTTGAGGTGACTCTTGAGTAGAAAAGCTGGATGTCTTGACACACCATTTACGAGGAAGACAGCAGAAAGCAACGGTATAGAACTACCGTTTAGAACTATCGTCCTATAATGACAGTATAGAATTACGTCTAGAACATAATTTAGAACCAGACAACCTAGAAGATCAGACAAGAAAAAAAGCATTGCTTAGACAATAGCTTTGAATTCTGAAAGACAAAATGCTTCTTGATTCTGACAAATGCGAGTTAATTAAAGTACTAGGCTTGTATTCGGCACCAATCAATGTGATATAGTGTACGGGTAGCTCTAGTCACTTCTCAGTATGAGATTCTATTGTGAAGCCAAATTTATGTCTTAGATGACTTTTGTATTATGTGCTGAAATAGATTTGAAACAGATTTAAAACAGATTTTAAAACAGATTTAAAACAGATTTTAAAACAGATTTAAAACAGATTTTGAAACAGATTTGAAACAGATTTGAAACAGATATTACACATATGAAACAAAGGAAAGGTAATTTGCAAATGAGACATCTTTCAGTCCTTTGGTTGGCATGTCGTAAAATAGAGACAGGAATTTCGCGTTGGGTATTCTCCAGATCTAGAGCTTCTGTGCGCCCAAACAAAGATATGTGAAACGGCACTGAAACAGTCTGTAAGGGGCGTAAATCCGAATGCCCCCCTAATCACCTCTTTTTTTCCCGCTAGGTTCCGGAATTAATAGATGCACTATAACAACAATTGGGCCACGCCATAGATATCCTGTCAATTACCTGCCAGTGACTCGCGCATTTCTTGGCAGCCACTACTACATATAGCAACAGTCATGCACAATCCATCACCTTCACATCATCATCACCATTTGTCTTGACCTTGTTTGTCCTGCAAATAAAACACCAGCACCGGAAATTCTTTCATTGAATCACGTTACCTAGTCAATATTAACCACTTGGCTTAGCCAGTCACATCCCTTATATCTGCCGAGGTTGTAATACATATTTATATCAAACACATGATACAATGCTCGAGTCCCTACTACCCAACTACACCACGATCTTGGAGGTACTCCCCGACCTCAAGGCAGTCACCAACCTCCTCATCTCGTTGGCACCTCTCTATACATATGGTACCGCCTGCTATGGCATATACAAGAAAAAGACGTCTGTTGGGTTCTCCATAGATATCTGCGCCACCATGATCATGTCCTCGATCCTCAAGATCTTCTACTACTTCATCTCGCCGTACGAAAACTCGTTACTCAACCAAGCCATTGTCATGGTGGCCATCCAATGCGTGTTGTTGAAGGTATCGCTTAAGTTTCGTCCTGTCAACTATAACCCTGACTCGTTGAAGCCGCTTCCTAATGTTTTCGAAAACATGGTCGATGCTCCTAAACTCAACTTCTCGCTGAACCAGTACGACAATCCCCAGTTCTACTCCACCTTCTTCCATGTGTGCTTGGCGTACTTACGGGCGTATGCTATATTCTTAGTCAAGCCATTTGATGTATACTACAAACGCCCGTTTCTTTTCTGGCAGTGGATCGAGGAAAGGAGGTACTGGAAGTTTATCCAATACTTTGTGCTCTTTTTCTCAGTGCTTACTCTTGTGTTGCAAAAATCAGCATGGTTCAATTCTTTTCTTGGCACACTAGGGCTCTTTATTGAGGCCCTTCTTCCCTTGCCTCAGATCCTTATTCTCATGCGCTTAAGGAGCGTGCAGAACTTCAAACTGATCCTCCTAATATCATGGCTTGGAGGGGACTGCATGAAACTAGGCTACCTCCTCTACGGCACCAACAACATATCCTTGGTGTTCATAATGGCAGCCTTGTTTCAGATGTTGCTTGATCTAGTCATATTGGCACAGTACGTCTACTTTGCCAGACAGGACTCCAAAGACAATGCCCAGACCATTCCTAGATACGAGATGAGCGCATTGCCTTCATCCCATTAAAAATGCTTGGTAGTCATGACAGCACCATTCATCCTTCAAGTCATTGAATCTATAAATAGAATATTTTTTCTTTCCGTTCAATAGCACCTGCTGCAATTGCACCCGTTTGAAGTTGGTCATGTGTCTTTTATACCCACTTAAATTGACACATGCCAATAAGGACTCTTGTGGCCACCTACATCAATTCATTTGGTAAAGAGTATACTTTGATTCTATATAACCCCCGATTGTACGTACAATGAGTGCGTGCATCGCTTCAGCCAAAATAACCGTCTAAAACTGCACTTATGCACTTACTTTGTTCATTGTATATCTATGTACAGTGGGAATTTGTAATTATTGAAAACAAATAGCAAAAAAAAAAGCCAAGGGCAAGATCTAGACCAGAATATACTCCACGTTTTCCTTGGCCTCATTAATGAGATCCAAGGCCTCCTTTCCGCCCAAAGCATGCTTGACCTTTATATGGCGAGAAAGTGCGTCACCTCGAGAAAAGGTCTTCAGCTTTCCGTTTCCTTGCCCGCCGTTGAATCTTCCTTCACAGATCACGCATCTAAATATTTTTTTTTTGGATGCATGAATAGTTTCCTGATGACGAATTAAATCGTATGGTCGACTGAACTGCTTGTTGCATGGCCTTTCGGTCATAGGATTTATCAACTCACATTGATGATTTGGGTTTGTTGCTGAGATCTCCGCTGCTGTTTGGTGATGTTCTTCTTCGGGGAAGTTGCTGGGGTCAAAAGTGTCAACCTCCTTCTTAAAAGGCAGGACGCTTTCCTCAAACATCATCTCATTATCTTCGGCATCAAGCTCGTTGTTTTCTAGTTGCATATCTATGCTATCAATCGAGTCAACCTTGCACACGTCAAGGTCATATTCTTGAGGGCTTTCGATTGCATTATTTGTGATTTTCATGAACCCCTCGGGACTGGGCGAGAAATTGTTCGACATGCTTCTGAAGTCTAACACGTTATCCTGGAAATCCTCCTCATCCTGAAAGTAGTTGTCATCGTCAGAGTCTTCACTCATTATTTCGGCATCTTCCGCAAAATCATCCATTAGGTAGTCAGCCTCGAAACCAGGAACGGGGCAGTCGCCATGAGTAGGTTGAACGGGGTCTAAGTCGTTATTCGTTATAAAAAGAGAGTTGTCCAATTCGTTCTCTGTGTTGAAGAAGTTCTTACCATCCATCAACTGCGAGGGCTGAATGTCAGTGTTGAACAAGTAGTAGTCATCCTCCTTTCTAGACTTAACATCATGATTTTCTCCTATGGTAGTTATCCTGCTTCTCCTGAAAGGATTAGAAACTTTATTATTGAACTGAACAGATTCCGGCTTGATATAGGTTGTCTGCTGCGGCTGCAGTATTTGTTGCTCGTAGAAGTCTGGAGATGCATATGAGGTGAATGGAGATGGTTTTTGTGCTTGGGAGTCGACACTGTAAGATCCATAAGAGTCGAAATTGATGGTTTGGGGTATTTGATTAACAGCATTGCTGGAGTTGTTGACTCTATTGTAGTGTTCCATAAACGAATCGGGGATATTTAGCAAATTGGAGAGCGTGGTATTTGTAGCTCCAGAGGCCATAGAAGGGTTGTAGTTGCTGGAAAAAGAGCCCTGAGCCGAGGCAGCAGGAGCCATACACAAGTCTTCATCCATAAGATTGCTCATAGACTTCTTCAAAGGTAAAACCGCCAAAGAAGTCATGTCTTCGGGATTCGAAAGGTCTAAAGTAGAGCGGTTGCTGTTTGCGGACAAGTTGGATCGAGTGGGGTGGCTAAGCAGCGGAAATAAAGACAGCTGCCTAGTCAAGGATAGGGGTAGCTTCACAAAGGAGGCTTGCAAGCGGTTAATCTGCCGGGTAGTAGCAAATTTAAATGAGATTCGTTAAGAGAGATAATTGAAGCGGTATAAAGCTTTATGCAGATGAGAATAGAAGCCTTATAATTGGGGATGCAAAAGAAGGTGCAAAAGAGGAAAAAAAAAAGGAATCCAATTGAACTCAGAGACAGTGGCGATCTGGTGGCAATATATATCTGCGTGTGCGCAGAGATTACTAATTGAGTCAGGAGGTGCATGTGGGCAGTGCGTAACGTGAAGATCTGGAATAGGTCCACTGCATGCGACAGCAGCCACTGAAACAAAGACATGTCACAGAGAACAAAGTGTTAATTATAGCCAGCTGCAAGTCGTGGTCTTTGTTTCCCGGGAATCAGCGAAATTTTTGAGGTGCTTTTTTTGAGGCGTCTTTTTTTTTGGGGGGGGGGGTGTGTTTTTGGGGAAGGTATTTTTTTTTGAGCTCCGCTAATGGGTTACCGGCAGTAATTGACGAATGCATTAGAGACCTGCGAAAAGTTGGGTCAGTCGTGTACGAGGTGAGCAACTTTCTCACAAAACGGCAACCGGGACTTGCTTTTGGAAGCTATGCAACGGAAGACAAATGCCGGCCCATTCATAGGTATTTTGTCAATCAATGACATGGCCGGCGGAAATAGACAATCGGGGAGACGGAGTCAATGCGGACTTAGGCTTTACGCCGCGTGGGATTGTTCCAGTACATTCCAAAACAGTGCGGAATCTCTCTCGGAAATCCCGGAGCCACACCAAAACAGTGCTCGCGCAAACTTCGGAGATGCCGAATCGGGACTGGCTTCGCATCATAACGTCACTGGGTTTCACGATAAGCCGGTGGGCTGTGGGTAAGTGGACAAAAGAGCAAGTGCCGAACTCGGGGGTTAGACATAAGAAAAAAGGGGTGGTTATGTTTTAAGTTGGCCATCAAAAATTATTAAAGGTGCTGACATCTGCTGATGGACACTACAAACTACAGAGATTTTTTCTGGATCAATGAAAGCGGCTCTTATTATATACTTTGATTTGCGGTAGTGGTTATGTTTAATGGGTGACATTTGCTCCGCACCCAGGAAAATTAATTGCATGATATGCTAGTCAGTCGCTTCGCCTAAATACGGATACGATTGGCAACATAGATACGAAAATAATTTTAGAATTGGCTTTTTGGCTTTTTGGCTGTTTTTTTTCTTTTTTTTCTTTTTTTTTCGGTGTTTCAAGTCCAGCCTATACTATACTTATTATTGGTGAATTAAGGATGGATTATCCTTTTACCCCAAGTCCCAGCATCTTCACCATAACTATACAGTCATACAATCACCCATATGTTATGTTCTTTATAACGTGTATTGCCTAAACTTGTATTCGTTAATGGTTCCTCAAAGAGAGGAACCGAGGTGGCTTATATAACTTTGAGAGAAACGTGTCACCGGAAAACTCTCCACTAGAACAATGGTACGGCTTGTTCTAGAATATTCGAAAGAAGACCACCGATGCCCGAAATGCCGAGACGGCCGAACGCCTTGATACAGCGTTTGCCGTGGCAAATGTTGAGATCAGACATCGTAGGTTTCATAATGTCCCTATAGGTAGTGCCCTACCTATAGTGGATCTAACCATAATACAGATACCCATACTACAGCCATAATAGACACCCATAATATACAGCAATTAAACAGTAATATACAGTCTCACCGACAATTCCCTTACTTCCATTGGTTCATACCATGTCTCCAATTCTTGGGTGGCTTAAGTGAACATTAGTCTAGGCACATGGCCAAGGAATGCCGCAGTGATGTCTCTTACGCGGAGGTCGCAGTATCAGATCGGTCAGGGTCTGGGGTTTCTGCAGGAGACCCACCGCGGCGTATCATGCTCTTGGGTCAGCACATGTTTGGCATCTATATGGCTGTCAAACCGTCAAACCTGACCTCTATGTATGGCCCTCCATTTCCACCTTTTCTATGCCTTTTTTGGCTAATTCCTCATCAAGCCAATAATAATCGCCAATTAACTTTCCCTGGTCATCAAGCTCAAACACTAGCGGCACCCCCGTAGGAGCATTGATCTTGCTGATATCCTGGTCGCTGACGCCGCAGAAATGCTTGATGAGACTACGCACGATGGACCCATGCGTCACAATCAAAACTGTTTCATGGTCGCGTAAGACGTGCTGCTCAATCACCTCCGACTGTATAAAAGGAATCAACCGCCCCATGGTAAGCCGCAACGACTCTCCACTGGGAATCAAGGCCTTGTCCACCTTGTCATATTTTTCGTCTATAGATGCATCTTGCGTTGCGGGCGGAGGTACTGCGTTGTAATCCCGTCGGTAGTACTGGTACTTTTCCTTGCCGTACTCCAAGAAGACCTCGTTCTTGTCTCTACCTTGGAAGGAGCCATAGTGGCGTTCATTCAAGCGCCAGCTTTTGATGTGCTCAATCCACAACCGCTGAATAGTCTCGAGGATGATGTAACCGGACTTTATGGACCTCTGGAGCAATGATGTGTACATGATTGTGGGCTTGATGTTGAACTTATCTAGAAGCTCTCCGGCATGCTTGGCCTCTTGCTCGCCTTTCTCGGAAAGTGGAATGTCAATCCACCCACAAAACTTATTCTCGTGGTTCCATTGGGATTCTCCATGGCGAAGAACTATGAGTTTATGCATGGCAGATGACTTGTTTGTGGTGGCAATGAGAAGTTGTGCTCATGGGCGAATCTTCACCGATAGCAGCCAAGGCTCACGTGACGACACTAATTATGCACTAAGAACGTCCTCCTACTGAGTACTGCGATAGGCCTTTACTGGACCAACAAATCTGTCAATTTCGAGAAAAGAGTTTTTCACTGCTCACAAGTCTTCAGGTTGCTCATAGACTTTCATATTGCTCAAAGTTGTTTATACTGCATTGGGAAACTCAATGCTAGAGCTCAATTAGCGTATACTCTATTCGCTCAAGATACTAACCACAGGTTTTTTCCGAGTGAAGTGGTTATTTACCGTTTCATTGAATATGGTCCACTTCCAAATGCCTTTTTATTATATATTTGTCTGGCGTTTATTTTGCGTTTATTTTGCGCTTGTTTGGCATTTTTTGGCATTGCCTTGACTATGCAATTGTTGACAGGTGGAGGATGCGCGGAAAGCAGGTCTAATCTACGACATGTGGGCGGTGTCTGCAGGACCGATGACTAGGTTGCAGTTACATTGATAACATGGCCCGTCAAAGATTTCTTCAAGGTGTCTTGGTCCAGATTTACAAATCAAGTAGATCATTTAGAAATGGAATTTCTACGCCACCTAGCCATTACCACTCCCCCCAAGTTACTCTAGCCCTTGGGGACACCAGCAAGGCGCCCGAAGTATATGCAGGCACGATGTTACATTCGTGGGGAAAATGTAACATGGGATACACAATAAATGATCACGAAAACCACCCCAAAAACAAAAGCTAATATTTTTTTACAACCCTGCCGTCAAAAACTTTGTTTCGAGTCATTCCCTTCAACCAGCCCCTTCGGCATTTATTGATCATTTTCTTGTCCCTTGCCCATTCCCCAGCATCTCGGCCCGCGAGCACCATAATGTCCAGTACACTCCAAATTAACACCAAAGTGAGAGCACCACTCACTATCATCCACAGCCCCGATATGCCAGCACCATCCAAAATATCGGAGAAACCATTCACGTGGGATGAAATCAAACAGCTTGTAAACGATAACGAGCTCGAAGCCTTTGCCAGATCCAAGCAGGTGACAGAAGAGTATATTGCTTTCAAGAAGCACTTGAGGCAGAACAACTCAACAGTTTTCAAGCACCTTGTGGTCAATTCACTCAAGTGGGTGCAGGAAAAAGACGTACAAGGCGTGAAGGACACGGAAATCCGAATCCCCAGCCTGGAACATAAGCTTTTCGAGGACCCCAGCGATTTGAAGATTATTAAAAACGACTTCCGCTACTACTTTGAAGGTGATGTTACCCACCTCTGTCTCTGGAGCAAGGTGCGTATTGAGTCGGACAAAAACAGTTTGATCGGAGACCTTTCACACGAGACTCGTGCCTTTATCGAGTCTTATATATACAAGGTGTTTGTGGAGGATCTAGGCGTGCCCCGGGAGAATTTGGTTTGGTTCCGCAACTGGGAAGCTTTGCAGAGCGTAAGAGAAATCAGCCATGTGCATATTTTGATCAAGGGAATGACCAACGAGCAGCTAACCAAGGCATTGGCCAAATAATTTATTATACCTATACACACAAATACTATAAACTTAATCGATGCATTCCTTTATGATATTGTCGTAGTCTAGACAACACTGTGAATTGCATTCGATACATAACATTCATACTCATTACATGTATCAGTATACCACATGCACATACACATTTTGATATGAAGCAAGATTCTCTGGATAAGCACAAGGTACAATAGACTTGGCCAGTCAGTGCAATACCTAGCATATTTTACAATTTTTTTTTCCATAAACGTAAATTATAATATACAAATAACCCAAAGAAGTACCAGCTTAACCTCCGAAACCGTACAAGGTTCTACCTTGTCTCTTCAAAGCGTAGACGACATCAAGAGAAGTGACGGTCTTTCTCTTGGCGTGCTCAGTGTAAGTAACGGCATCTCTGATGACGTTCTCCAAGAAGGACTTCAAGACACCTCTGACTTCCTCGTAGATCAAAGCAGAAATACGCTTGACACCACCTCTTCTGGCCAATCTTCTGATAGCTGGCTTTGTAATACCTTGAATGTTGTCTCTCAAGATTTTTCTGTGACGCTTAGCACCACCTTTTCCGAGACCTTTTCCACCTTTTCCTCTACCAGACATTGTTGATTTATTTAGTAGTTGTTAATGTATAAAAAAGAGAAAATATCAAGGGGCGCGGGAGGGATTTTATATATGAGGGAAATGTGCTCTCCCGAATTCTCGCTCTTGTAACGTAATGTGAAGGCCGCCGCTTGGCCAATGTTGCCTTTCTTTTCTCGCACTGGGATGGGTCTTTCGAGGGCTGCGTCTATTTCTGCGCACCCAGAGAAGCCTTTAACTATAGCCATTTTGTGATAAAGTGCGACTTTTCCTGGGGGTGCTCGCTTTCGCACCCGCGAAAAGTGGCCTCGGTCGCGTGCTAAATGTTACCCGAACTTGCTGCACATCCCAGCACGCTCAAAACTGTCTTTTCGCCTCCCCCGCGCACTTTGCCTCTAAACACTGTCTTTTCACTGCCTTGCATTATCCGCGCTCCTGTGCAGGCCGGTTGTTTTGTATCTCTGCGCCCTCCCCAATCCCATGTATAAATTCCGTTTGCCTCCCCTGCCATAATCTTTTTTTCTATCATCATTCGCAATGGCTAGAACCAAACAAACAGCAAGAAAGTCTACTGGTGGTAAGGCACCAAGAAAGCAGTTGGCCTCCAAGGCTGCCAGAAAGTCTGCCCCATCTACTGGTGGTGTCAAGAAGCCTCACAGATATAAGCCAGGTACCGTTGCTTTGAGAGAAATCAGAAGATTCCAAAAGTCTACTGAGCTTTTGATCAGAAAGTTGCCTTTCCAAAGATTGGTTAGAGAAATCGCACAGGACTTCAAGACCGACTTGAGATTCCAGTCCTCTGCCATTGGTGCTTTGCAGGAATCCGTCGAAGCCTACTTGGTTTCTTTGTTCGAGGACACTAACTTGTGTGCTATCCACGCCAAGAGAGTCACCATCCAGAAGAAGGACATCCAATTGGCCAGAAGGTTGAGAGGTGAGAGATCGTAAGTGTACTGGTGCTGCTTCACTTCTCTCCTTGTATTATTTTATGTCTGTATATTAGAAATCTACGTTATCGGAATCATTTAGTAGCATAGTAAAAGTTTGAGAAAGGTCTATATTCTATGAAAAATTGTCTATTAATAGTCTTTTCAGAATATTTATTGGAAACAATTTTAAGTAGTTTTGTTTAGTAGTTTTGATTTCTTTCAAATAAATTAGTGGCATGTATATTAAAATGGATAGACATTCGGCTCAGTGCCCAGAACTAAGCCTCTTTTCTCCTGGGCCTCTGCTGCCTCTCTCAAGTATGGCAAGAGAGCATCCTTGAAAATATCATAGCCTCTATATTCCTTGACGTCATCGGTCCAGCTTTCAATACCATTAAGCAATCTCCTGGGAATATATGGCTCCTTACAGATTTCCGTGATGGGAGCAAAGTATGTTCTGATGGTGAACACCACCGCTCCACTCTTGGGCAATCTCCGTAAACTTTGTCTTTCACTTCGATAGAAACACTGCTCTGCCGTCAATGCAGGACTGGCGGTGTACCAGCCTACATTGTCGTTGCTCTCGTTTCCAATGGACGTGGACCAGGCCAAGTTATCGTCTGTTTGGATGAAGTAGTTGTTGCGCACCACCGGCTTGTCGCAGGTCAAACGGGTGAAGAACTTGGTCATGCCTGCCTGCAACTTTTCCTTATATTTGGGCACATCGCCACTTTCGTGGATCTGGTTGAGCGACATACCGTACTTGTCTTTGAAACGCCAGAAACCAGGCAAAATGATGGCTCCGGCCTTCAAGTAGTAGTTCCCATCGGTGCCTTCCATCATGATAGCCAAGTCGTCTTGCACCATCTTCGCTGCCATCAACATGGGGTCTTCTTTGATTTCGTTTTGGTTGCAGTTTTTAAAGACAAACACCTCACCAGTGAGGAGGTTTTCTAGTCCATTGTGGAGTTGTCTGAAAAGTGAAGGGTACCTGTTGGGCAAGTAGTTCCAGAACTCGTCGAGCAACTCGAACGCGGCGTCTCTGGCCTCGGGTTCCGTGCCGTACACATCGTTGCCCAACTCGTTGGCCCGCTTGACTTTATCGGTGTGGTACTTCATCCACTCGTTGTCCAACTCAATCCAGGACTCCCACTCCATGTTGCGAATGCCCATGGTGATGTTGTACCTGTCCTTGAAGGCTCTGTAGGGAAGAGGCTTTGTTTTGTTGACGTCCCAGTTAGCGAAAGCAGGGGGAATGGGAGCCTTGAAGTCCTCCGGGGTCCAGAAACCCATTTTCCTATTTTTGTTCAGAACAACATGGGCCGTTGCTGTGGACTTGGTGCTCTGCTTGCTTCTCAACTTATTGGCATAGGCTGCAACTAGAGCCAAGAATGCTGCAATGTAGAGGTAGTGCTTGGGTTGGAGCACATGAAGAAAATCAGACATTTTGCAAGTATTTGGCAACACTTTTTCAGAAAGCTTTAGGCCTGGCCCTGGAAATCATCCTGGACATCCATGCTATTTATGACGGTGGATGTTATCAGTGAGCGGTTTGTCGCCCCTAAAGCGGAAATGATATCCAAGTGCGGCCGCAAAAAATGTACCAAAGCAGCGAGAGCCTATAATTACCAAAAGAATTGTGCGGACCCGCAACAGCCTGAGAAATTCAGGCCGGCGGAAGGAACGCGGCAAAGAGCGCCACCTGACTCACGTTCCAGATGGCAAAGTAACTAAGGGCCACAACGGCCCATTGCCGGCCATACTCGTTGCCCTGAGTCATGAGCCCCGCCAAAAACCAGTACACGATAGGCAAGAAGGTGTGCACGCGCGTGATGATCTGCACATGCCAGAACAAGCATTGGAGAAAGAGGTACACCACATTCACCACCAACACCGGCACCACTCGGGCCACCGGGTACATATATGCAAAGTAGCGCACGCTAAGCGCCAGGAAAAGCATTGTGGGCGCGGCAAAGACAAAATTAGGGGCATTGCCCAAAGTCCAGTACTTCAAGAAGCCATTGTTCCAGTAGTGCGTCTGGGCATAGGCAAAGAGCGACGGCATTCTGGAGTCACACCACTCGCCGCGACCAGTGCCATAACAAACCCTCACGTAGCCATGCACCTGCACTGCAACAAAGGCTATTCCCAACACCAGGCCTGCTACCAAAGGAAGACGTTTGTGGATGCCTTGCAACCCGTACAAATCATACAAGTACACAAGGCCTAGCAAGAGACAATTAGCCCTAAGCCCGAACGCAAGGGCTGCGAAAAGCCCACCGACAACGTAGACTCCGCTGCTGCCCTGTGCACTCGAGAGAGCATAGTGCGTATAAAACAAGGCCCTTTTTTTTGGGACCATTTCCAGACCAACCCCTTCACCCCGACTAAATCCCCTCAAGTTAAAAGACAATTGATGGTTTAAATCTGAATTTAATTGCAGATTTAATTCAGGATTTTCAGGATTTGGTTCAGGATTTGGTTCAGGATTAGAATCCCTCCTTAAATCTCTCCTTAATTTTGGATCTAAATTATTCCTTGGTTCGTCTCCTATTTTTGTCTGCCCCATGGTCCTCATGGCAATTGCTCGGGTGGAGACTTCTCGCATGTATAGACAGGCGAAACTAAAAAAAGAGGCCGCGGACTCCGAGTAGGGCGCGGTCATGAAGGCTGCCGCAGGTGAGCATATAAAGAGCACCAGAGCAGCCAAGGCCATCCTGCGTGAGGAAAAGATCCGAGCGTCTTGGAACGTCACGTGCGTGTAGTAGTAGAGCACCACGGCGGCTGCCCAATGGAACGTGTTGCTGAGGAGGGTGGCCACGATGAGCCTTGAGTAGAAGGCCGTGTCTTGGTTGACTGGAATCATGCGCACTATTCTCCACCATAGTGGGCAGAACACGAACTGATGCTCGTACTGTAGGTCGTTGACAAAGAGATCGCTAAAGTAGACGGCGTCCCAAGTGACCAACTTCTCAAAGTACCGCTCAAGAAGCCATTTGCTTATAGACGATAAGATGGAATTGACCCTGGGGCTGGCCGTGTGGAAGGTGGCCATGGCTGTCTTTTGCGCCGTGTACTTTTCCAAGAGAAGTCTGGAAGAAACATCGAATTGGCTGGGCACAAAGATAATGATTAATGCTTGTACCAACTTGAGCAGCACGAACACCATCAGAAGCCGGGCCAAAACCCATGTGAACTTCATTACGATTAGCTTTGATGGGTGATGTTAATGAGTGGGTTCTGATCATCATTAGACGTGCGCGTCACGTGTCGCATCGCCTAGCCAATACTGTAGCTTATAGGTAAAGGTACACTCTATTCATATATTAAATTACTTCTTGCCGAATTGAGCTGCGAAACTGTCAATGATACCGCTGACAGATTGTGGGTTGGACAAGGTCGAGATGTCTCCCAATTGGTCTGCTTCGTTGGAGGAGATCTTACGCAAGATTCTTCTCATGATTTTACCAGATCTGGTCTTTGGCAAGTCCTTGACAATGATAACCGACTTTGGTGCAGCAAATGGACCAATGTGTTGTCTGACAACTAAGATCAATTCTTTTCTGAGGGTAAATGCCTCGTCGGAATTCTCGTGGTTCTCAATCTTGCTGGCGTATTCGTCCTTCAATGCAACGAACGCAATGACTGCTTGTCCAGTCAAGTCGTCGTTGATACCAACGACGGCTGACTCGGAAACACCCTGATGCTCAATCAAAGCTGCTTCTATCTCGGCAGTAGACAATCTGTGTCCAGACACGTTCACAACATCGTCCACTCTTCCTCTGATCCAGTAGAATCCGTCATGGTCTCTGGCTGCTCCATCTCCAGTAAAGTAGTATCCTGGGTATGGTCTCAAGTAGGTGTCCATGAATTTTTGGTGATTGTTGTACACAGTACGAGCCATGGAGGGCCAGGTGTTCTTGACAGCCAACACACCCTCAACGTCGTTACCTGTGATCTCAACTCCCGTGACAGGGTCAATAAGACAGGTGTCGATACCAAAGAATGGGAGAGAAGCAGAACCAGGCTTGTTTGGAGTGATACCGGCAATTGGAGCAATGAAGTGCGAGCCGGACTCCGTCTGCCAGTATGTGTCCGTGACGTGACAGTGGCCCTTACCAACGTGAGTGTTGTACCATTCCCAGATATCTGGGGAGATAGGTTCACCGACAGATCCCAATGTTCTCAATGAGGACAAGTCGTACTTCTCAATCTCTTGCTCACCAGACTTTCTCAAAAGACGCAAGGCCGTTGGGGCAGTGTAGAAGTGGGTAACCTTGTGCTTTTGAATGATTTGAAACAAACGTCCAAAGTCAGGGTAGGCTGGAGTACCTTCAAAAACAACAGTTGGCACACCTAAAAGCAAAGGTCCGTAAAGAGCATAGGTGTGACCAGTGATCCAACCCACGTCTCCGGCAGTGAAGAGGGTGTCCTCAGGCTGAATGTCGAAGATGTATTTGGTGGTGAGAGCTGCACCAAGCAAGTAACCACTGGTGGTGTGGACAACACCCTTGGGGGTACCGGTGGAGCCCGAGGTGTACAACAAGAACAATGGGTCTTCGGAGTTGACCGACACAGGAGGGCAGTAGCCAGGGAACTTCTCTGCCTCCTCGTGCCACCAGAAGTCTCTACCAGAAAGGAAGGCGACGCTGTCGTTTCCAGTACGCTTGTGCACCAAGACCTTCTCCACGGAAGGACAGTCGACCAAAGCCTCATCACACAACTTCTTGATGTTGATGGTCTTACCTCCACGCTTACCTTCATCACAGGTGATCAAAGCCTTACACTTGGCGTCGTTGACACGGTCTCTGATGGAGCCGGCGGAGAAACCAGCAAAGATCACCGAGTGGATGGCACCCAATCTGGCCACAGCCAACATGGCAATGATGGCATTGGCGTTCATGGGCAAGTATATGGCCACGGTGTCACCCTTCTTGATACCCCAGCTCTTCAAGATGCCTGCAGTCTTGGAGACTTCTCTCAAGAGCTCAGCGTAGGTCAATCTGTAAGAGTCCTTCTCATCGTCAGCCTCGTAGATAATGGCAGTCTTGTTGGGGGTAGCATAAGCCCATCTGTCAACACAGTTGTAGGATGCGTTCAACTCACCGCCCACAAACCACTGGATGTCACCGTTGGTCAAGTCACCTGCCTTGGTCTTGACAAAGTCTCTGTCCCAGTGCAACAATTCTCTGGCCTTAGGGCCGAAGAAGGCCTCAGGGTCCTGGATGGATTGCTTGTACAACAGTTCATACTCCTCGAACGACGAGAGGTGGCCTAAGTTTGGCTGTCTCTCAAAAAACTCCTTAGGAGTGTGGTGTTTCTGGATGTTGTTGGCCTCGTGAACGACCTTATGATCTGCCTGGGTCATTTGTCTGGGGTTAGTATAGATTCAAGACATAATTTGACAGTAAAAGTAGTAAATGGGAAATAAGCAGAACTGGAAGAATAGGCCCGGTCAAAATAGGGGGTCTAGATCCTAGTTCTGCCGTCTTTTATTGGTCAACACACATACCTGTTTGGGTGGAAAGAAAGTTGCAACGATTCAGACTTGCGGTCGCGTAATTTGGTTCGTATAGATTTTTTTTTTGGGTCTGGCAGATACACTACTAATCTGGAGAAGTTGGGTAAAAAAGCTGGAAAATTGATGCGCCTTAAATAGACTTTGATGCAATAGACACCTGCCAATTCGCCCAATGAGGAAGGAATTTGCGATGTGCTTAATTCAAGATGTAATTGTTCCCTGCAGATTCAATATGCACTTTTGATATGGCCTAAAAACAAGTGTCTGTCGATAGTTTTGGATTGTTTGAGTGTTTCTGTTGACGACGCGGAGGTTAGCGTAGCAGCAGTGCGTAGGGCCCACGTAATAATAAACTGCCCAGTTCTGCGACTGCTAAATGGACAAACTTCTGCGACTAATACTGTGAGGAATACTGCGACTGATAAAGTGCTGCCACCAATAAATAAAAGATTTGTGTACTTAATGAAAAATCATTTGCCAATTGGGCGGGTGGGAGCCTTTTATATTTTTACCCCCACACCCCGGACTTATGGGTTTGTGTCACGTAGTCGCCCCTTGCCGGAGTATGGGGTATGCTCCGTCCGCCCGACCTCTGGTGGGTTCGTACTTAGGCGCACTTCCGGCACTGCCGTGGAAACCACCTGGACTGGAGGCTTCCGAGACTAACTACGCAATTGCAAAATAACATAACGGACAACACGGATTGACAAATTTAGGAAAGCTCGGACAAATTAGACAAATTGACTTTATTGTGTCTAGATACTTCATAGACCTGTATCCAATGGGGCCCCAGACTTTGTAAGCTCCGTCATCCGTGCATACGCACTCTCGTCCTTAAGCACACCACCCCTAACTCCGGCCAACAAACCTCACCCACGGCTACGAGAATGGCTCATAACCATCGTTGATTCAACAGTACCTAAATATTTCTCGAACACCTAAAAAGTAAGTGGCTGTAAAAACATACCAATAATAATGTTTTTGGGCACCTCAAATTAAGTGCATTTTTTATGGATGACCACTATAACCACCGTGAATCTGCAGTATGGTAATCTCAATACACTACAATTAGATTGTTCAAAGCACTTCACTGCAACAATAGACTTTGCACGAATCTCATATCCGCGAATGTTCACTTTTAATATCTGCAAATTCTTACTGTTAATATCTACATATGTGTACTTTTAATACATTACATTACTCTATCATAACTGACCTAGCTCGCTAAATCGTTTAGTCAACCTCCTCAACAGTTGGACCATCGTTAGATGGAGCAGCACCAGCGTCACCGGCACCAGGGAAACCACCTGGGGCAGCACCACCTGGAGCAGCACCAGCTTGGTAGGCCTTGGCCATGATTGGGTTGACGGTTCCCTCCAATTCCTTTTGCTTGTCGGAGAACTCCTCGGTGGAAGCAGTTTGGTTCTCGTCCAACCAAGAGATGGCCTCGTCGGCGGCCTTGGTGACAGTCTCGACGTCAGCAGCCTCCAACTTGGACTTGAACTCCTCCTCACCCAAGGTGGTCTTCAAGGAGTAAGCGTAAGACTCCAATCCGTTCTTGGCTTGGACTCTGGCAGCCTCGGCCTCGTCCTCCTCCTTGAACTTCTCGGCTTCAGAGACCATTCTCTCAATGTCCTCCTTGGACAATCTGCCCTTGTCGTTGGTGATGGTAATCTTTTGAGTCTTACCAGTACCCTTCTCCAAGGCAGAAACGTTCAAGATACCGTTGGCGTCAACGTCGAAGGTAACCTCAATTTGTGGAACACCTCTTGGGGCAGGTGGGATACCAGACAACTCGAACTTACCCAACAAGTTGTTGTCCTTGGTCTTGGCTCTCTCACCCTCGAAGACTTGAATCAACACACCTGGTTGGTTGTCAGCGTAAGTGGAGAAAGTCTCAGACTTCTTGGTTGGGATAGTGGAGTTTCTTGGAATCAACTTGGTCATGATACCACCAGCGGTCTCAATACCCATGGACAATGGAGCAACATCCAACAACAACAAGTCTTGAGTCTTGGAAGAAGTGTCACCAGACAAGATGGCGGCTTGGACAGCGGCACCGTAAGCAACAGCCTCATCTGGGTTGATGGACTTGTTTGGCTCCTTACCGTTGAAGAAGTCGGACACCAACTTTTGAACCTTTGGAATTCTGGTGGAACCACCAACAAGGACGATCTCGTCAACTTGGGACTTGTCGACCTTGGCGTCTCTCAAGACCTTCTCAACAGGGTCCAAGGTGGATCTGAACAAGTCTTGACACAACTCCTCGAATCTGGCTCTGGTGATAGATGTGTAGAAGTCAACACCCTCGTACAAGGAGTCAATCTCAATGGAGGTTTGAGCAGAGGAAGAAAGGGTTCTCTTAGCACGCTCACAAGCAGTTCTCAATCTTCTGAGAGCTCTTTGGTTGGTGGACAAGTCCTTCTTGTTCTTTCTCTTGAATTCGTTAACAAAGTGGTTAACCAATCTGTGGTCGAAATCCTCACCACCCAAGTGAGTGTCACCGGCAGTAGACTTGACCTCGAAGATACCGTCCTCAATGGACAAGAGGGAGACATCGAAAGTACCACCACCCAAGTCGAAGATCAAGACGTTCTTCTCTTGTTCGGTCTTCTTGTCCAAACCGTAAGCAATGGCAGCAGCGGTTGGCTCGTTGATGATTCTCATGACGTTCAAGCCAGCAATCAAACCAGCATCCTTGGTGGCTTGTCTTTGAGAGTCGTTGAAGTAAGCTGGGACAGTGACAACAGCGTCCTTGACCTCAGTACCCAAGAAAGACTCAGCAGTCTCCTTCATCTTGGTCAAGATCATAGAAGAGATTTCCTCAGGGGAGAAGACCTTGGTCTCACCCTTGTACTCAACTTGGATTTGTGGCTTACCACCCTTGTCAACGACAGCGAATGGGAAGTGCTTGACGTCACCTTGGACCTCAGCATCGCTGAACTTTCTACCAATAAGTCTCTTGGCGTCGAAGACAGTGTTGGCAGGGTTCATGGCGGCCTGGTTCTTGGCAGCATCACCGATCAATCTCTCGGAGTCAGTGAAAGCAACGAAAGAAGGAGTGGTTCTGTTACCTTGGTCGTTTGCAATAATTTCGACACGGTCGTTGGCAAAGTGTGCCACACAGGAGTAAGTAGTTCCTAAATCAATACCGACAGCTTTGGACATGTTTAATTAGTATGATGATAAAAGTGAAAAAAAAATTAGGAAAGGTCGGGCGAGTGTCTACATTTATACTGGGCTGAAATGCTGCCGGAGCGACTGGAAAGTTCTATAGAATTCTATGGAGAAAAGTGCGAACGAATCACGTGGAACAGTCCAGATTGTTCTAAGGCACATTGACGTAATTGCCCAAAGGGGGTTTCGATAGAAGACATGCTTGAGAGTTGGTGATTTTTGTGATACACGTTTTTCTAGACGGTTCCAGAAGTACCCTACTTAATTTTCATGTGTTGCCTACTATTTTCAGTCCTCAATGGCTGGTGCTAGTGTGCTGAGACACCTCTCACTGGAAGGTTCCAGAATGCAATTTAGTGAGCACTGCCTTAGTTGGGTGGTGTATACCGGAAAGTGCTCAAGACAAGGACAAAGTGGACAATTGAGATTTGGGTAGCGTACTTGGTTCGGGATTGACTTTAGAAGCTTACTATATGGGATATTTAGATATTATAGGTGAAGACACATTCGGAAACTTGGCCGAGAACCACATTGATGCAAACCAGGTGCGAGGAGCAATCATTGCCATGCAGTCTGAGTCCGAAACCGCCGGTAGCAATTGGGCACTAACTTCCGTAACCGGTAAAATCTGAAAATTGAACCTCAATTGTATTAGGGCAATGAACCACTGAACAAAATAGACAGCCGTCCCCGGGAGTATAGATCGAGCACTGTCCATAATTCCAAAAAGATAGCCCGATGCGGGGCTCGAACCCGCAACCTTTTGATTGACCTTAGAAGATTAAGAGTCAAATGCTCTACCGATTGAGCTAACCAGGCTTTTGTTGAGCTTAAAATTTTGCGGTTTATAATATTAGTCAAAGGTTATGTATGGATATAAAATGGATATTGAATAGAAATATCGTCAGAGTTAGTAGCAGCTTTCTTTGAAGGCTTTGAAAGTCCATTGTGTAACTTAACTTGGATATAGGACAAGCATAATACTCGAGCTTCGGGAAAGCGTTAGGGCTAATTACTTTTCTTTAGTCGATTGGATTCTGGCTACATGGTTTATTTGACTAAACTTCATTTAGCTACGTATATGTTTGATGAACTCTAGAGTGGAGAATGATAAATATTTCATATGCAGATACATGGTGCCACTTAAAAGTACTCACATGAGTGCAAGTAGATACCGACAGAGAGAATTTGTCCTCTGAACAGAATACTCAGTATAAAATACTCAGATAATTTCTTCCTTGATCACAATTGCTTTCTTTCTTAAAATTGCTTCTTCTCTTGGACCTCGGCTTGCACAGAGGAGCCGAGCTTGGAAACAAGGCCCTTGAATGTCACCCAGGCGTTCTTGACTGCAGGCACACCAATGCGGTTGACCAGCTCATCAACCCTGACCTCCACGGACTTGATGGCACTTCTAGTGTAAGCAGACTTTTGGAATCTCAAGAGGATGAACGAAACAAAAGACACGAAAGGAATCAAGGAGTTTGCTCTAAAAGTAATGAGCCTCAAAAACAACACCACCAACGTGTAGACCTCCAATAAAGCAGCCAAGCCAATGGACTTGTTATTGTTGGTGGTGACAAAGTTCTCGATCTGCACGCTCAAGTTGTGGGAGTCAGGAATGCCAAAGTAAGGCAACAAGGTGTTTCTGGCGTAAGACAACACATGGAACGTCAGGAACAACACAAAGGGTGTCAAGGTCAACAACACGTACGGACTGAAGACAAAGAGAGACAAGGCCAAGGCCAAGTACTGCACATTATCGTCTCTTGCAAGAGTTTTGACGTTGGCGCCGTTCTTTTTGGTGAACTGGAAAATCAACACTCCAAAGCTCTCAATCACTCCCACAAGGGCAAGCTTATACCAGAACCGGTAGCAGTTAGGGAAGATCCTCAAGTAGGTGAGTAGGTAGAGTACAAACGAGAGCACGGTCAAGACATGGCCCACGAACCAAGCAAACTGCAAGCTGGTGAAGAGCGAAGCGTCAGACACGGCAGGCTTGGAGGAGGAGGAGGAGGAGGAGGCGGCGGCGGCAGGGGAGGCGGCGGCGGAAGGTTTGGGGTCCGGATCGCTTGTTTTAGGAGATTGACTGGACATGGTTATTTGGTGGGTTAATATGTCGGTTTTGGTCTTTTGGTTTTAAAATGTGGTGCTTAAAGTCCGTGCTCGTGTGACTAGGAGAGAGGTTAAAATGGGCCATGGAGGTTTTTTCTATCAGTCTCGATTACGCAACGCAAGCAAGCGACGAAGGCCGGTGCGTGCACTCCCCCCGAGCTTGTGCCGCATTCTCTCGTGGCTATTGGGTGTAGAGAAGGAGGAGAGAAAAAGGGTCATGTTTGGATTTTTTGCGGATTCTGCTTTATTTATAGTGTTTCTTTGTGTCTTTGTGTCTTTGTGTCTTTTCAAGGGGTTTCCCCTCCTCGTTCTGGATTTTTCCCAGCTCCTTTTATTCTCTCTTGTGGGAGAGCAAGTTTCCAAGTAACGTAAATTCCGCGTGCACGTAGGGCAAAGTATAAACTACAGCATGACACCATAATATATACCGTGACTCCTGCATATAATTCGCCAAAGTATGGCACTATTAGTCATCAATTTTATTTCTAATTTATTATACGTATCCATTACCATAATCTGTATACTTGGAAGAGATTGGTAGTTATTTATTTTTAGCCTTAACGGTCAGATCTGAACAATCTCACATCGCACCAACGCACTCATAACAGTATATTGGAATATTGGGATAGTAATATTAGATTAGTAAGAATGGAATGATGATATTAGAGTAGTATATTAGTATTGAATAGTATTGGAATGGAATTACTGGAATATAATATTACACTAGTAGCATGAGAATACAATATTAGAGTAATATAACGGTTCGGTCGTCTATTGTCTATGTAGTGTAGTTGTAGATCTGGTACGGCTGCGCACTCGCACTGTGAGCCGTTCGGCCTGGAATTACTGCACCAATTAAGGTATCATCAAATAATACTACTCATTAAAATGACACAGCAATCTACATCCACACAAACTACAATACACTACACTGTATGCCACATAAATTTTTTTTAATACAGTATCAATTCAATATACAGGAATCATAAATACAGGAATAATATACGTAGGAAATATAAATCTAAAAATCTATCATACTACCATGCCTATATATAACCTTCAGATACCACTTTATGACTTTTTTAAAATTTTTCTGTGTCTACAGTTGGTATAATATTGATGATGTGTTTATTACTCATGGTGAGAATGAGACTCTGGTTGCGTTGTGGAGTCCATCACAGGTGCGCATCGCTGCTCCACTGAATATTGCTCCACTGAATATTGGTCTCACCAGTACAGGAATATTGATAGCCATGGTACATTGCATAGTCATAGGTCAGTAGTTCTAGTGTTGTACATGGCAAGTGACCAAGCAACTTAGTCTTTTGTTTACCAAGCTCGAAGACTAGCACTATTACTATTACTATTACTATTACTATTACTATTACTATTACTATTACTATTACTATTACTAGTACTAGTACTACTAGTGCTGTGGATCTCAAGTATTTGGAGTGGGAGAAGTATTATAAGGTAGTATAAAGTAGTCTAGTAGTATACAGTAATATATGGTACTTGTTAGACCTACCATGGGTAGACACACTACCCATAGAGGTATCTTCGAGCCTACGAATGCCAGTGACTCATCCAAGGCATCATAACCCGTGACTTGGACTCATCGATCCACCTTACCTCGTGACATGGCATTTAAGCGCCCTGCTTCACTCTCTGGTATTCACTGGCTAGCTATATAATTACTCGGATTCCCACTTATTGGGGATCCATCAACGAATGAACATAACTCCTAGTATTAGACGTATTCAAGAATCTAACATGGAGGTCGTACCCGGATAAATGGTCGGCGAGAACGTTGGTGGAACCGGGGGCATAGAGGATCTGGAAACGGTGATGGAGAATGCGCAGCATCCACCGCTGGAGGCAGGGATCGAGGGGTTCTGCGGTGCGAATGGGTCGGTTGTATTGGTCGAAGATTTGCGAAATGGATTTCTGGTCGCAGAGGACGGTGAAAGAGCGATTCTCAAGAAAAAAGCGAAATTTCTTAAAGGCGAACTTGATGGCCCAGAATTCTTTGACGTGAATATCCCAATTGCGTTGGTGAACATCGAATTTTTGTGACCGGTATTCCACAGGGTGCCAGGCATTGGGATGGGTGACACTAGGTTGGAGGAGGACGGCTGCGGCGGCGAATTGGGACGCGTCGGTGTGGAGTTGGATGGGGAGGGATGGATCGAAAGGTTGGAGGGGGACGACGTCGGCGATGGCTTGTTTAAGGTCTTCGAATGCTGCCTGACAAGGGGGAGTCCAGTTGAACGGAACGTTTTTGATGAGGAAGTTGGTCAAGGGCAGCGAGCGGTGAGCGAAGTTTGGGATCAGTTCTTGGAGATAACCGACATGGCCGAGGAAATCTTTGACATCCAGCTTGGTGGTGGGGGGTCCGAGGTTATCGACTTGGCCTTTGAAGGTGTCGGTGGCTGAGATGCCCGCGGCGCTGATTTTGGTGACCAACCCATTCGATCAGTGGGACGAAAAAGGTGCATTTTTCCCAATTGATGGCGTGGGCGTTCTGGTGAAGGACATTGAGGATAGTGTGGACATGGCCGGTGCGAGTGGCCTCGTCCGGGCTGAAGATAAGGATATCATCCAAGTAAACGCGGCAAAAGGACTCGTAATCGCGCAAGAGTTCAGTCATGTAAGAACCGAAAACCTGAGGGGCGTCACAAAGTCCAAAGGGAAGCCCGTTACATTGGAATCGTCCGAATGGGGTTTGGAAGGTAGTGTAAGGCTTGGTGTCTGGATGGATGCGGAGCTGATGGTAGCCACTTCTGAGATCGAGGGAGGAGAAAATTTGAGCGTGAGTGAGACCAGGCATGAGGGAACGGAAGGAAGCGAGCGAGGTGGGCATGGGTTCGGTGATTTCATTGACGGGGCGGAAATCAAACACATTGCGGAAGCTGCCGGTTTTTTTGGGGACAAGCTGGGCGACCACATAATCGGCTTCAGAGGACGGTTCAATGAGGTCGTGTTGAAGAAGACGTGACTTCGGTTTGAAGGAAGTCGCGGGCAGCTAAGGAGTATTGCGGCAAGGGTCTGTTATGGGCTCGTAAGGCAGTGGGCTTGATGCGGATGCGATAGTCATCGGGACGGACGGGAGGGGGAGCGGGAAGGACAGGGTGGTGTTGGAAAGTGTCAAGCATGGCGCGGAAATCAGGAGGAAAGGAGGGGGGGCCGGTAGGACGCACCTCGTGGAGTGGGTCTAATACTAGGAGTTATGTTCATTCGTTGATAAGAATCTAACAGTACTATGGATACTCAGTTAATACTGGGGGTAGTACTTATGGAGTGTATAAGGAATTAGAGAGTACGTACTGCTATGTAGCACTAGCACTTCCATACGAATACTAGTATGTACTACTATATACTACTGGTTTACTTCCAGTCCTCATGATACTTATGACATACTAATGATCGTATCATTGTACTATGCAACACTGTACTACACTGTACTACACTGTACTAGATTCTTGTTGTAACGTTTGTACTAAGTTATCTGTATTCGTTGATGATTCCTCCTATGGAGGAATCTGAGTTGCATATATACTAGGTCTTAGAGGGAGACGCGCTGTTTAGGTGGCTGGTCGGTGGCTGGTAGATATCTGCAGAGAGGATTCCTCAATAGGTAGGCAACTACCTATGACGGATCTGACATATACTACTTTATATTCCTATATACTACTTTATATTCCTATATACTACTTTATATTCCTATATACTACTTTATATTCCTATATACTACTTTATATTCCTACATACTACTTTATACTACTCTAGTACGCTGTTAGATGCTTTGTTAAGGTACTAAGTTATCTCTATTCAAAAGGAGGACCTGAGCTGCTTTTTTAGTGTTTCAAGAAAAAACGTGACTTCGGAAAACTCTTTACAAGAACAATAGCGGTGCTTGTTCTAGCTCATCGCAAGCCATCATCTCTAGACGATGGTTGAGGAGACGGCATTATACAATGGCCATTGTTAGGAGCAGATAGTGTAGACCTCATAATACCTCTATGGATAGGTCTATAGTGGATCTAACAACTATATACTATTTACTCTACGTTACTCTACGTTACTCTACGTTACTCTACGTTACTCTACGTTACTCTACGTTACTCTACGTTACTCTACGTTACTCTATCGGATAGTGTGATATAAAGAATAGACACCCTCATTATATACTAGACTCTTGATTTCCTATAATTCATTACGGTAAACTATACTGTTGTGTGCTATGGTATCTCCTACACTACTATTTCACCATAGACTATACTACACTGTACCAAATGACATATTCATGATAGTCATGACTATCACTACTGGACTACTAAGTAGCACAAGAACACAAAAATGTAGGGATATTGGAACAGTCGCCAAGATATCAATTTCTGGTCATACATTCTAAGCAACATTTTCTAGCAATAAAGTGAGCTAGTTATTAACGTAAGAAACCCTTACGCGATTTTTGGGCTGCTGGCGCAGGCACCGGCTCGGTGGGCAAGCTCTTTTGCTTTTCCAACTGAGCCTTCTTGTCTTCCAACAACTTGATTTGCTTGGTCAACTTCTCCTTCATCTCCTTGTGCCTGGAGAACAAGTCGGCCTCCGATCTCTGTAGCTTCTTCTCCTTTTCGCTAACCTTTTGTTGGAACACGGCTTTCATCTCGGCCTCCATCTTGGCCAACTTGGCCTCATGCAAGGCACGCTCCTCCTCTTGCTTGGTCAAGGGGTCAAACTCCTTGAACACAGAGTTATCTTGCTCAATGCCCATCTTCTGCAACTTCTCCGATCTGTACTTCTCGTACAAGAGTTCGGAAGTAGTCTCACGCAACTCCTCCAAGTTGGTGCGGATCAACAACTGCCTCAATCTGACAAAGTCGTTCTGGTTCTCATTGTCAACCTCAATGACTCCCCATGGGTATGCTCTTCCCCTGACGGTTCTACCGTCAACGGTTTGCACATCTTGCGTCGAGCCAATCACCGCAAAAGGAAAGGAGGCAATCAATGCCTTGGAGGCAAGCGTGGTCTCGTCGTCGTCGTTCTCGAACACCTGAGGCGAGAACACCTTAATCTTTTGATGCTTAATGTCGGCCAACACTCTGGACTTGAACTCCTGCACTTCCTCATCAATAAGAGTGTCGGACTTGGCAATCACGGGTATCAAGTTCACCTTCTCGTGCACCAGCTTCATCAACTGGATGTCCAAGGCCTTTAAAGAGTGGCCGGTGGGCTCGATGAAGTACAACAACGCATGTACTCTGTTGTCGGTGATGGTGGATCTGTTAACTCTGCTCTCTGCCTCTAAGTAAGTATCGAATCTGGTGTTGATATCGTCAACGATGGGCTTCCAAGATTCCGAGTTGTTGACGTGCTCGCCAAAGCCTGGAGCAGTGATGATGTTCAACTTCAACTTGACACCATCCTCCTCAATCTCACACGAAGTGTTTTCAATGGTCACAGAAGGAATATCCTCGTCACTTTCAACCTTGGAATCCTCATCCTCGTGTTTGGGAGCCAACACCTCGCGGTTGAACAAGGTGTTGATCAAAGTAGCTTTTCCCAAGCCGCCCTCACCAATCACCATACAGTTGAAGGTGAAACCTCTCCTGACGGACTTGCGGTGCCATTGCTTGGGTAAGTTGGCGAAGCCAACGAATCCGTTGACCTTGCGTCTAATGATCTTGAGCTCTTGATCCATTGTGTGGTCTGGGAAGAAAGTGGTTTGGAGGGTCCAAGACCGAGTATTTGTATATGTTTTTTTCCTCTTGTGTCAGGACACAATTCAGATAGGGCGTGTCGCGGAGGCGCAAATCGGAGCTCACGTGACCCTATTCTACCTGCCTTTTGCAGATGCACCTGCCAATCCACTGCTTGTTACTCTGTGATTGTACTATGATGCAGTCATGTCGTGAAGTGGAAGGATTTATCTATGAATATAAAGTGTGGAATATGAGGTAAAGAGTAAAGAGTAAAGAATAAAGAGTATGGAAGTATGTGGAACTATATATGATCGAGTATAATCATGAATCTGAAGTTAGCAATTTTAGAGGATCAGGGATATTCCAAGGGTGACCTCTGGGATTTTATGATCTGTTGTTTGTGTGATCATCAATTGTGTCAGTTGAATATGTGATCATTGAATGGGTCAGTTGATTGTATGATCAGTGATGAGATGGATTCTGGCCCTGGAGATTGTCGCGCAAGAATTGTAGGCCTAGCTTAGCAAAGGCCTCCATGTTCTGCGACCGGTCAGAAAGTCCCGTCTCGTGCCTGCAGGACACCTCCCCCGAGGGACCACTCAATCCAAGGTAAACCGTGCCCACGGGGTTTTCTGCTGTGTCGTTTGATGAGTGTAGGTGGAGGTCAGTGGTGGGCCCTGCAAACCCGGTTTCTGAGAGCACGTACGTGGAGCCCAACTCATATTTGGTTGTGCGGGCCAACTTGAGCACAACCTGCTCCAGAGGGCCCATATACGACTTGATATCGTCTTCAGACCAGCCCGAGAGCTTCAATCTTTGTTTTAACAGATACACCAATTTGCCTCCAATGTAGAAGTTGGACGCGCCGCTCACTGACACGATGTATGCTGACAAGAGGCCTCCACAGGCTGCTTCAGAGATGGCAAGCGTCTGGTTCCTGGCCCGCAAAATGGCAGCGATTTCCTCCACCAAAACACGTACCTCCTCGGGCGGAAACTGCGTCATGGCAATTGTATACTGCTAGTGTCCGGTCACGTGAGCTGCCAAGGGGCGAATTGGCTACCAAGGTAACGAAGGTGCTTGCTGTGCGTTTCTCGTGCTGCTCGTTGTAGTGCTCGCTTAGTGCACCAGGGCCCATGACCCGCACCCGTGCACCATGAAGTGCGGGTGTGGCAAGAAATCCCAACATACTCTGCCTAACACCTTCCAACTACACCCTTCAACTTCTGCCATGAGTACCACCATCAAATTCAATGCCGGAAAAATCCATTACGACGAAGATACCAAGAAATGCACGCCATTGCCGCACAAGGGTCAGATCACCATTGGGCCCTCTGCAGACGACGAGGGCTTCCTTGACTTTGTGTGGACTCCCAAATCCAACAGTGGCGTAGAAAAAGACGAGCTTTTGATCATTCCTGGTGACATGACCTTCAAGCCCGTGACTTCGTGCACCTCCGGACGTGTGTGTGCCTTAACTTTTCTCTGTTCGGGAGACAAGAACTTGTACTGGCTTCAAGATGTGGGCGACGATGACGAACTAGATAAATGGACGGAAAAGGACTTGGAGTTGTTGAAGGCTGTGCAGAAAATCATTACTCCTGCCGATGAAGATGGCCATACCGAACCCAAGAGTGCCGTTGAAATCACCACACCAGAGATCCTCACCGGTGACGAGTAAGTACAATAGACAAGACATTCCGTTCTGGGCGCTTAAGAGAGACAATATATTAACACCCCCAGAGTTTTCGACGAGTACGACCACTTCCCGGTGTTGCTGATTTCAGACATTTTGAGGGAGGACCTTATCCAGAAGCATCTTGACACTTTGTCCAAGGAGGAGCTTGTGGAACATTATGGAGATATATTGCCCGAAGCGACGGAGCCCACCAAGGAGGAGATCATGCAGGTGGTACAGAGCGAGTTTTTCAGAAAAGCGTCTGCCGAACTCAGTCTGAATTTCAATGAAAACGGCATGGGGCAACTCATGAGCCGGAGCTATGGCTACACTTACCCTGGAGAAGGGCTTGACGCATTCTTGAGGGGAATCCGCTCCATCAAAAAGAAGCGCGAGAGGGCTGAAAAAAGAAGTCGCGGGGAATCGTGAGATACCGAAGCAGTGAGCTGAGAATCCCAATAGCCAGATCAGCAGAAAAATCAGTCATATCAGTAGAAATTAGTGATATGCTTTCATTAGATTTTGAGTTAGCTGACACCCCTAGGATTCGCTGAATTAGCTGAATTACAGAGGCTATTGTGAGTATCACGCTCGACTGGTGCATGTCACCGAGATCGCTACTCTCCAGCTGCAATATCTAGCTCCAATGTAATAAATAATGCATCAACAAGGCCATCCACCGATATCTTTTACTTTGAACGAGAAGATTATCGGTTCATTATCGGTTCATTATCAAGATCATTATCAAGTTAATCAATAAGTCTCTTTTTAAAGATTCTCTTTAAGTTCATGTTTCCTCTGCGTTTCACGTTATAGTGTACCTGGGGTACTTCCTACCTCAGAGCGCACTTTTTTCAGAGCGTACTGTTCCCATATGATGAGTATATGAGTACATGCAAGTGGATGGAAGGAAGCCACCAGAATTAATAGAGTAAGACGTAAAGGGTAATGGATCTATAAATAGATTGAACACAAAAGCAACTACAGACACAAACACAAATACACGGTGCCTAATAAATAGAGGGCTCTTGCCTAATAAGTATAGCAGCAGCTGCAAGAGTAGCTGGAAGAGGAGAGCAGCTAGAGCCGGTATGTTGCGCGCACACTACTTGCTCGTACGAGCTCCGCGAACAGTAAGACCTCCAGCCTAAAGCGAAAGAGAGCTAGTCTCAGTACCCCATCCCCACACCTCTGCCTCCACCGTCTTTTCCCCCGAGAATAGCAGCCACCTTAGCTACGCCTCCGAAATCACTCCGCCTAGTGTTTCATTGCTCTACGTCCTCCTTTCGGAAGCATCCTATACCTATTGGGCAAGAGACGGTACTCTCCAGAGGCCGCAACTCCCACACAACATAACCCACACCACCACACGCCCGTCCTAGCCCTTCTAGATGCAAGCGCTAGCACATGCCCGCTAATATGTCCGCCAAATCCGAACCCAGTCATCGCAAAGATTCGCTTCTGTCCCATATCAAGGCCCTGCCTGCACAGGTCACACTTCTGCCCGTCACTTCAGCGGCGGATGGAGGCAAGGAGGGAGAAAATGGCCAGAAATCGCTTTTTGGAAAAGTGGCCACGTTGCTCCAAAGATCCGTGGCCCGGTCCCGAGAAGGCTCAATATCTCCAGACTCCAGTCTGCCGAGTGCACAAGCGTCCCCTCAGTTGGCCAGTCATACCAGAGCATTTTCCAGTCCTCTGCAGAACCATGTCCATAATGCTGGGCGTACGTCTATCAGCAGTCCGGGAAGTGCAGACACTCTGCAACTGCACCGGTCCGGGTCTTTCAAGGAGACCAAGTACGTGTCGCTCGAGTACGACCCCAGGTCCAAGCGCAAGGTGCTCAACTCATACGAAATCCTCCGGGAAATCGGCCGAGGCGAGCACGGAAAGGTCAAATTGGCCCGGGACTTGGTGAGTGACGAGTTGGTGGCCATTAAGGTCATGAGCCGAAAGAGCAAGGATAAGCTGTTGCGCATGAGGAAGTCCTTGAACCACGATCAGAAATATAATGACTACGAGGCCAAAATCAGGCGAGAGATCGCCATCATGAAGCGGTGTGACCACAAGTACATTGTTAAGTTTAAGGAAGTCTTGGACGATGTCAGTCTGTACAAAATTTACCTTGTGTTGGAATACATGGAGAAGGGAGAAATCATCTGGAAGCGCAAGTCGCCGGCCACGAGCCATTGCGTTCACCCGAGCGACTTACATCTTCCCTGTGCCTCGGACTCCACCGATAACGTCAGCAGCAAGCTCAACGAAACATGTGTCAATGTTGCTTCCGAGGACAACGATTTGTTATCGTACGAGTTCTTGCCCAACCTCACCTTCAAGCAATCTCGAAGGGTCTTTAGACACGTTTTGCTTGGGCTCGAGTATTTGCATTTACAAGGAATCATTCACCGCGATATCAAGCCGGCCAACTTGTTGGTTAGCTCAGACTACACTGTCAAAATCTCCGACTTTGGCGTGTCTTTTGCATCTTCACTTGACTCTGCAGATGATGGCCAGTACTTCAGTGAAATGGAGTTGGCAAAAACTGTGGGGACGCCTGCGTTTTTTGCACCTGAATTGTGTCAAACCAGTTTTTCAAATAACAATAGTTTCAGCAACGCAGACTCGGAGGTGGCCACCGCTCGATCGCGAGACGGCTCTTTGCTACCTAAAGTGGACCACAAAATAGACATCTGGGCATTGGGGGTGACGTTCTATTGTCTTCTCTTTGGCCGAGTGCCGTTCAATGCTGAGTCCGAGTTTGCATTGTTTGACGTCATTGTCCACCAGGAATTGGAGTTCCCTGAGTCCTGCACATCCTTCAACTCCCCACAGCAAGTTTCGAAGCAAGAGTTCGAACTGGCCAAGGACTTGCTACGGAAGCTCCTAGACAAAAATAGTGCTACAAGATACGACATTGACGAGATCAAGCTGCATCCGTTTGTCTCCATGGATATCGAGAACAATGATGCGGAACTCGAAGAACTTTTCTTTCTCAACCTGGCATTCGACCGGAGTAAGGGCTTTGGTTCTCACAACTTGCTGAATATCTCCTCAAAGTTTGGCTCCACCGATAGTGCTGCTGGTATTGTCAGACGAGTGAACTTGTCGCTTTCCAGGGCTCTGAACCACGATCTTAGTTTGGCAGCTGAAATTAAAAATGCAGACACAGAACTGAGCTCGGACCAACAGATTTCATATCCTCACAGCGACTCGGCCCCGCCTGGTTTCATTCCCCAAGCATCATCAGCCACACAGCAAATCTCTCGTGCCCAGCTGTCGGGAGCAAGCGTCAACCTGCACTCCAACATCTCCTCCACAGCCAACAACTACCACCTCAGAGGAAGAGCTAGTCTGATCTTCCATGACATGATTGATTACGGCTCCAATATCAGGAGAGACAGCACGGGGTCACTAGAAGCCCCCCAAATTGAAACGAAACGAAACGTTGGTGGCAACCTCTACTTGAAGAACCAGTCTGCTATTGATGCTTTCAAGGATATTCAAAAAACAGACAAGAAGCAGAGAAAGTCCAGCTTGTACAACACGTCAAGTGGAAACTCACCTGGAAACAACCAGAAGCCTATAAGGACAAGTGGAAGAACTTCATCCATTACAACACCTTTCGCCCCGATTCCAATGTCCCAGTCTCTGAGCAAGATAAAGGTGGGCCCCATAAGTATTGAGTCCGGCAGACGCAAGTCGTCAGTGATCTCGTTGCCACTCACCGAGAGTTTTGCTTCTCTAGACAGTGTGAACGATGACTACTTATCATTGAAGTATCAGGAGCACAAGAAGAAGAAACAGACACTCAAGCTCATGGACGAGAGCACGTCGCATGTCACCTACGAGGTCAAACAAAACAAGCAACAAGATATTTCGGACAAATTCAAGAACTTTAACTTGGGCACTCAGATGGCCAAGGAGCCCAGCGCTGCCAGTGGAAACAACATGGAAAACAACGATGAAATCGAGCCTCCCACAGCCAAGTTGAGGTTCAGACACCCCCCTGCATCCACACTCTCCTTGGGCTCAGACTCATCTCTGTCCAGCAGTGATAGTGGAGAAGAAGGAAACCTCACGTTGAAGTTCTCGTCCAAATTGGCCCCCGCAGGAAGACCGCCATTCTTGACGTTGGGCAACCGGGCCCAGTCGCATGACTCCAACCTCCAGGACTTGATGCTGCCCGTGAAGAAGTACCACGACATGCCGTTCGTCTTTCAGGACCTGTTCCACGAATTGGAAGACGTGCCCGAGGCATTGATGCAGAGCAACTCCGTGGAGGATTTCCTGGAGGCCGTGCCCGATGTGTCTGTCTTAACTCTTCCGGTCCCCGACGTCGAAAAGGTCAAGAAGCTCCACGTCACGCCCAACCACAGCTCGCCTCTCCGCATGGAGGTGGTCAAGGCCTCTTCTCCCAAAACTATCGTTCCTCCTCCTGAAATCACCATCACAGATGATACCCCAGAAGAAGCCAGCCAGGACTCCCAGATCAGCAACGGCTACTACAACAACCACTACAACAAAGAGCATGTCCGGTCGCCATTTCCGTTGGCCAAGCATTTGGACGGAGAGGGAAGAAGCTCCAAGTCGTTACGCAAGGAAGTATCTGCAAGCAGGCCCAACTACAACCGGTCCAATTCGATTACGCTAGGAGTTCTCCAGCACGAGAGGCCAGACTACTAGCTACTAGTTCTGGCTGCTAGTCGCTGGCTACAGAGTGTAATTAATATGTGTTGAATTGAACCTGAAACCAAACCCTACCCATGATTGGGCTAATCAATATAAAATAATAAGATCAAGCATAATCGAGCTTCTTCTTTAGCACCGACAACCGCTTGCCGATGCTGACGATGAACTTCTCGATCATCAATTTATCTTCTCCGTCCAACTTGTCGTCTTCGCCATCCTCTTCGTCGAGCAACGCCTCCAACATCCAGATGGCGGTGCTGTAGGCCAACTCACAGCCCTTCAAGTCTACTTTGACCAACTCGTTGACGGCCGCATTCCTGGAGATTTCCAACGCCCGGTCGAAAATCAACTTCTCGGAGATCACACGCAGCTCTAATGCGGAGCCCTTTGAGCTAGAGGCCCCAACGTAGATTTGCGTGTTGCTATCGCTGGGGTTAAGTTCCTGCTTTTCCCACTTGGCGATATTTAACACAGCTTCGTCGAGCCTTAATTTCACCAACTCGGCCTTCTCAAGGCTTTCGTTGAACCTCTCTCGAATCCACTGGACGAGTTCATTGATCTTGACCGATGTCTGGATGTTGATCGACCGGCCCAAGCTTCCCTCTCCAGTGGCTTCGTCATTATCGTAATTGGTACTCCACCATTGGTTGGCTATGCTCATTCCCTTAGCCAAAAGCGCCAAGGTCTTGACATAAAGAACAATTCCTTCCTCACACACGTTTTTCACGACTATGGGAGGAAGCAAGTCTTCATTAAGAGCATACTCTTGGTCCGCATTGGTTGATGGAGGCGACGGCACCAATTGACTGAATTTCACGTCGGCAAACAAGTTGATGGCGTGTGCCTTTGTTGCCAAAGACTCTAATTTCTTGAGAACCTTCTCATCCTCGTTGCTTTCCGTCTCGGAGCCGGATTTATCCGACGATAACGAGCTGGGCGTGGGCAAGTTGAGCTTGTTAAGCAAGAGGTTGTTCTCAAACTCCAATGGTGAGAGTGTTTTCTCTCTTGCTGATACAATAATACCATTGGAGTTTTCGGGGATGGGCGATGTTAAGGCTGTATTACCAAAGAGCCGATGGGATGCCATACTGATTGCCTTTCCCAAGGCATTGGTTGGCAGAATCGACACCGACACCTTCCGGTCTCCCAAGAAGGGCCCATGCTGGCTCCCTGACGAGTTAGACCTTTGAGAGTTTCGCCTAGAGATTAATGCGTCTCTCTCAGTGCTTGCGCTCAGGCGACGTCTTCCAAAGCCTGATGTACCAACCCTGGCCAATTCATCAGCAATGGCGTTGACTTCAACCGCCCTTTTCTCGACAACGACATAATCTTTCTCGAGTATAATGTCCACTTTGTGCTGTCCCTTGCTGAGCGCTTCAGTACTTTGCCTTGCTTGGCGGAACCGAGTGCTAGTCTCGTTGGGGTCAGGACTATTCCTGGACATTATCAGCATGATTTGCTCATCTCTTGATTGCTCTTCATCTTCAGTATCTTCGGCTGTTTGCTTCAGAGTTGATGCCTTTTGCTCCTCGGAAGGCTTTCCGATTGGCTCGCTGTAGTTTGCCCGGTCGGATGCCTTGATAGGGGAGATATACTCACTAATAAATAAATTCTCGTCAACCTCTGAAGTATCTAGTGGGGTGCTAGAACTCTCAAGGTCGTTGACAATCAATGGATCATTAAAGAACTCGTTGAAAGAGACTCTCTCGGTTGGATTGTACCTCAACAAAGATCTGATCAAATTCTTCAATGCCTCTGGAACTTGTGCCAGGGAAGGAAACTTAATTTTGTCCTGACTCTTCTCGATATTTTTCAAGAGCTCAATGTGGTTGGCCGCACGGAAAGGTGGTTTCCCGACGGTCATCTCGTAAAAGACGGCTCCAACGGACCATAAATCGGCCTTGGCATTGTATTTCTCGTACCTGAGGATTTCCGGAGCCATATATAGAGGCGAACCACACAAGGTTTCCGCCATGGAGGTGGAGGGTAAAAACCGAGCAAACCCGAAGTCGGCGATCTTCAAAACTGGCAACTCCCAGAGGCCTACGTAATGTGACTCATCGAATTCCTCCTTCGTTCGAGAGGGCGGACAAAGCAAGAGGTTCTGCGGCTTGATATCCCGGTGAACCAAGCTCTTGCTCCTCAAGAACTCCAAAGCAGATGCTAGCTGTTTCAAGAAGTGCACGACCAAAGTCTCATTAAGCCCGTGCGACCCTTCGGGAGACGGGTATCTCTGGAGAAGGGAGGATATTATGGGGTGTGTTTTGATGAGCTGCTCTCTTTTCTTGATAAAGTAGGATAAGTCACCCATGGAGCAGTAATCCATGACCAAATAGAAGTGGGTAGGGCTCTGGGTGTAATCTTGTAGACTGACCACATGGGAATGTTTCATGGACTTTAAGATGGAGATCTCGATCTCCAAGTTTTCAATCAACTTCTTGGACTTCAACTTCGACCTAACCACGCTCTTGATGGCCACGGACTGATGCGTCTTGTTATTGATGCATTTATAAACAGTGGCAAAAGAGCCCTTGCCGATCTTGGGGCCCACAGTATAGATGCCTATAGTGGATTCGGACATTTTGGAAAGGCAATAGGGATTTTAGGGGCGGAGTTCTTTCGGGGTGGGGGCTTTTGGATACTCTATCTGATCAGGGGACCCTTGTGATTTGTAACAGCACAGCGGCAAACAGCAGCAGGAGGGAGGATGGTAAGAGGGGCCAAATAGAGTGAGAAGAAGGGCGGGAGGTATGATGATTAATGTATATGTTTGTAAGAACGATTGGTGCACACGAAGCCACGGATGTGCTGATAGTCCTCCCAGAAAATGTGGCGTTTCGGGTGTATGAAGGAAACACAACCACTGGGATGCGTGAGTCAGCAGCAGCAGGACCTTGACCTTGGAAAAAGTAGCGAGAGCTTGAGCTGACACGAGGCAGTAGTTCAAAAATAAAGAAGGGGTAAAGGGGGCAATCAGCAACAGAAGAGTGGATTGCTGGTGAGAAGATGATCTTGTGAAAATGAGTTTGCCTTTATAGTGAGAGTCATCAAAGGGGAGGGGGTAATGCGAGGTCTGGTACATTAGAGAGGCGAGGTTGAGACAATAAGAAAACACTGCTGCAGGATGGAAACATGTCATGTGCATTGACACAAGGCCTTTCTGGTAGAGATGCTACAATAGAAGTCACAAATAGAGCCAATTAGGCTCCAGCCAGATACCCGCCCCGGACTATTGTCTGAGAAGAGGGCGGAGTAGGGGAGACGGTGGAGTTTGCGGCCAGACAGCCGGTAGAAAATGCGACTTAGATAAGATAAAGTCACGTGCGGGCCCGGTTAAGGGGGAATGGAGCTGCGTTTTTCTAAGGTTGAGTGAATGGAAGCAAAGGTGGGGAAGATGGAGCGAGTGGCAGTAGTTAATAACGATCCAGGGACCTGCCGCACCCCGGAAGCCGTACACCCCTAAGATTAGTTTAATTCGGGTATTAATAGTCTACAGTGCGTAGAGATGCGCGCACGCGTACGGCTATAATGTCTAGTAACAACAGAGAGTCTAGTCTAAGCGCGCGTGCAGGCCTTGCCTATACTTCCACTGGGATAGACACAGGATGAGCTTGTGGGTAGAAGAATCCATGTCTGCACACTACACCAGTGCCCCGTAACCCTTGCCCCAAAAAATAAATAACAACTGAAGAATGGTTAGAAAATGGCGAACAATGTCCGGTTGCTGACGTTTGTGGCGTGTTCAGAACCGTATTTGGCTCTTGACTTGGGTGACGGTATGCTTTAGGCCGTGGTCTGGTAGGAGATAGTCTGGGGTGTCTTAGGTTTAGCCACCACCTAGAAATACGACATGGCCATTATATATTGTGGCACATTGTACCTGGATTAGCATTGAGCTTGGGATTGATATTGATTGGCCTTGACTTTGATTAGGTTTGAGTTAATTGTGTAGGAGATAAATTGTGTGGGTGTCTAATGTGTAGTAAGTATTATAGGTATTGAGTAGAGTAGAAGGTAATCGTAGCGAGAGTCAACTGAGTCATGCGTGAAACATAAGATCTGGATCTGGGCCCGGTGCAGGACAGAATAATGTCAGTCAGCAAGCAACGGAATTGTATGCTTAAAAGGGGAGCAGGAGAGTGCATATAGGCCGTTGAGTTCCTAGCCATCAGCCCATTCTTCTTAATGCCTATTCCGCCGGCCCAAAGTCCTACCCTAGGCCCTCGTAGTTTCCTGTACGCGTGGGCCTGGCTGCGGGCCTCCACCAGATAGCAATAGTCACAATGCGCGCTACTACTACCCCGGCCCTCGCAACACCGACTCAAGCACATTACTTGCACATTACTAGCGCATTACTATAGCGCATTATTATAGCACCACTTTACCCTGGTTGTATTGAAATGTTCGAGTCAATTGTCGCCACGCTCATCAACCGGTTCTTGGGCTCGTACATAGAGAACTTTGACTCCAAGTCGCTAAACATCGGGATCTGGAGTGGCGATGTCCGCCTCAAGAACTTGACTCTTAAGAAGGAGTCCTTGGATAAATTCAAGCTTCCTCTAGACGTAAAATTCGGCCACTTGGGTGAGTTGACCTTGCTGATTCCATGGTCCAATTTGAAGGGAAAACCCGTCAAGGTTGTAATTGAAGATGTCTACCTCTTGGCCTCGCCCATTATCTTGGAGGACTATGATGCCGATGAAGATAACAGAAGATCGCAGGCCCTTAAGCAGGAGAAATTGAAGGACTTGGAGGCCGTTCAGAGTGCATTGAATTCCAATAATGACTTGGCTACCGCTGAAAAGAACAACGAGTCTTTCACAGAGAGCTTGGTCACCAAAATCGTTGACAATTTGCAGGTCACCATCAAAAACATCCATATCAGATACGAGGACCAGTCCATCCTCACGGAATCTCCTTACTCATTGGGTGTGACCTTATCGGAATTGTCTGCTGCGTCCACTGATGAGAACTGGGAGCCAAGCTTCATTTCTATCACGCAGAGCTTTACCCGTAAATTGCTTGTTTTGCGCAGTTTTGCCTGTTACATGAATACTGAGTCTGAGTCTATCTACTCAAATAATCCCGAGGAGATCCTCGAGTCGCTCAAAAGGATCTTTGCGGAGAAAGCTACTCCGTATCAATACCTCTTGAAGCCCGTGTCCGGAGAGGGACATGTGGTGTTACACAAGGCAGGAGCTACGCAGTCGCACCCTCACATCAAGGCCGAGTTGTTCTTTGAGGAGTTCGGCATCGATTTCGACAGCAGCCAGTATAGGGATATGTTGTGGACTGCATCCAAATTCCACTGGTACCAAAAGACATGGAAGTTCCGGAGATTCCGCCCGAAAGTGGCTTTGGAAGACTCTCCCAAGGACTGGTTCAGGTACGCAGCCAAATCCGTCTTGAATGAGATCCATGAGAAGAATTACAAGTGGAGTTGGGAGAGTATGAAGAAGCGAAGAGACCAGAGAAAATTGTACACCAAGCTCTGGAAAGCTAAGCTTTTGAAACGGGCTCTTTCCGAAAAGGATGATGCTCAGTTCAAGGCCTTGGAGGAGGAATTATCCTATGAGGATATCAAGTTCTACAGGTCTTTGACCAGAACTCAGATTAGGGAAGACAAGCTTGTTGCTCCCACCACCGATAATCACCAAGCATCAAGTTCTGGGGGATGGTTTTCTTGGTGGAATGGAAACCTGGATCAACAGGAGCACCTCGAGGCAACAGAAAGCGATGGAGGTCTTGACTTGACTTTGACTTCCGAACAAAGACAGGCTTTATATGACACCATCGACTACGATGAAAACAAGCAAGTGGCAGGAGCCGCTTCAGACCTTCCTCGAGACTGTGTCACCATGGAAGTGTACCTCAACTTGAAGAAAGGAGGAATCACTCTCAAGCCACACAAAGACTCGGAGGCTCTTGCGGAGGTGATTGTGGAAGGATGCCAGAGTCAGTTCTACCAACGGCCCGACTCTTTCTTGGCCAAATTCCAACTTCATGAGTTCAAAATTGAAGATGGAACCTCCAAACCCCTCTACAAACATATTGTGAGCGTGAAACACGACCACGGGAACCTCCATGAGTCAGCATCGGATCTTGCAAGCACTTCAAGCGAGCCTTTCTTCCAGTTCTCCTTTGAAAATAACCCCTTGGATGGGATTGCAGACTCCGCACTCATGGCAAAATTGAAGTCTATGACTATATTCTATAATCATTTTTTCATTGAGGAGGTGATCAACTTCTTCAAGCCTCCAAAGATCCATCTTGACACTGTGGGTGCCATTATGAATGCCGCAGAAGCCACCATGGAAGGTTTGACCTCACAGACCAGAATGGGCCTTCAATATGCATTGACAGAGCACAAAACAATCAATCTCCAACTCGACTTACAGGCCCCTCTTGTCATTGTTCCACTCGACCCATCCAGCTGGAAGTCATCAGTGGCTATTCTTGATGCAGGACATGTCAGTATATCGAGTGATTTGGTTGACCGTGCTACCATAGAAGAGTTCAGTGCCAAAGAAAGCTACACCAAGGCAGATTGGGCCAAGTTCAATACTCTCATGTATGACAAGTTCAACCTCCATCTTCATGATACTCAATTTTTGATTGGGCCTTCCATAAAAAGCACCATGGAGCAATTACACAACCAAAGCAAAAAGCTGTCTGCTGTGATTCTCGATGATTTGGATATCAAGATCTCGTTGGGAGTGTCTATTTTGCCAGATGCAGCCAACTTAGCCCGCTTCAAAGTAAGTGGAGAAGTGCCTGGTGTGAACATGGCATTGAACGACTTCCAGTACAAAACATTGATGAAGCTCATTGATGTGATGATCCCCAATGGAACTGATGCTGATACTGACTCGGCCAGTGTATTTGATGCATATGGCAGCGATGGAGACCAAGAGATCGCTTACGACTCAGACACCGAGAAGGAGAAACTCGCATCGAAAGTGCTTAGCTCTCAGCATTTGGTCGAAATCGACTTTAAGGTCAATACCGTGACTCTCGCGTTATCGAGGTGTATTGATGGTGTAACCTTGGAGACGGAGCATCTTATTGACATTGTGGGTGATTCGATTTCTTTCTTCCTTTGGAAGACTGAAGCAGATATGCACATCGATTTATCATTGACCGATGTCAATATCATTGATCATATTGAGAAATCAGGGATTCCAGAGTTCGAGAAATTGATATCGTCCGACAACTTTTCTGAGGAAGACCAGATTGAAAGGCACAATACCGAGTTGGTCAAGTTGGCGTACGATAGGAAGCAAAGAATCGTGGAGCTAAACGACCAGGAAATTGAGGTGTATGACCAAGACATTATTCTCAACATGTCTGCATTGAAATGCGTGGTATCACGGAAATCATTCTTGAGTTTATTGAACTTTACTCTCAATACCTTCACTGATCCAAATATCAAAAGCAACACTCCAGCACCAGAGCTTCAGCACAATACTTCCGAAGATGATGCCCTTACACCCGAAAAAATTAACGTCACAATCAATTTGGATAGAATAATTCTTGTTTTGAATGAGGAAGGCATCAAGTTGGCTACATTGCAATTGAGCACGGCCCTGATTGATGTGTTTGTCCTTCCTGCAGAGCTTGAAGTGAACGGAAAATTAGGGGCCTTGAGTCTTCATGACGAGTCAAACCAAGGGTCTCCCAGAGACTCGATTCTCCGGACCTTGATTAGTATTGAGGGTGACAACTTGGCGGAGTTCACATACAAAACCCTTGATCCCCACACCAACCGTGAGAAGTACCAAAGCTCGATAGAGTTCACCACCGGTGCAACGAAGATCAACTTTGTGGAGGATTCGTTCTCTAAAATCATTGGTTACTTGAGCAAGTTCCAAAAGATGAAAGCTATCTACGATACCGCTCGAGATGCGGCATTGAACCAAGCGGGTCTGATTGACAGTGCCAATGACATGAAGATGGTGTTCTTGGTGCGTGCACCCACGATCCATTTCCCCAAGTTGGCTGAGCCAGAGAATGAAACTTATGATATGTTGGTGGCCGAACTTGGTGAATTGTACTTGAACAATTCCTTTGAAGAATTCAGTGATGGATTACACAATGTGATGAAAGCCGGTCTCCGGAACGTGAGTTTGAGCACATGCTTCAACTTTGAAGACCACATCAAGCAAGTTGGGAAAGTGGTGGAGGACTTGGACATCAGTTTTGACATTGACTACGCTTTGGAAAACAGTCCTCAGACGCCTACTCTCGTGATATCAAGCAAAACCAAGGAAATCGAGATGAAACTCACCGAGTTGCAATTGAGGTACATGTACAACTTGCAAAACTCCATAACCCAGATGTTTGAAATTTCAGATGAGGATTCGTTGGATGATATCGAGGAAGATGCAGAGTATGCCAATGCCGTGATGAAGCACGATACTTCCAACACGAAAGAAACCACCCCTCAAGATAAAGAAGTCGTAAAGGAAGTGAGCAAGACCGATACTTCGGTCGATCCAAAGCATCAGAAAATTGCTTTCAAGTTCGACATTCCACGAATCTCGTTGACGTTGTACAATAGAACGAATGCTTTGGCGGACTTTGAGTCCAAAAAGCTCTGTTCCTTGGCCGTAAATGCTCTTCATGTGACGTTCGATATGACTGAGGATACACATTTCGATTCCAGTGTCTCCATATCGTCCTTTACCATTCTGGATGTCAGAGAAGGAACCGAGAATAAATTTACTGAAATCATACCTTCTATTGAGGACGGTGAACACCAATTCTCGCTCAATGCTAACTCTGATGGTGAATCCAACAACAAGTCCACCACAGTCATGCTTACCATCACGAAACCAAAGATCCTCCTTGCATTGGACCACATTTTCGAGTTGCAAGCTTTTGCAAACAAGGGATTGGAGCTTGACCCATTATTGGAAACCGGAGAGGCCGAGGACGATNAATGATAGTGACGCTTAGAAATATGCGGATGCTTTCGATCAGTACCACAGGTGAGAATGTATGGATACTTTCAATGTCCTGACTGAATAATGCTATCACTGGTCTGCATACAACACATCGGCGAAGTACCGTGACTCCGTACATGCTAGGTACTTGTTGACAGATTGAGAGATAATATTAAAACTATTACGAGTCTAGTTTATAGCAATCTAATATCCACTGGATTTATTAAATTACTAAATCCAATCATTTCCCCGGCTACGCCGGCGAGATTATTATCGCCCCGCTTCGCGGGGGGAAATCATTTATGATTGAGGAAATTATTTCTTTCCATCTCCTAATCAACATGCATTAAGAAAGGGTATGGATCAATACACCTTTCGTAGAGTAATGAAATGAATCTATAAAAAATATAGAAACTCTTATGCATTAATGTGTAAAAACTGCATAGGGCGGATCTAGCAACTAAAGGAACACTAGTTAATGTTTTTTTCCAAATGTCAGAATTATTATGATTGAGGACGGTGAACACCAATTGTCGCTCAATGCTAACTCTGATGGTGAATCCAACAACAAGTCCACCACAGTCATGCTTACCATCACGAAACCAAAGATCCCCTTTCATTGGACCACATTTTCGAGTTGCAAGCTTTTGCAAACAAGGGATTGGGCCATTATTGGAAACCGGAGAGGCCGAGGACGATGATGACGAAAGCAATGGAGGTAGTGTCAGCATTGTGGATGAATCAGATGACGAAAGCAATGGAGGTAGTGTCAGCATTGTGGATGAATCAGATGACGTTAACTTGTCTAAAACTCAATCTTCTGGTACTTCTACACGGATTGGAGTATCTGTGAATGTNATTGTGGATGAATCAGATGACGTTAACTTGTCTAAAACTCAATCTTCTGGTACTTCTACACGGATTGGAGTATGTGTGAAAGTGACTGAACCCTCGGTGATCTTATTGGCCGACTCCACCAAAGCAGATACCGAAGCTCTTGTGTTTAAGGTGGAGCAGGTCTTGGTGACGAGGCTCTAACCCATCTTCGCAATGAGAGTAAGCTTCTAACGGGCTTCTAAGCTATAAGGATCTTCAGGAACGATGACCTAACGGAAGTCTAAGGAATACTGAAGGCTACTTAGGGTAGGAGCTCGCCCAATCAGTGGTAGGAATGTCTTAACTAGTATAATATAGTAGGAGGTCTTGGCATTAATCTTCAATAACGCTAATCTTGTTAGGTATAAAAGCTAGTCGCAGCTCTGCATTGGCATTGGTCTTAAACGTTCTCGAATAGTTGTGCATATTTTGATAGAAAATGGTTGATCAGATTTCACAGAGCAAACCCAGTTTCAAAGTAATGTGGGCATCTCGTACTCAAGGCGTAGAATTATTAGAACTCTTGAAAGGTGATCTGCCATTCTTCTTGTATTGCTTAACCTGTAGGCAATCCAAAATTCTTGGACTTCTCCGTGTTAACTGTTCCCCAGACCTTTCTACCTTCCCCTTTTGAAGCTATCGGTTTCAAAATTGTCCCTTGCCTAAATTTCGTGTTGCGTTCTTACACTAGGGAAGTTCCCTCCTAATTTCTGAGGCTCCCCACCAGCACCACTGGACAAGAAAAGGCAGACTCCGAAAAAATATATTGTCACTGTTTGATAGTTTTCAATTGTCACTGTTTCATAGTTTTCAATTGTCACTGTTTCATAGTTTTTAATTTGCCACTGTTTCATAGTTTTCAATTGTCACTGTTTCATAGTTTTTAATTTGCCACTGTTTCATAGTTTTCAATTTGCCACTGTTTCATAGTTTTCAATTTGCCACTGTTTCATAGTTTTCAATTTGCCACTGTTTCATAGTTTTATACAGAACTAAACAAAAAAGCCCTGTCTATAAAACTGAACACAAGTGTTAACTTTCAAACATACTTTTATTGATTGTGCCTTGTCCACCCATCACTTGACCCTACGGAAGAACTCCTGACCTTACAAGCGTGGGTGGCGGCCCCTCCTTTTATATTGGAGTGGGCATGCCTCCTTGAAACATTGCGACTTAAGCGCTGCGCGTAAATCACGCAAGCTCAGTCTTTGAGCTAACACATGCGTAATATACTCACGCGTTAACAACAATGAATCATAAAGCATGCACATGACATAGCTAATCTATCTTGTATTACTATATCTTCCGTTACTATAGTGTCTATAAGTATTTGCTCCTCCGTTAATCTTTTGTTCAATTACATGCTGTTCTTTCGTCTTAGATCCTCTATGTTGTCTTCTGTTCTATCCTCTATAGACTGGCCCTGCCTATGGTGGATCTAACAGTGCATAAGTAAATAAGTTATAAACAAAAAATACTTAGCACCATATGTATGTAGTAGGAATAGATATTGATACTAGAGGTTTTTCCCATGGGCTACGGGCGCCATTTCATTGTTAAACTTAAAGTGTAATATATTACACCCTGAAATATTTTCCAGGACTCTTGGAATACTCTTGGAATACTCCTGTACTCCTGTACTAGTCTTCTGTTCAATCTAAATCATGTTATTAAATTAATGGTCTTGGAATACTCTTGGAATACTCCTGTACTACTGTACTAGTCTTCTGTACAATCTAAATCATGTTATAAAATTAATGGTCAGTTTCTCTCCTGCATGAGCCTGACCCACGAGAGACGCCGGAACTTGTTTCGGTACACGATTTCCTGGATGGCTTCGATCCACATATTCTTGTCATTTTTCAGCGACGCTCCAAAGTCGATGATTTCGCCGTTGGCAAACCGGATCTTGAACATGTTCTCCATCAAGAAAATGTCGCTGAAGTTGCGGTAATTGCCAGAAGATTTGGCCATGTTCTCCCGGTCAACAAATATAATGTCCACCACCTTCTCGAGGTTGATTTTGGCCCTTGTTTTCTTGGAAAACTCGCTATGGGCCACCAACGACGTGCCCTCCAACCGGAACCACCGTTTTTTCCACGCTTCACAATCTCCGCCTTCTTGGTGCAAATATCCCTCCACCCGTAAATGCTTCTCGTGCTTCAAGTCCTGGAGATTCTCATACGCGGCCTTGATGCTCCGGGGCAAAACCTCATACTCCTTCATCTTTGGAATATAAAGCATCTTGACCTCCAACTGACAAATGGCATACGGCTGGCGTTTGCCCAAGTCACCCCATTCATTAAAGCACTGGAGCCGGAACGTCTGCGCCCGTCCCGTGATCTGGTCCTCGTAATTATCTAAATCAATGTAACACCGAGCAAACGATCCGTCCATGGCAAAAATATTATCGTAAGGGTCCTTGTTGTTGCTGGGAATGAACTTGCTGGTAGTGATGACCTCCTTGGACCCAAACAACCGGCCCAACTTGGTCTTGGACCTCACAACCTTGCGTTCGTTGACCTCTTTATAGCCCATAGCAGCTTTTTCGTAGTTGGCCTTCATGGTGATGATAAACTGGAGCGAGTTCTCGGAGCTGGCAACTAATTCGAACTCCTTATTGATGGAAACCTGTTTATCGTTCATGTTGTAGTCAGGGGTCTTGATGCAGTGCACGCCATTGTCCAAGGTGATATTGAACTTGGCCTTGCGCTTGTTGAGCTCTGGGACCTTGATGTTGATGACATCCAATACTCGGAAGAAGAGTTTTCCCCTCTCCATAATTGACCCCGATACTCTTGAGTCCACCTCGAGACTCTTGCCCACCTCCAGACTCTTCAAACTCTTGTCCAGGCTCTTCTCCAAATTCCTGTCCTTTTCTAGGCTTTTCTTGTCCAAGCTCTTGTCCAAGCTCTTCTGCTTTTCTTTCTCGATGAGTTCCCTCATCTTGGCCTTTTCTTCGTCCACATTCACCTTCTTGACTGTTCCCTTGGAGATGCCTTTGGCAATACTATGGTAAACGGCCCTGTGTTCTCCATGACTGATCTGGTAATTGGACGAAATGGTGATCGTGCTCAACCCATTTTTGTGGTCTCTCACCTTGGGATTGCTCAACTCTTCAATGGTCTGGTTGACCATGGGGTTGGCCCCCAAATCTGCCTCCACATTCTGTTCATGGCCCAAGTTTCTGTCCATATTCCGTTCACTGTCCAACTTTTTGTCCAGAATCTGCCCATTGTCATTATTTTCAGACTTGGAGATGTCGAAACTGGGCTTTTTGGCAAGAACCACTCCAGTGACTGATCCATTATTGTGCACCAAACGCATAGGCGATCCTAACTTGATAGGAGACCCTCTTCTGCCCTCCTTTCCCTTGTCTGTCTTTTCCTTCCCATTATCTGTCCTTTGTGCAACATCTGCTTTTTCTGTTACTGGAGTGACTGGGGGCTGCAAAGCTCTCTCTAATACATTTGCATTGACAGAAGTGGATACAGTCCTGGACGCTGGTTGATCTCTTCTAAAAGGATTATTGGAAGACCTTCTTCTGACGGGCTGCAAGGCCGTTTCCACAGAAGACGTGTCCAAATCGGGCTCTGGAAAAAGGACTTTTTCATTCTTCAAGTCCACATTGAGTCTCTGCAGCATCTCCGATCCCATAGTATCGCTTATGGATGCCTTTCTCAGCAGAGTGTCGTTGTTTTCCGTCAGTTGATGAGCTGCAGACACCGTCAGGCCCCCCACGATCTTGAGTCGCGAGTACTCGTCCTGGGTCATGGTCTTTTTCATCTTCATGATGCGCTGGATATCGTCCTTGTCCATACTGGGTAAGGTTTTCATGCCCTTGGCCGTGATGGTGGGTTTTTCAAGGCTATCGTCGAAGATATCGTTATACTGGTTTTTTGGGGAGAGAATGGAGTTGGACCGTTTGATTTCAAAGGAGGGGACGTAGAATTTGGACCGTTTGACCCCGGTCGAACCACCATAACTCGAACCATAACTCGACCCGTTGGGAGTGGTCTTCATTGGCGTATTTCCCATTGGAGTGCTTTTTGGAGTTATTTTCGGGGTGTTTCTGGAAGATGCCCTCGAAGATGTGGACCTGGACTGGCCTCTATTCTTTGGATCTGTCGTTCTCTCATCTATTTTAAACACCCTGTTCCCCGAAGCTTCATTCAACACATTACTAGACCCAAGAGAGTGTCTTCTGCTCTTTAAACTGGCCAAACGGGAAAGATTGGATTCCCGGTCAAAGAACGTCGAGTCGGACACCTTAAGGAGACTATTGAAATGGCCCTCAAAGTTGGAATCCTGTGAAATTTCAGGCAAGAAACTCGACACGTTCAAATCCTCATACGTTTTGTTGACCACCTTGCTGGAGATGAGATTGACATCCTTGAACTTGCGAGTACGGAGCGAGATGGGAATGGGGTACTTGTTCCTCTCTTCGGTATTGTACCTAAGCGGAGCCCTCTGAACTGGGTGACTGGAGCCGTTGGAAATGACAGTATTGTTATTGCTCCGGTCTCTGAGGTGCTGTGAACGCCAGATGCTTATGAAGTTGAGGTTCTGTTTCACCTCGTCGTGTTCTGCAGACAACGATTCTTCATAGGAGTCTGCATTAGCGTTGATTTTTTTGTTGAAGTCTGCAAACGACGAGTCTTGTAGGTCAAGCAGGGGAAGCCGCATGTTGAGCGGAGGATTGATGTTGGAGGAGTTGGCAAGGACGGAAGTATTGGATGAGTTTGCTAGGGCCGAAGCATCGGATTCTGACCGGTTAAGCTCAGTCCCAGTACTTTGGATTTGGGGTTGTGGGGCTAATGTCTTGGGTTCAAAATTATGGTTTTGAAACTCTGAGATCTTGAAATTTGGGGCGTTTTCGAGCTCTTCTCTGTGTCCATGGTGTCTTGTTTCAAGCGTAGGCGTAAAAGACGTGTCGGAACCACTCAGTTTTAGGGAGTTTTGGGAGAAGGACTTTTTGATCGACACTTCGTTTTCACGTATTTCTCCCAAAGATTGGTTGGTTTCATCTTTGACTCCATGCAGATCAGAATCGCCATCCGAATCTTCCAGATCCAGAACATCCGAATTATCGAACCCAGAATCGAGATCTGAATCGGATTCTGTTTTCACGTGACTCACAGCTTCTCCCAAATCTTCACTCTTCACCTCCACCTTAACCTCCGTTTCCTTGTTCAGTTCCACTTCGTCGTTGACTTTGGGCTGACGCCAACTGGCTTCGGAGTCTGTACATGAACCAGGGTCCATTTTCAAGGGCTGCAAATGCTCTTGTTTCACGCCAAAATAGTCGGGGCCGTCTTCGGGAGTTAGAGAGTGCACGGACTGTAAATTGGGTTTGGGGATGGAAAGAAGCGGGAGTTCCTGGGCGTGAGGAATGGATCTGACCTCAAACAGGGAAGCCGAATTTAACAAGTTCATAATAGACTTTTCCGCCAGCTGGTACGATTGTTCGTACAAGTGCAGGCTTGCATGAGACAATGCAGAATCTGCACCCTGAGATGCATTGTTTGCGTTGCGCCGTGCACTCTGGCTAAGCGGATCGTCCTGGTGATCGTCCTGGAGACTGTGCATTTTTTGGATGTAATTGTTTGATTCGGGACTAGATTTTTGGGGTTTTGGGTCAAGATCGCCCTTATTTCCCTGCTCCTGCACAGAACCACCACTTCCCTTCTTTCCCTGTAGTTCTAGACCCCTTTCGAAATCTAGACTCTCCTCTAGACTCTCATCAAGATCTCCACTTTCCTCTAGTCCTGCACTCTCATTAGTATAAGGAAAGAGGTGGGTGGCCAAATCGTCGGAAAAACCCTTAATCCCGTCTTGCACCTGCGTCCCTTTGGACGAATGGTCCACCGACGCTGCCTCTAATTGTCTGTTGGAGTCTAGTAAGCTCTGGAGCGACGACTGGGAGGAGTGGGACGAATTGAGGTAAATGTCCTGGGTTTTTGCAAGAGCATCAAGTGGGTTTTCATGGTAGGCCACGTGCGGCTCCAAATCATGGGAAAGGGCCATAATGTTCACCTCGGTCTCATTGTTCGTGGCGCTTGTCAACTTATCCAAGTGCTGTTCCATGTCGTCCTGGTTATTATGTGACTTGGTCCCAAGGAACACGTTGAGTTTATCGTTCAACGACATTTTATCTCCAAACGACATTTCCTTCGACATCGTTGGGCTGCTGGAGAATAAGAAATTCGATGAATCACTTATTTCGTTGGTTAGAAGCCCCGTGATCGTGTCCACCGAGTGTGGAGGAGGAGCTGGAGCGGGAGATTCGGGTGCTACACTCGATTGGCTAATGTCATTCCACACATGGGACACAAGGCTTCGAGGCAGGTCCATTTCAAGCGGTGGTGGCAGAGTAGCATCCTCAGTTTGGGGAGAATAAGCATGGACGGTGTCCAAATTGGGCCGAAAACCCACTGTTTTTTTGGGGCTGGCCTTATTTGGGTCCTGTGATTTTGTGGGAGACGTTTTCATGATGCTTTTGCTAGGGGAATGGTCGAATTTCTCACTCACACAAGTATCAGAAGACGAATTGAAGTCCTTAGCTTCAATTTCTGTTCCTTCATTATCTTCACTCCTTCCCTCTTTCTCTGTTTTGTTATCGACATTCAATGGTTTGCAGGGGGAGTTTATAGGCGAGGTTTCGGAAACGCCGGAGACATTTGGGTTCATTTCTTGGAGGAGCAAATCCACCGAATCTGAAGTTAGTACATGTATGTGGGATGGATTGGGACTACTAAGATGAAACAAGATTCAAGGAAAAGGATGAAACACTGAATCAAAGGTGAACATTAAACAGAGCTGAACAGAGTTGAAACAACGATGAAACAAGACTGAAGCACCGATCAAACAGCGATCAAACAACGATGAAACAAGACTGAAGCAGCGATCAAACAGCGATGAAACAACGATGAAACACTTTTGAATCATCACCAAAACCCTGAATCAAGCCGGTATAATTGCAACAGCAGGAAGCAACAAGGAAACAAGGAGCAAACTGAAATAAAGAAGCATTGAAAAGGGCTGAACAGAGCTGAAACAAGGATGAAACGATGAAACAAGGATGAAACAAGGATGAAACAAGGATGAAACAAGGATGAAACAAGGATGAAACAAGGATGAAGCATCCCTGACATAAAGACCCTGAAACACCTTGAAACACCTTGAAACACCAGCAACGCCTCAAAAAGCCTGTATAATTGTAATGTGATTTCCAGATCTAGCGCCATCAGTGTTCCTTCATATAACAGCATTCAAATAGTAGCCAATCGTCAAGAACCCAGCATTCGTAAACCCCTTCAGGTCCTCCGTCCCAATTCCTACCAATTCCTCGAATTCTGGTACATACGGTTTTCTTGTTCAAACATATCGGAGTACTCCATGGCAGGATATATGGAGCCAGTCTAGTATAAACAAGAAAATGCGCATTGGGTGGAAATGTAAACAGAGTGCGTACTGCACCCAACTACCGTACACCAACCGTACACCGCTACAAGAGACATACAAATATAGTATGGAATATTATAGCCACCGTACTGTATACCAATCCTATATACAACCATATCAAACTACTATACAGTATCCTAATAATAGTAATAGTAATCTGTGTACCGGGAGAATGTGTAGGACTGAGAGGATTGGGGGTCTGTTTACGTCCTGTATATAAAGAACGGCGTAGATGGGGTTGCGCGTAGTGTCCTTCGCACTCCCTCCCTCCCTTCCTCTCTCTCATTTCCCTTTTCGTAATAAATGCTCACCCATGATCGCACCCATGATCGCACCCATGATCGCACCCATAGTCGCACCCATAATGCTCACCTTTTTTCTCGCACCCGCGTCCCAAAACTACACCACCTACACCGTACACTAGTGTTTTTCAAAACTCTTCAAACCAGCGCAACAAAATGTTTCAAACCAGCGCAACAAAATGTTTCGTACCCCTTCGCACAGTCTTTCAAACCAAATAGACAAGTTGATGTATACAGGATAACAAGGAAACCAATTCAGTTCCGTCCGTTTTTCACCCTTGATTGGTACTGCAACTTCTGTCCCAAATGTAGTATATAAGAGGCAATCGTCCAATTTTGAGATTTCAGAATATTGAATTCTAATAAAAGTTGGTGTGGACCATTCTGCCTTCTTGGGGTGAACCATTCTGTCTCCTTGGTTTGAACCATTCTGCCTTCTTGGTTTGAACCATTCTGTCTCCTTGGTTTGAATAGTTTTGTCTTCTTGGTTTGAATAATTTTGAAAAACACTGTAAACAGAGTACCTGATGGAACCGGAATCTAATATAGAGGTCGTAACCAACCGTCTCACTCTTGTCGAAAACTATTCTTTGGGCGCTTTCATCTATCACGGATTAACCTTTGTCATGGCTATCCTCATGGCTATTCACCACTTGGCTCTTACTATTTCAACCGGAGCCGTGGAATCCATTGTCATCTTCAGAGTCTCTCCGTCATCTTCAGAGTCTCTCCGTCATCCTCAGAGTCTCTCCGTCATCTTCAGAGTCTCTCCGTCATCCTCAGAGTCTCTCCGTCATCTTCAGAGTCTCTCCGTCTTCTTCAGAGTCTCTCCGTCTTCTTCAGAGTCTCTCCGTCTTCTTCAGAGTCTCTCCGTCTTCTTCAGAGTCTCTCCGTCATCCTCAGAGTCTCTCCGTCATCCTCAGAGTCTCTCCGTCATCCTCAGAGTCTCACCATCTTCCTCAGAGTCTCACCATCTTCCTCAGAATCAACATTCGTCGCACCACAACCCCTCTCGTCGCCAACTCACCAATTGAAGGCCCGCTCCACATCTGGCTTTACCTCTTCCTAGTATGGTGTATCACCCGCGCCATGTTCGCTCTCGCCGGATTTTTCTGCGCTCTTCTTCCCATGGTTTACTCCTCGACGTACGCAGTCGCACGCTACATTTTGGCTGCAATTTCTGCCCACACCCCTTTCTCAGGAACAGATCCTCGCGCCACATCCGGTCCTTACGCTTACCTCGCCACCACTAGTCCCGATCCCATAGCTAAGTCGATTTCCTTTGCTAACAGCGGTTCCTTTGCTACCCTTGGCCTTACAGCTTCCATCGGCCTTACAGCTTCCATCGGTCTTACAACTACCACCGACCACCTTGCGCCCATTGATCCCGTTCCACACCCTGACCATCCTCCACACGTTCTTTTATTCGACTATAAACTTCTGGCAATAATTACAACATACTATAAAGTACCATACACTATCACCATGTACTGTTAATTGGCATGTACTGTTAATTGGCATGTACTGTTAATTGGCATACACTGTTAACTGGCATACACTGTTAATTGGCATGTACTGTTTATTGGCATACACTGTTAACTACCATACACTGTTAACTACCATACACTGTTAACTACCATACACTAATTACTACACTACAAATTTCCATACTGCCAGATCCACCATAAGTATTTTCCTACCCCTGAGGTATTCGAAGCTACTCCGTCTAATCCTAACAGTGGCTATTGTATAACGCCGCTCCTTTACCATAATTTTACGAGGTGCCAGAATGGTCTACTATGATCTAGAGCAATGACAGCTATGAAGTTCTTCATTTTTTAACATATATCCTTTCTCTTGAAAACACTAAAAAGGATTCCTCCTTCTGTGAAATCATCAACGAATGCAGTATTTTCCGTATGTGGTGGTTGTTGTCGAATCCTAAGGAGGATAAATGTCTATGGAAGGCGTGGGACTGTAATGGTTTCGTGAATGTGTCAGCAACATTGTCCTCAGTAGGGGCACGTATTCAATGTTTGTGTCTCCCTTCTTCACTCTACCCTGTACGTGGTTTTCTTTAATGTCCACATGTTTGTTGTTGCTCTATGAACTTCCAGTCGCATTAACTGTTAGTACCATTCCATTTTTATGCTCTATAATTTTGGAAATCTCCACCGTGACAATGCGGAACTCGTTGAATAGGTTCGTTGTCAATATGACTTCTTTCACTCTTGCACTCAAGTGCCATATTCAGTCCCGAAGAATAAGAATAGTATCAATAAGATGACTAGTACTATGGGAACTACATCTGATGATGTAGATAACGTGACTTCACCCTTCTTGAAGTCACACTTGACTAAAGAACAAATGTCACTTCCTAGATACTTGACAATAAAGTCAAATGCGGATCTGCAAAAGGTTCCATTTTTCTTGTGAGCCTCCATTTCTTATATCACATGCCACCTTCCATAATGCGCTATTCCTTTGACGCATTGCTTGTTTGTAACTTTTGGGTACTACTTCTGTTGCCTCCTCTTGTTGAACTTCAAGAGTCTTGACCCAATTAATCCTTAATGGATGTATAGATGGGCATTTCCATGTCATCGCTCAATTTCACACATGGCGTTACTTCCCTAGCCCGTTTCTTCTCATCGGTATCAGGGTCCCCATCATCAATATCCGATGTGAGATATACTCCGCCTGAAGTAGCGAGTTGTCTGAGATATTCTCGGGTCTGGTTACCACAAACCTCCCCTTCACCTGTTGCTTCATCGTGACATATAAATTGCACACGATGTCTCTTTGGCTGGGACATAGCAATGGCTGATCGAGCCTCAATTACTGCTTGTCGCTTCGGTACTCTTCGGTGCTCTGGCTGCACAGGAACTTTGTTTGTCTTATACTCTTTGAAATGCTCATAGTCTGTGTCTGTTTGTTAACGAAGTCATCCTCTCCGTCTGTGTCTGTTTGTTTTCACGAAGTCATCTGCATTTACCCTGCAAACATCACGCCAGTTCCATTTCTCTATTATCGAGGTCACTCAAATCCAGATCATTCTTCTCTGATTATCCATACGGAGATACACTCCCCCTGGAGTGGTGAGTTGTTTGACATATGTGCTGGTTTGCAACCCACGCTGCTCCCCCTCAACTGAGTACTCGTTCGGCTGGGCCTCTAGAGTCCCGATCCAATTTATCTTGCTTGGGTCAAGCAGCAGCACATCATCTTCTGCACCTAGATGCAAAAATCGTGCTACTTCTATTCCTCTTTTCGCGAAGGTCTTCACATCTGACTCATTTGTTTCGGGTTCATCCGTGTCAAGATATGCTCTCCCTGAAGTGGTAAGTTGTTTGACATATGTGCTGGTATGCAACCCACAATCTGTCACATTCCTCTTTCCATGATCTGCTTTCACTCAGTGCTATAGCTTGTTTGCAACTTCTCGTGTTTGCAACTTCTCGTCCGTATTTGGCTATGAGGTGGGGGTTTTCGGCCGCTTCGACGCGAGGGGGATAAGCTATACTCAACATTTAATTAAAATTAAAATTATTATCTTATTTTCTAATAGTATTTTTACTTTAATTTATAAAATAAATCCCGAAGGGAATAAGAAGCAAAATTATCAAACTTAAGATACCTTTTACTTACAACGGCCTTAGGCCGTTATTATTCATTTTATTATTTATCAATTTAATTTTATAAATAACTATATTTATAATTAGAATCTTATATGTGTATATAGTGACGTGACTATGATTATGTATGTGTTGTAGAGTGAGTAGGACTAAACATACAACATGAGGCTAGGTAGACCATGACCAAGACTCAGGGTTTAGAATAACTATGATATACTATATTACGTTATGACTATGAATATGACCATGACCATGACCATGACCATGACTATGACTATGACCATGACTATGACCATGACTATGACTATGACTATGACTACGACTATAACTATGACTACGACTATGACCATGACCATGACTATAACTATGACTACGACTATGACCATGCAGATTATACCCCCTGGGATAAATTATATGAATAGATAAATATCTTAATTTCCGGGGATTAAAAGATATTTGTAAAGTAAAAAGTCTTTAATATAAAAAAGACTCTATTTTTTGAAAATTATAAGATCCAGAAAAAACTAGTTAATATGTTGTGATTTAATAGTTATAAAATCTAAATCATTTTGAATAAAACCAATATTAGGTAAAAGGATTTTACTATAACCTGATTTATTTTTAGAATTATCTATTAATAAATAAGATGGTAAGTTATTAGAATCTAAATTTAAAGGTGTTGATATATTTTTAATAACAGTTTCATGAAATTGAGATAGGAAATTCTTACCATTATAAAGATTAATGTAAATTAATGTTAAAAAATCTTTTCCCCGTTTCCGGCGGGCATATAGTAATATCTTTTATACTAGTACCAAAACAATCATGTATAGATGAAAAATTACCGCTGAAATCATGCGTTTTATATAGTTTATCAATTAAAAGTATTAAACTATTAGCATCTAAAGAATGAATTAGATTAGGCATAAAAGCTAACATATTTTTTTTAAATTAGGTTCATCATTATCATATAATCTAATTTGAAAAGGACGATTATTATATTTGGATTTTATGATTCTAACGTTATTATAATGTTTATAAAATAAGGCGCGAGTTTAGATTATAATGATATTTAAAAACTAAAATAAGTATAATAGAATTCTTAAAAAAAAGAGGATTAGTTGATCGGTAATTTGGCATCAGATAGCAAACATCTGGTCTTGCTCTGAAGAGTTTGATGCATACGTTCGGCCATGCCGTTCTGATGTGACGCTGTGGGAATAGTGTATAACTGTTGGATCCCATGCTCAAGGCAGAATTCTCTTAACTCTTTGTTCTTGAATTCCCCTCCATTGTCAGATCGTAATTCCACAGTATAATAGCGTTTCTGGAATTTTGTTTGCCACTGGAGAAGATATTGTTTTATAACCTTTTGCAGTTGCGCACTCAGCAAGATTGTCAGGTGTTTAGGAAGTGAGACAAGTTTCTTAGTCAAGTGTGTCTTCAAATAGGGTGAAGTCTCACTCTCTACATCAGTTGGTGTAGTTCCCATAGTTGTAGTCATCTTATTGATACTATTCCTCTTCTTCGGGATTGATACCGGTGTATTCAATGAACTCTATAAATTTGCGCCTATTGCTCCAATTTATAGTCTCGAACTTAATGAAGATAAAACAAGTATTATAAAATGAAGTATGCGAGCTAAATTTAATTTCTTAGGTTGAACGTTTCATTTAATTTCTCCGAATAAAGTTAATTGATTAACAAAAGTACCCAAATCTTTATCTACTAAACTTTCTTATAGAACTAATTTGTACGTATATCCTTCTAAAGAAAGTATACAAAAATTTAAAAAAAGAAAGTATACAAAAATTTAAAAAAAGAAAGTATACAAAAATTCAAAAAAAGAAAGTATACAAAAATTTAAAAATAATATTAAAAATATTACTAGTTTATCTTATATAAATTCATCACCTATTGAATTTATTAAATTAATAAACCCAATCATTAATAGTTGGGGTAATTATTTCATACCATCTACTAATCAATATACATTGAGACTGTTAGATTCTGGTTACGTCCAGTACTCTGTTTTAGTGTGTTTTGTATGTTTTATACAGTGTTTTTCAAAACTATTCAAACTAACGCGGCAAAATGTTTCGAACCAACGCGACAAAAAGTTTCGTACCTCTTCGCAGTCTTTCAAACCAAATGGACAAGTTGTTGTATACAGGACATTAAGGAAACCAGTTCAGTTCCATCCGTTTTGACCCTTGATTGGTACTGCAAGACTCCCAAATGTAGTACATATGAGGCAATCGTCCAGTTTTAAGATTTCAGAATATTGAATTCTAATAAAAGTTGGTCCGAAACATTCTGTCGCGTAGGTCTGAATCGTTTTGTCGCGCTGGTCTGAATCGTTTCGAATAACACTGTATAGACTGGTCCGGCATAGAGAAATAGAGGTCGTATTGAGGGCCGAAGGCCGCTCAACATCTGATCGACCAGTGCAGGCCTTCAGCATCCACATGGGTAGTACACTACCCATGGTGGGTCTAACACCTATTGAATTTATTAAATTAATAAACCCAATTATTAATAGTGGGGTAATTATTTCATACCATCTACTAATCAATATACATTGAGACAGTATGGATTATTACATATTTGGTAGAATTACTAAATGAATTTATAGAAAATATAAAGAAATTATCCCCCCCCCGAAGGGGGATAAATTATCCGATACTAAAAATATATGTATTAAAAAATTAACTGATATTATGGATAATAACTATGACTATGACCATGACCATGACCATGACCATGACTATGACCATGACCATGACTATGACCATGACCATGACTATGACCATGACCATGACCATGACTATGACCATGACCATGACCATGACTATAACTACGACCATGACCATGACTATAACTACGACCATGACCATGACTATGAGTAACTGGTAGATCTCCAGATTAATACAACTGAATTAAATGCTGGTTCTATATTACTTGAATACTACTTGGAATGAGTGGTTGCCCGGACCATTATTGCCGGCTTTATTCCAGTGCACTTTGGGTGGCTCAGTGGGGATAATCCATAGATAATCCACTTTGGTATGGGTTTTTGGTAATGGGTCACGGACGATGTATGGGTATTTGAAGGGCCAAGGAGTGGGGATCTCGAATATGAAGTTAATGTTTAGTAGGATGTATACTAGTTAGTCACGTGACTCATATCCCCATCGAACCCCAATGGGCGTCGTTCCAGCAGGTACGTCGCGTTTCATTATGGGTTCAAATACATCCATGGATGTTAGTTTGTTGATCTCGTCTTCCTCTGCCTGGCTGATTTTTGGTTCTCCGTATTTCTGAACAAGATTCGCGCGTTGTGCCTTCACCAGTAAAGTTGTACTGATGATCCCTCGTTCAAGTCCCTTTCACCTTTTAATCTCTTATTTGTTTCTTGCCTAATTGGAGTTCATGAATTAGTGTAGCTGCCTAAGAGGGTCAGCATTAAGTGGTGGGAGACAAGTTGCGAAGAGACTGATATTCAGAGTGATAAGGGAATAATCTTTGGAGTAGACAATAAGAGTAGGTAGACAATAAGAGTAGGTAGACAATAAGAGTAGGTGGAACTTGAAGAGTAGATACCACGATATTAAATACTGAGAGTATACAAACTAGGTTTAACTACCAAGAGGAGATAGTAGTACACATACGAATAGACATGCTGTTAGACATATTGAGCATACCGACTAGACAAAGACGTACTAAGCAGACATTCTAGGATATCANTGACTGAACCCTCGGTGATCTTATTGGCCGACTCCACCAAAGCAGATACCGAAGCTCTTGTGTTTAAGGTGGAGCAGGTCTTGGTGACCAGTCAGAACATCATTTCTTTGGCAGTAAAGAATGTGGGCATGCATGTCACCAGAATGGACAGCTTTGAAGACTACAAAATGAGAATTATTGATGACTTCTCTGCCTCATTCGCCTTGGATTCCAGGGGCTCCACTCCAACGGAATTGTTGACCAGCATCCAGTTGTCCATTGATCCTTTACTTATCCGTATATCCTTGCGTGATATCAGACTTGCCATCCAGATCTTTGAAAGAGCCAATAAGTATTACTTAAAGGCCCAGGAAACCTTGTCTGAAGATGAGAACGAACCAAACTACGATATATCCGAAGACTTCAAGGGGAAGATAGCCAAATATGCACCCAGTGATATTTCCAGTATCTTCATGGCCTCGAAGCGGCCTTTGGAGCAAGCCAAAACCACTGAGGTTTTGGTGAAGGGCGAGGAGTTCGAGGCTGCTTTTGGTGGAGTGCGTTTGGTTCTCATTGGTGATGTTCATGAGTTGCCCGTTCTTGATATGGGACTCAAGCCTGCAGAAGCCAAGATCACCAACTGGTCCACAGAGATGAGTGCAGAAACCCATATTGACTCATACATCAACATCTACAACTACTCCAAGTCCACATGGGAGCCCTTGTTGGAGTCATGGCCCATCTCTGTTTACGCGTCCAAAACGCTTGTGCCAAAACCAAGTGTCATGGTGGAGGTGGTGTCGAGGGAAATCGCCCAACTCAGTATCTCGTCAAGATCAGTGGCTCTTCTCTCGCAGATTGCCTCTTCCATTACAGCAGAGTCTGTGTCGAAGTCAAGAGAGAAACTCAGCTCTTATGTCATCAACAACGAGACCGGTTTCGACATAGAGGTGTGGAAGGACAAAAATGATGACCTGAGGGAGAATCTTCAGGTGGTCCGCAGCAGAGAGAAAATTAATTGGGAGTTCGAGGACTGGCGCACCATTCGAGAAAACTTGGACACCGATAGCGATGCTAATGTGTTGGGATTGAAGTTGGTCAACTCCAATTATGAACCTCTTTTCAATATCTCAGCCAGTGGGGAAGGCGAGGAGGTGTTCATGTTGAATCCACCAGTCAACGGTGTCCACAACAGATTGGCATGTGAGATCAGGCTTGGAAGTGATAACGTCAAGACTATCCATTTGAGATCCACTGTCACCGTGAAGAACAATGCTGAGAGTGCAATTTCTTTGATGACGTTCAACAAGGCAAAGGATACAATCGATACTGAGCTTGTTGTTCAACCTGGTCAGAAAATCGGTTTGCCTATTGATGTGGTATACAACGATGAACTTAAAATCAAACCCAATATGGCCACCAAGTTCAACTGGTCCAGTGATCTGCTTTCCTGGAGGTCTCTTATGAAAAGAGACACTTCGCTCTGTTGCTCTTCTATTGTTGATGGAGGAAGTCTGTCAAACTACTATTACCAGGCAGAAGCCCAGTACGATAAGGAAGAGCCTCTTAACAGTGTTTACCCACACCTCACCATTGTGATATCTGCTCCGCTTGAAATTGAAAACTTGTTACCCTTTGACTTCAATTTCAGACTTTATGATAAGACTACCAAAAAGGACTGGCGTGGCCATGTTGAAAAGGGAAAGAATACTTATGTGCAGGTTGTCACGCTTGACAGTCTTCTTCTTTTGAGTGTGGAGCCTTTGGCCGATGGATTTGGAAACTCGGAATTTGCTATCATCAACACTGTGAATGGAGGTGATTTCAAGCGTGAATACATCACCAGTGTGAAGAATGAAAATGGTCAAGTGGTCAGACTCAAGTTCTACTATCCCAAGCTTCAAAGGTCCAAGGCCAATCTCAAGGTGGTGATTTATTCTCCCTACGTTATTTTGAACAGAACAGGCCAGCGACTCCAGATTACCGACCAGTTCAAATCCAACCAGGCAACCTTATTGACTTCTACGGGAGATGAACGGGCTCCGCAGATGTTCTCTTTTGAAAGAGACGGCGACCGTCTGAACCGTGCATTGGTTCGTCTTGGAGAATCACAATGGTCGGCACCTATCGGTTTCGATGCCATAGGACAAGTCTCTGGTGTAACTGCTGCAGTGCAAGGCCGCAATATGGATATGAACTTTGGTATTTCCATTGGTGAAGGAGAAGGCAAGTACAACTTGACCAAGGTGATTTCTATTGTCCCAAGATATGTTGTGCGGAACACTTTGAAAGAATCCATCACCATTGCAGAGAATGGCTCTAATAAGCAATTTGAAATTGGGCCAGGAGATGTTCTCCCCGTGTGTCTTCTCCGCAGAACAGATGAGAAGACCATGATTTTGAAGTTCGCCTCAAAAGGCGTGAAATGGTCTGCACCTTTTGCGTTCAATGATATTGGTCAGATATTCTTGAAGGTGGAGAAAGAATCCGTTGGTCAAGTTCTCTTGAAGGTCAACATTATTACGGAGAACGGAACAATCTTTGTGCAAATTGAAAATGCCAACAACTCGTGGCCTTTCTCAATCAGAAACTTCACCGACTCCGAGTTCTACATCTACCAGAGCAACCCGAACCTTAACCGGAACGGAGAGATTGCCAAGAGGGATGTTGACTACAAGCCCATTTACTACAAGGTGCCAGCCAAGAGTGTGATGCCCTACTCATACGATTATCCGAATGCTATCATCAAGGAGGTGATCATCAGGTCTCATGGACGGGAACGTACAGTCAATTTGGCGGAAATCGGAAACCTCAAGCCTTTTAGATTACCCGAAACAACTGAGCAAGAACAAGTCATTGTTGATTTGAATGTTGTGGCCGATGGCCCAACCCAGTCTTTGGTGATCACTGACTATAATCCTTCAGTGAGCTTGTATAAACTACAAGACTCAGATAATTCTTCAGTCAGCTTATCACAGCAACAATTCGAGGTCAACGCAAAGGATGAAAACTACTTTACCAAGATTTTCACCAGGTTCGAAGGCTTTGGGGTCTCTTTGATCAACACAAGATCTCAGGAGCTCTGTTACTTATCTCTTAGAGGATTGGAATTGCGGTACAACGAGTCGGACCTCTACCAAAACTTGAGTATGAAACTCAAGTGGGTTCAGTTGGATAACCAACTCTATGGAGGCATTTTCCCCATCATCTTGTACCCAACTCTTGTGCCTAAATCTGGAAAGGAGATGAATAGTCACCCTTCGCTCAGTGCCTCGATCTGCAAAGTCAAGGATAACAGCCATGGTGTAATCTTCATCAAGTATGCTACCATCTTGTTGCAGGAGATGTCTATTGAAGTGGATGAGGATTTCTTATTTGCCTTGTTGGACTTCTCCAAGTTTCCTGGTGCCACATGGAATTCCGAGATTGAGGATAAATTATGTGATGATGATTACGAGATTCCCGAGCCTCTGAAGTTATCAGAAACAAGCGACATTTATTTTGAAGCCCTCCACTTGCAACCAACGCTTACCAACTTGTCGTTCGTGAGAACAGAACGAGTCAATGCTGAGGACAAGTCTTCATCTCAGAACACCTTGATGTTCTTTGTGAACATGTTGACGATGGCCATCGGAAACATCAACGATGCTCCTATCAAATTGAATGCCTTGTTCATCGAAAATGTGCGTGTTCCAATTCCAATCTTGATGCAGTCCATTCTGACCCACTATGGCCAGTCTTTCTTCTACCAATTGCACAAGATCCTTGGTTCTGCAGACTTCTTGGGTAACCCAGTGGGGCTCTTCAACAACATCTCGTCTGGTGTGCTTGATATTTTTTACGAACCTTACCAGGGACTCGTGATGAATGATCGTCCACAGGAAATCGGAATAGGCATTGCTAAGGGAGGTCTTAGTTTCATCAAGAAATCAGTGTTTGGCTTCTCAGACTCTTTTGCCAAGGTCACTGGGTCTTTGGCTAAAGGCCTTTCGGTTGCTACCATGGATAGGAAGTTCCAGGAAAGAAGAAGACTTAACCAGCGCCGCAACAGGCCTAAGCATGCTCTTTATGGATTCACATCCGGAGCCAACTCGTTCTTCGAGTCGATTTCTTCGGGTGTCACTGGAATAGCCCTGGCTCCACTTGAAGGTGCTTCCAAAGAGGGTGCAGGTGGTTTCTTCAAGGGAATCGGCAAAGGAGTCATAGGACTCCCCACTAAGACGGCCATCGGGTTCTTTGATCTTGCCTCCAATGTCAGTGAGGGTATCAGAAACACCACGACTGTTTTCGATACCGATGGACTAGAGAAGGTCAGGCTCCCTCGGTACATTTCATACGATAATGTGGTGAGGCCATACTCCCAAAGAGAAGCACAGGGCCAATACTGGCTCAAGTCTGTTGAGGGAGGTCAATACTTTGATGAGACATACCTCGCCCACTTGGTGCTTGCAGGAGAAGATAAGGCAGTGATTGTCACGCTCAAGAAGATCATCTTGTTTGAGGTGAACTCATTGAAAGCAACGTGGACGATCTCGTTCAGCCAGGTCAAGTCTCTTTCGTTGGAGACTACGGGTGTGGGCATCATATTGAACAATGGAAAGAGGCCTTTCCTTCCGGTACCAGAAAAGAAGAGCAGGGAATTCTTGTACAACAGAATGAAGATTGCTGTTGACAAGTACAATTCCCAGTGCCAAGTGTCGTTATGATATTCGCAGGTAATACTCGGTATGGAATGGTATGATATGATATATTAGTGTGTTGTGAATGAGTTGGTGGTGTCTCCACACCGCTTTCCAAGATTGGCCATGAATTCTGTAGCGGATTCCGTATTACAATACTGTAGCTTCAAAGAACCCACCGAAATATGCCCATCGTGTGTTTTCACCACTATAGTATCTCCATGAAGAGCAAAGTCTCCTGGTGCATGCAAGGAGGAGGTTACCTGCTCACCCAAACCAGAAGCTTCCTTCACATCCTGCAAAATTACCTTATAGTAGTCATCCACCAACTTCTTCTTTCTCTTGAACCGCACGTGTTTATATGTATGCAAAGAGCCAAGGGCATCGTAGAGCCGTTTGACTTGTCTTGAAGTTATGGAGTTCCAATTGGCTAGGTGACATTTGGAGTTCAACTTTGGGGCCAATGAGTACACCTCGTTATTGGTGATTGGTTTCAGGTTCACATACAAGCCTTTGGAAATGACCTCTGCTAGCAAGTCAGCCCCGAGAATGCCCAATTTTTCCTGGAGAGAATTGAAGTCGTCGTTGGTATGGATGGGCACATGTGCAGTCTGGGCGATGAGGTCCCCACAATCGAACTTGGTGGGGTGCAACGTCTGGACCGTGACTCCTGTTGTGGAGCAATCTTTCATCAATGCATATTGAATGGGCGAAGAACCACTGAATTTTGGTAGCACCGATGGATGTACATTTAGGCCTCCATAGGGCAATGCGTCTAGGAAACGGCCTGGGATGAGCTTCCCAAACGACACGGCTACTGCAAGATGGTAATCTCGGGGTAGAGCTGTTTCTGTGATCTGTTGTGGTGTATCCACGCGGAAAACATCGACGTTGTTTTGTTGGGCGTACGAGCCAATGGGTACATCCACTAGTTGTTTAAGGTTACGTCCCGTAGGCTTGATGGACCTAGTGTAGACATCAATGGCAGCAATGGTCGATGGCAGGCATTTTTGAAGCTGTAGGAGTCTCTTGAGAGAGTATACACTAAAAGTGTCGGAGCCGAAGAAGGCGATCCGGAGGTGGGAAGGGATGGTGGGCATTATTGTGGCTGAGCTGGCTGAGCTGGCTGAGCGAAATGCTGCGGTCGCACATTCGTAGTTTTCGTCACTCTGACATACTAATTAAAAATCGTGTGCGTCAGTGCTGCAGAACAGAATAGTAGAAGGGCCTATGAAAAATCGAATTTTGAGGATATGGAAAAAAAAACCTACTGCTGGCTCCGCTAAGGAGTTTACAGTCGTCAAGAAAAGTATTTTTGTTTTCATATTTCGAAAAAACCTTTTTTCTCTATTGTTTATGTTAGATGGGCAATGCACTTTACGCGCAAACCACAGGACATAAGCGAACAGGTGTCAAGAAGTAATGTTGCAAGAGTTTAAAATGGGGCCATACGTGAGTAGAGCCAAACCTGCAATCTTGGTCTCTGCACTCTCCTCCTCTTTGGTTTCCCCGCCCAGCCTTGCCAAGGGTGAGGTTCGGCTAGCCCTGTATATACAATGCGTGCTGCAAGGCTCAGGAACAGAAGTTATACACACTCGCACCTATTATATGTGAGCCCTTGTACTAAAGATTTCTTCTCTACATTGACTTTTCCTGCGATCGGCGCCAGAACCCTTGTCAGTTCCTCCTCTTTATTTAGTGTCTGCATGCTTCGTTGTCTCTGTCCCCTTATAAACTCTTAGTCCTCCTCCTCCTACATCATGCCACCTGGGCACATCCATAAGATCTTCATCCTACTCTCGTGCACCTTCATGGGTCTAATATGTGGCACGCTATACCTATACTCGTCGTTTAGCCCACAATTGGCGCTGAGGCTCAACTATTCGGCCACTAATGCATCCACCATCGCTTTGCTCGGGGGGTTGGGCGTAGCCATTTCGGGGCCTCTAGCGGGGGCGGTCGTGGATAAGAGAGGCTATACCATCCCACTTCTCACGGGTGGCTCTCTTATTTCTCTAGGCTATTACTGCCTCCGACACCAGTACTCGTACGTGCATCTGAATCTTGGGCTTCTGTGCTGCTGCTTGTTTCTGATTGGCTGTGGCTCCACCTTTATCAACCTGGTGTGTATGAAGTGCTGTGCCGTGACGTTTCCCAAGATCAGGGGCGTGGCAACTTCTTTGCCGTTGGCATTGTACGGGCTCCTGGCCATGTTTTACTCCGTGGTGGCCTCGGTGTTCTACCCAGGTGACACACTGGGCTTTCTCAAGTTCCTCATCCTATCGGTCTTGGTGATTTTCTCTGTGTGCAGCCCTTCAATCATGCTCTGTGATTACCGAACTGTCAAGCCTCGTGCTGGTCCTAAACCCATTGAAATGGTTACATTGAATACTCCCTTACCTCCCAAACGGAATTCTAGCCTTAAAAGTGAAGACCCTTCCACAATAGATCTCCTTCGGTCGCCACGGTTCTGGATTCTTTTTTTAATCACGGGCTCTATATCTTCATTGGGCCAGATGTACATCTATTCGATTGGGTACATTGTGAAAGCGCTCATAACCAAAACATACCACATGTCACCTACACTTGCTGCCACGGAGCTGGTTGACACATTAATTCAGCTGTTCCAGCAAACCCAAGTGGGACTCATATCCGTATCCAACTGTGTGGGCCGCTTGGCTGCAGGAATCATGGGAGATATCATCAGTCTGAGCTTCAAGAAACCCAGAAGCTGGCTCTTGTTTATCCCTTCTTTTGGCCTAATTATTACCCAACACATGGGTCATAGTATCTCGTCTCACGGCGACTTGGGTACGGCCTCAGTCCTCTCGGGGTTCTGCTACGGGTATACACTTTGCATCATGCCTATCATAGTGGGCGACGTATTTGGGATGTCGAATTTCTCCCGCAACTGGGGCCTCATAGGCCTTGCGCCGGTGGCCCCCAGTATGTTCTTCATCAGTTTTTTTGGCAAGGTGTATGATTCACATACACTGGTGGGAGCGGATGGGTTACGGTCTTGCATGCTAGGCAATGCATGCTACAATCTGGTGTTTACATTGACGTTTGGAATGGGGATTTTGGCGTGTCTTTTGGTTGGACTCTTCAACTCGTGGGACCGAGTATCCCATTCCCTCGCCGAGTTATTTCCTAAAAGAGAAGCTCATCTTTAGTTATATATCGTGTGTAAATTCCATACATACATAGCGTATCAACAGTGGAGACAGGTTCGCATTTCTGGGGCTCGCAAAGTGCATTTCATCTCCGTAGCACTATTTGCACCCGTACCAACCATCAACCCAATATCATCTCTGCAGGCAGGCCACCCACTGCTGGCAAACATCAAAATGTCACAATCTAGCTCCAGTGAAGCTGAGCCCTGCAACCCGTCGGACCGGTCCAGGCCGAAGTCCAGTTGGAGGTGGTCCAAGGACAGATCCCTAAAGGACTCCGATACCGATAAGCTCAAGAAGGCGGCACGGGCGCAAAGATTCAGGAGTTCAGCACATTCAGATAAACCGAAGAGCCCTGCTTATGGTTTCGTCAGTCGAGGAAGCGAAAGTCTACTCCAGCACAGTGAACAAGCACAACGCGAGTACTTTGACTCGATTCTCGAGAATTTCAAGGCTAGCACGGGTGAAAACCAAGATTTAAAATGGAACGCCAAGCTCGAAAACAAAATCTCCGATCTGGGGCTTGCTCCCATACTTACCAACCTACGAAAGCTCCGAGAAGCTCTACTCCACAAGAAACCAGACGACTTCACCAAGAAAGTGCACTTGTTCTCAGTACGGGTCAGCTCAGCCATTGGGCACTTTGAAACCTACATTCCCAGTATCAACTATTTAATGCATGAGGCCCGGCACTTGTTGACGGAGGCCGAATACCGGGAGATCATGACATTGAGAGTCCTACATATGTCGCATAAGAACGGAGCCAATAACAAAGCATTGGAGACATTTTTTAAGCACTTGGATCCGCAGAGAGATTCACGGGTGTTTACCACCCTACTAGCCTGGCTGCTGGGTGACTATAACCTGTGGATGCTGACGTACAACAGTGAAAGCGATCATGCCATCTACTGTGCCATGACGCAGGGTCTTGGGCACATGATGAAGCATATGATCGATTGCTTGAGCAAATCGTTTTTTACCTACAAGTACGATGACTTCATCAAGTTCTTGCCTCGCGGGATGTCGTGGGAAGATTTCCTACGGGAGTACTCCATGCTGTGGACTGTGGAGAATGACGTTATAACGGTGAGGCGCAGAAACAAGTGAATGAATAGTGCCAGTTGAAAGACCTGGAAAGTGAATGAATAATTCAAGTTGAAAGGCCTGGGAAGTGAAAGACTACGTAAATGTCTAGTAGAAGGACTAGCTTCATACATATTATGCTCAGACTGTCCATCTAGACACGGTGTGCAGGTGCATCAACGATCGCGGAGTACCACTAGGCACTAAATAAACTATCTGACAACTACCACTTGCGACATATCCCTACACACAACCTTCATTCCGTCCAGTCCAGATGTCCAAGCTCCCCGAATCCATAAAAATAGACGACGTGGCTTCTGGGCGAATAGAGGCCAGCGCCATATATGAGGAGCTCGACCGCTTGAAGTTGGAGATAAATATCCTCCGAAACGAGATGTCCACATTCATTAAGACTCTAGCGACGATATCCGATGACCTGAGCCAACAGAGCTACTACAACAGTATTGAACAGCGGATTTATTCTGTCCGGGAGGCCATCACCAAGTACTGCACGCAGTACAACCGTCTCATCCCCATCATTAACTTGACCCAAATCAAATTGGGGCAGGATGTCGAGATTCTGAGTGGACAGGTGTCTAAATCTCCTCAGAAGAACGCACTTTAGAATATGGCTGGCATACTCTAGACTAGTATAGTCATGATATGGTGCGTTCGGGGTCTTATCAGACTGACTCCCAGAACATTCTTACACATCACAACCAGACACTTATTCAACACCTAAGATATGGAAACAAACACACTTGGTATCTGCTTATCTCTTTGATTCCAGCCTAGGACACATATTGAGTATGGAACATGGAAGTCTTTTTCAAAGGTGTGTAACATACCTATACGTAGGAGTTCAAACCCTTGAAAGGAATTTCACACCTAAGCAAAGTTAGGTTTGATCAATGGAAGATAATGTCCAGATGACCTATGGGAGCTAATGAAACATTCCACTGAGGAAATCTAAGTCTGGGTCATCAGTGTATGGTAGCATATGGCAAAAACACCAACACCTACAGTTGACTCCAAGATTGGGACATTGTCCGTCCGTAGTCTATAATCAGACAAAGGCATAAAGAGCCACCAACGGCCTCTTCATAGTGTCTATATCTCCACAATCACCATACTGTTTTATGCACATAGCACTACTCTGACTCATATGTCCTGCACATGCGCATCCTCAACATTTGAGATTCAGCGTCCTCGTAGCATTTTTCTCTACCACCACCATCATGTCTGATTTGTTAAAAGCTACATTTGAGAGATGCAAGAAAGAGGGCAGAAATGCCCTTGTCAACTTTGTTACTGCCGGATTCCCCACCATCGAAGACACTATCCCCATCATGAAGGGTATGCAAGACGGAGGAGTGGACATTATTGAATTAGGAGTTCCGTTCTCAGACCCAATTGCCGATGGCCCAACGATTCAGGTCGCAAACACTAAAGCTTTGGAAAACGGAGTCACTGTTAAAAAATGCTTGGAACTTGTGACCCAGGCCAGAGAGCAGGGCGTGGATGTTCCTATCATTTTGATGGGTTACTTCAATCCCATCATGAAGTATGGTGAGGAGCAGATGGTCGCAGACTCCGCCAAGGCTGGTGCCAACGGTTACATCGTTGTTGATTTACCCCCTGAAGTTGCTGTAAGTTTCAGAACTACTTGCTCCAAGTATGGACTCTCATACGTTCCTTTGGTTGCGCCTGCCACCACCGATGCCAGGTTGAAGACCTTGGGTAAGATCGCCGACTCGTTCATTTACGTTGTTTCCAGAATGGGAACTACTGGTGCTTCCGAGGAGGTTTCTGCTGGTATCTCTGCCTTGTGTGACCGTGTCCGTAAATATGCCGGTGACACACCAATTGCGGTTGGGTTTGGTGTTTCTACCAGAGAGCACTTTTTGACTGTGGGAAAGGCTGCAGATGGAGTTGTCATTGGATCCAAGATTATCAACCTTTTGGCCGACTCGCAACCGGGCCAAAGAGGTGTTGTTGCTCGTGAATTCGTCAAATCCATCTTGGGTGAGACCTACTCTCCAATTGCCCCACCTGCTCACAAGCCATACGTGCAACCCGACACTCCACGTGAAATCAATGCTGTGCATGAAGAGGCCCACAAATTTAACCCTCTTTTCGGAGATTTCGGTGGTCAGTACGTCCCAGAGGCCATGCACACATGTTTGGCAGAGTTGGAGAAGGGCTTTGAGGGTGCTGTTTCCGACCCCGACTTCTGGAAGGAATTCAAGAGCTTATACTCGTACATTGGAAGACCATCCAGTTTCCATAAGGCTGACAGATTGACCGAACATGCAGGAGGTGCTCAGATTTGGTTGAAGAGAGAGGATTTGAACCACACTGGTTCCCACAAGATCAACAATGCCTTGGCTCAGGTTTTGATTGCCAAGAGGTTGGGTAAGAAAAGAGTCATTGCTGAAACAGGTGCTGGTCAACACGGTGTGGCCACTGCTACTGCATGTGCTAAATTTGGATTGGAGTGTTGTGTCTTCATGGGTGCTGAAGATGTGCAACGTCAAGCTTTGAATGTGTTCAGAATGCGGATCTTGGGTGCCAAGGTTGTTTCTGTTACTAACGGTACTCAAACCTTAAGAGACGCTACTTCCGAGGCTTTCAGATACTGGGTGTCTAACTTGGAGACTACCCACTACATTGTTGGCTCGGCCATTGGACCCCACCCATACCCCACGTTGGTGAGAACTTTCCAAAGTGTGATTGGCCAAGAGGCTAAGGAACAATTCAAGGAGTTGAACAATGGTCGTTTGCCCGATGTCATTGTTGCTTGTGTCGGTGGTGGTTCCAACGCTACTGGACTCTTCTCTCCATTTGAAAAGGATACTTCTGTTAAAATGCTTGGTGTTGAGGCCGGAGGTGATGGACTCGATTCCAACCGTCACTCTGCAACCTTGACGGCCGGAATCCCAGGTGTGTTCCACGGTGTTAGGACTTTTGTCTTGCAAGACCACGACGGTCAAGTGCACGACACCCACTCTGTGTCTGCAGGTTTGGACTACCCAGGAGTTGGTCCTGAGTTGGCTTACTGGAAGAGCACGGGCAGAGCTGAGTTCGTTGCAATTACCGATGCCGAGGCTTTGGAAGGTTTCCGTTTGTTGTCCCAGTTGGAGGGTATCATCCCAGCTTTGGAGTCGTCTCATGCTATCATGGGAGCCATCAACCTTGCCAAGACCATGTCTCCAGACCAGCACATGATCATCAATGTTTCTGGTAGAGGTGATAAGGACGTGCAATCAGTGGCTAAGGTCTTGCCCGTTTTGGGAGAGAAGATCGGCTGGGACTTGAGGTTCGAAAGCGACCCTTCCAAGTAATCTACGATGGGGGACCTTAAAGTTTGATGCTAATCATGGAATTATCTTAAGATATTGTAGACTGACCGAGAGCAGACTGGTAGTTAACTCTGACTGATGTACTGTGCTTGTAATGCTGTGTGCAGATCAGAGATGTATTCTCACGCGGCCAAACATTCAGCCGCAAGTACATCAAAACAAACCCATGAACTACGATATCGACGCCAATGGGTTGGTGGTGGAACTAGCCAAATTGCTCCATATAGAGGAGATCGACGAGAATACCCTTCGAATCTGCCTCAAGCTCATCGATCAGGGCGCGGACCCGGAGACTTTGGCAAAGTCCATCAGACATATAAAACAAGAGACCGGTTGGAAGTCACAATAAGACTTAATTGGGAAAACTTCACAAACAAGTCAAAGCTTTGATTAGGCAAACCCGCCCTTTTTCTTTTTCCGTTTCTGACTCGGGTTCTGCGAGCCCAATCTTTTGAGCTGCAGTTTTGGTTGGGACCTGAGCTGTGACGATTCAGAGGATATCTCTTGCAGACTTTTCACCGGTGAAATCTGAACCTGGCTCAATGGAACCTGGCTTAACTGACTTTGACTCAAGCCTTGACTCAACTGAGATGGGTTGGGTTCGGAAAATTCTTCGTCAAGTTCATGGAAAATCAATGGCTGACTGTCTAAATCTGGCTGGGTTGATTGAGAAAAGTGCACTTGAGATTGCAGCTGAGACATGAGTTGCGAGTTTTGCGCGTGTGCTTGTCTCAATAAGCCATTATTGGTTTTGATAGCTTGTTTGGGTGTATGACGAGCCTTCACCTCAAGAGACTCGTCGATCTTCCAGTCGTCGAATATATCTTGATATTCTTGTTCATGCTGAGTGGCTTCTTCTTTGATTGCAGACTCATAGTCTTTTGCAAAATATAAACTGTTGGCCTTTATTATACTCGAAACCAAAATGATCACCGCTTTCATGATCTTAGGATCCTGCTTGTAGCTTTGAAGTGCCTCATAGAGGGTTTCGCTGATATTGTCAGAGCTTTTGGTGCCCAAAGGAATGACTTGGCTTACGACCCTACCGTCGCCTTTATTGAGCTGAATATTGCGGCCCTCATAAAAGGCTCCCAATTGCTCGAGCATGGAGCCTAACTCCGGTAGGTCCAGCACGGTGGTAGGAATATCTTTTGCAATGGTCGCAAGTGATTTGAAAGAGGGTACTGTTTTTGAATCCAGAGGTGTTTTGAACACTGCATCGATGTCAGTTCCTAGTTCAAGGGCGAAGTTTTGCACTGCATCGACCTGATATGAGTCTAATTTCAGTTCAGAGTTCTCTGGAATCAGGCCATTAGAGTTTTTTATGGTAGACTCCGAATCTGTTATGGATTCCAAATCCTTTATGGACTCTATTCCCGTGGTTTCTTTTGACCGAGAGTTCCTGAATTGGTGGAGAAGAAATCGTTCCTCTACATGAGAGAAGACAAGCGGGATGAAGCGAGCTGAGGGAGGTATGCTCTGATTAGCCTCAACATTGTCCTTGGAATGGTTTCTAAATGCGAGATCTGACCTAAAGCTTAAAGCCATGTAGTCAACTTCATGGTTAGCTCCAATCTGGAAGTAATTCATAAGATAATCATCTTCTCCAAATGCTGACAGGCATACACTGATATGACTGATGCCTCTTAATCTAGAGCGAATGTAGTAGGGGTCCTTGACACTGCAAGGTCTGTTTCGACGCATGGCGAACGAGTAGTGTATGATGATCGGGGAGTTGGAGCAATAAATAAGACACATGATGACGTTGTCTTTTTCACGTAAATGAAGAGTCATTTTTAACGAGTAGTCCGTATGGTCAAGGTAGTGTTTCCAAGACAAGAGCCTTTGGAGGTCATTATCTTTAGTCAAACGAAGCCATATGATTTCCTGTGATGTGAGAATGAAAAGATCCAGGCCTATTCGCTGAAAGTCGAGCAAGTGGGACCAGTTATGGAAGTTGATGTACTTTCTGACCGTATCAGAATCGAGAGTAATGCCCAAGACATTTTTCCTCTGCATGATAACCATGTTTTCTGAGCCAGAGGGCCAATGGACTCGAATGAAGTTGGAGAGATCAAATGGGTTACAGGCAGGAAGTTGCTTTGATGACTCTTTTTTGACTGACCATTCGGAATCCTTCCAGAAGGAGTAGATGGCACATTGTCTTTCAGAGTCAAACACCGCCAAGCGATTGCCATTGATCTCGGAATGAAGTAGAGATGTGCCTGGAATAGCGACAGAAAAAGCCTTCTTAAGATTTATTCTCTTTTGATCATTATCCCACAACACCTCAACAAAAGATACCTCATTTGCCCCACGTACGACTAGAAGCTCACCAGAATAGTGTATCTGATGAATTACCCAGGGAAATTTGCACCTTGTTATGCATTGCTCATTTGGAATAGCACATAGGGTTTTCGCCAGCTCACTTGAGTTGGAGAGGTGGATCACATTCTTTATCTTCGGTAGGAGAGGACACACCAATATAGAGTCTGCTCCATCAACACAGGCCACACAGCGGACATTCAAAAAACTGGACGTTGAATTTTGTTCTTTTGATTTATTTGTATATTCACCAACACCCAAATCAAAGGCTACCGAAAGCGAACTGACGCTTGGATCACGGCCCATCTCTTTTTGAAAAGGGTCTGCCTCAGCATTCATGGCTTTGATCAAGTCGTGGCCCACGGAAAGAGGTTTCTTGGGGGCCCGGAAAAGTTCTCCACCATTGGAACCATTTTTGTTCCCACTGGAAAGTCGGAAGTACGAGTTCTGGATCTCATGCAAGGTGGATGTACTGCTATTGGACCTGGGGAACTGGAGACCCAAAGCAGACGAATCACCAGGAGTATGAAGGTCGATTATTCCGTTTCCGGAAACGCCATAGGTGAGCTGGGCACCCAAACCTGGTTTGGCAGGCCACATTCGTGGGGCATGTAGTGAAGAGAAGGGTATGTTTTGCAGGCATTTTTATCCGCGTGATGCACATCAGTAAGCAGCAGAGCAGTGAGCATCAGCCATGCTGAAGCACCAAATGGATGCACAACAAAGGCCCAATAAATGTCCTATAAATACATGAAATACGTAATTGAAATATGTACTACCAAATAACATAATAGCTTCTTAGAGTTTGAAATTTCAGTTACAGTTTATCAATTTTGTTGGTGGTTAGCAGTGTATTATACTATGGTACTGCAGTGTATTGTAGGGAGACCAGGAAACGCACCACCACTCACTATTTAAGATGCTAAGTCCTTGAGAGAAGAAAGAAGCCCTCAAATCTGTTCATAGTTGGCTTCCCAGAATTTCCCAGAATTTCTCCAGAATTTCTCCAGAAACTTTCTACAAATTCTCTAGTATTATTCTGGGGTTCTTTGCTCCCACTATGAAGGCTAGTTTAGCCGCGCTATGGAAGTGTTCGGTGCATTTTATAGCGTTGGAAACTGCAAATGGTCCACAGCACTATACAATCAGGTACATTGTTTTTCAAAAGTATTCAAACCAGCGCGGCAAAATGTTTCGAGCCACACTAGCAAAATTAAACAAACCAATAATTCAAAAAGTTTCGTATCCCTTCGCACAGTCTTTCAAACCAAATGGCGTAATGTTTCTCACCAACTTTCATTAGAAATCAATATCCTGAAATATTAAATCTGGAGGATTGCCTCATATGCATTTGGGAGTCTTGCAGTATCCATCAAGGGTCAAAACAGATGGATCTGAACTGGTTTTATTGTTATCCTGTATACAACAACTTGACAGGAGTTATGTAATCCTTCATATTATTCTTACTAAGCAAAGAGGTATATAAGAAATTGCACGTGCCCCCGTATCCACATTTGTTTTGTACCAATTACTCTTTAAGTCTATTTGAACTACTGTAGTGTAATAAGTTAAGTGTATTAGTTTTGTAAAATTGGGTCGAAAGACTGTGCGAACGGGTACGAAACTTTTTGAATTATTGGTTTGTTTGATTTTGCTAGTGTGGTTTGAATAGTTTTGAAAAACACTGTATAAACAGTAGCAGTCTTGGGAGAATTACCCAATTAGGCTTTCAATGGTAGAAAACAATAACAGATATGAAAATACAGGAAACACAGGATCCAGGAATGTGGTATAGTAACAGGAGAGAGAGACATGGTCATCTGAAACATCAATGATACTATGTAAATGGACATCTGACTTCTGATACATGCGTATGTAAGAACTAAGTATGGCAATGGACGAGTGTAGACACCCCAATACAACAGGACCATTTCACTAAGAGTAGTATACAAAGATTTCAGCTCATGGTAATCACGAGTCAAATAAAAAGCTTCCAAGTCTCTTTAATACATAGTTAACTTCCTGACTCCATCTTTTTATGATATCTCTGTCGTATGGGTGCAGTAGAAGGTACTGATGCGAGCACCGGAGGCGGAATTATCCAACTTTTTAAGTCGCGGTGCGCGGTATATAACACGTAATTACTTCGGCTTTTTTTCCACGCTCCTGCTGTACTTACACATCCATAGCACCAACAATGGCCAAGAAATCCAAGCTGAAAGACTCAGCTGCCTCTTTGGGCAAAAAGAGTCTGCCAATTACATCGTTGAATGTGGACCCGGTGGTTGATCCCGTGTTCGAATCGGGCAATGAGAGAAACTACTTGCTGACGCTGGTGCCCGCATATGTCACCAAGGCCCGGGCTATCTCTAAGATCGATTTGCCCTTCCTTGCCATTTTGTTGCTCACTGGCTTGTACGTCCGTCTCCATAACCTTGAATTCCCCAACTCGGTTGTTTTTGACGAGGTCCATTTCGGCGGTTTCTCCAAGAAGTATGTGTTGGGCAAGTTCTTCATGGACGTGCACCCCCCTTTGGCCAAGATGCTCTTTGCTGCTGCTTCCTCGCTCGGGGGCTTTGATGGGTCCTTTGACTTTGCTTCCATTGGCGATGTTTTCCCAGATAATGTGCCTTATGTGTTGATGAGACGCTTTTCCGCTGTCTTGGGTCTTCTCACTGTTGTCTTGTGTTACTTGACCTTGAGATCTTCGGGAGTGCGTCCTGCGGTTGCTTTTATCACTGCTGGATTGCTTTTGGTTGAAAACTCTTTCGTCACTATCAGCAGATACATTTTGTTGGATGCTCCTTTGATCTTTTTCATTGCCGCTGCAATCTACTCCTTCAAGAAGTTCGAGACCCAAAAGCCTTTCTCCTTCCAATGGTACCGCTCCTTGATCTCATGTGGTGTTTCCTTAGGTTTGGCCTTCTCCTCAAAGTGGGTTGGCTTGTTCACCATTGCATGGGTTGGTATCATGTGCTTGGCTCACATGTGGCTTCTTATCGGCGACTTGAAGGTCAAGTCTTGCGCAGTGTGGAAGAACGCAATTGCTCGTGCTTCTATTTTGATTGGAGTCCCTGTCATTGTCTACTTAGCTATGTTCAGTATCCACTTCAGCGTCTTGACCAATGAGGGTGATGGCTCTGCTTTCATGTCCAGTGCTTTCAGAAGCGGCTTGAAGGGAAACACTATTCCTCAACGTACTGTTGCTCCAATTGGTTACGGCTCTATTGTCTCTATTCGCCATATCAACACTCAAGGTGGATACTTGCATTCGCATAAACATTACTACCAAGGTGGCTCCAAGCAACAACAGATCACGTTGTACCCTCACCTCGACAGCAATAACGATTGGGTCATTGAGCCTTACAACTTCTCCACCCCAGACCACTTTGTTCCAATCACCGATGGTACCAAGATCAGATTGAGACACGTGAACTCTCACGTGAGATTGCACTCCCACGATGAAAAGCCTCCTGTCTCTGAGCGTGACTGGCAAAAAGAGGTTTCTGGTTATGGATACGAGGGATTTGACGGTGATGCTAATGACGATTGGATTGTTGAAGTCGTCAAGCACCTCACTCCTGAACATGCCAAAGAAGAAGTGAGAGCCTTGGAAACCATCTTTAGATTGAGACATGCTATGTCCGGACACTATTTGTTTTCCAGTCCTGTTACTTTACCAGACTGGGCTTTCGAGCAGCAAGAAGTCACTTCTGCTTCTCAAGGTGCCAGAAAGTTGACCCACTGGTACATTGAAACCAACAAAAACAGCATGTACCAAGGTGACGACGAAGTTTCCTATAAGAAACCCGGGTTCTGGGCCAAATTCTTAGAATCCCACAAGGTCATGTGGAGAATAAACAGCGGTTTGACTGGTCACCACAAATGGCAATCCAGCCCTCACGAGTGGCCTTTATTACTCCGTGGTATCAACTACTGGGGCAAAGATCACACTCAAATCTACTTCTTGGGTAACCCTGTTGTTTGGTGGACTGCATCTGCATGCTTGGTGGGTTTCGCCATTCACCTTGCCATCAACGTCTTGAAGTGGCAAACTGGTGCTCAGATTTCCGTCAATAAGGAGGTCTTCAACTACAACTACCAAATGTTCACCTACTTTGCTGGATGGGCTCTCCACTACCTTCCATTCCACATCATGGGTAGACAATTGTTCTTGCACCATTACTTGCCAGCACAATACTTCGCTATCTTGGGTCTCGGACATTTCTTGAATTTGGCAGTGACCTATAGCAAGAAGCTCAGCAAACCAGCATATGGATTTGTTGCTCTTTTCTTTGTTTTGGCCATCTACACCTACCACATTTTCTCTCCCTTGATTGCCGGCTCTCAATGGACCCGAGCCAAGTGTGAAAGTTCCAAGTTGGTGAAATCTTGGGACTACAACTGCCCTAACTTCCTTTCTAGTCCAGAAGAGTATGCTTCCTACAATTTGGAAGCAAAAGCAGCATCAGTTGCATCTCCAGCTGAAACAAGCCCCGTTGCAATCATCAATGAGGCCCGTCATTCTCCAGATGAATTCAAGAAAGAGAATGCAGATGTTGACTACGACAATGTGTCACCATTGGAAGAGGCACCTCCAGCCGAGACTCACGAAGGCACCTTCGAGTTGGACGCGCATGGAAACTTGATCCAGCAGGATGCTCCTCACATTCCCGAGATTGAAAAGGAAGTTGACACCGGACGCGTTGCAGAGGTGAAGGAAGAGCTTGAAAATGGAGCCTTCGAGAAGATTGAGCAATTGAGCGAAGAAGCTACATCAGCAGGAGAGGACTTGAAAGGCTATAAAGATGCTGCTCTTAAAAAAGCAGCTGATGCTAAGAAAGACATGCAAGAGTCCTTAAAAGACTTACAGGCCCAAGGCGTAGAAAGATTAGAAGATGCTAAAGACTACGTGGAGGACAATGTGGTTGAGCCCGTCAAAGAGGAAGGTCACGGTATCATGCACAAGATTGAAGAACTTGAGATCTCCATCGCCGAAAGCATCATCAGTGAAGCCGAATCTGTTTCACAGGAAGCCAAGGATCTTGCATAAGAGGGCAAGGTCACCGTTTAGATTTTCTCCAAATATTTCTAGAGGCTGTGCCCATACGTAGAATAAAGACTGTATAAAGTTTCCAATTGTAGAGTTACTATAAGCAGCAGCGCGAGTATATATGAAGCTTGCATATGAGCATCAGAGAGCCCAGACATTAGACTAAGAAAGAACGGCCCGCGAAGATCCATCACTCACACTACTCTCCACCCCAGTCTCGCACCTCGCACCTCGCACCTCACACCTCATACCTCACATCACATCCTCACCTCCTCCACACTCATACATTGCACACACACACAAATCAGAAACACATACTCGACCCACGTGACTCTCCATCAAGTGTGCTTCAGAATCTGGTTCTCTGTACTCTCGACTTTACACGATGTCTGAGGTTGAGCAAACGTGCCGTATTTGTAGGGGCGAGGCCACCCCATCCCAGCCATTAATGCACCCCTGCAAATGTCGAGGCTCCATTAAATTTATTCACCAGGATTGTTTGTTGGAATGGCTCAACCACTCCAATAACAAAGAAAAACGGTGTGATATCTGCAATACGGCATACCAGTTCAAGACCATCTATGACCCGGAAATGCCGTCTCGCATGCCCAGCAGTGAGATCTACTATAAGCTTGTGTCGATGATCAAGAAGGCTATGGTTAAGAACACTTCCATTGTGCTCTATGGCATTTTCATTGCCCAGCTTTCCATTTTCTGGAAGTTTGTGGGCCGGTTGTTGACCTGTCTAGCGGATGATAGCTTACCTTCTTCCAACATGACCATGCTACATACATTGCTTTATGGTACCTACGTGACACGGACCCGAAGTGGTGTTTTACTAGATAGCCCTGAAGCGACATGGGGAGACAAGTGCATGACTTTTTTGGTAAATACTTTTGTGCATGGTAACCTCCAGGTGGCCATCTTTATCATGGTGGCAGTGGTCATTTTTATAGAGCACGAATGGGTGGTCCGTGAGGAAGGATACAAGGCACTTCTTTTACGTCAAATGGGGAAGCGGCCCAGGACAAAGCTTGCTGACCTACTTGTACTGCTTGCTCAAAACGAGACGGGCGAAAACAGAAATCCAAACGAGTTGATGGTTAACAGAGCCCTCGAAGACCTTCGCCGTGTACACGAGGCGTATGTTCATGAGGATGCGTTGCGTGCTGCAATAGAGCACAGACAATTTGATGCTTTGCTTCCTGATGCCGTGGTCAATGCTCCTCCTAGAAACCCCTTGCCAGACCTAGATTTACATGCAGAAGTTAGCAATGGCGAGCTGAGCAACTCGACCGCAGAAGATGTCACGGATTCGGCCCTGTCTCAAGAAAACCGTTCGGGTGATGAGAATGACTTATCTGATGGCGAGGAAGAACACGCGCCTTTACGTGGGGTGGACCAGAACCTCTTGAATTTGGACAATCAAAATGTGGGCCGAATTGAGCCGCTTGATGACTTATCTGACGATGACGCAGTTGATGAGCTTGCGGGAAGAGGAGACTTGATGGATGAGGCGTTTGAAGCTGCGGAGATAGCCGAGGGGGGAAACCTCTGGGAAGTGCTTGGCTTCAAACTCGATATCATCACCCCACTTCAACTAACTTTTTTTTCTGACGTCATCATCCTCTTCTCTTTGCTCGGCATGTATTTCGCGCCCCTCCTTCTTGGAAACATCGTTGTTCTTGCATTGGTCATTATTCCCGGAGGGTTTGTTTATTTGTTCGTTCTACCTTTGTTGAAACTTCCGGGATTGAAATTAATTCCTGTGTTTTTCAACTATATCTGCAATCAGATGCAGCGTTCGTTCCTTAAATTGAATCCGAAGGACCTCATCATGGAATCCTTCAGTTACGTATTGAACCGTTCGGATAATGTCAATTCTTTGCTACTAAATACCGTGGTCGGACGGACGGTCACCTTGTCTGCGGGATACCTTTTCATCTGTTTTGTCTTTCACTACCACATGTCCCGTTTGATCGTCGGGCCCAAGCCGATTATGGGAAGATCAAGAGAGGTCTATGAAATCATGTTTCAAATCACGGCCACAGCAAAAGTATTTACTATCTTTGCCTCGGAAATTATCCTCTTCCCCCTCTACTGTGGATGGTTGATCGATTTCTGCATTGCTCCTCTCGTCAATAAGGAGATCGTGTCCACTGTTCAGGGTCGCATGAAGTTGCACCTTTTGACCTCCCACTTTGAGCTGCTTGGATTCTACACTAGATTTCTGGTGTACTGGCTGTTGGGTACCTGTTACATGTTTTGCGTGGCGTTATTTGTCAGCATGATCAGAAGAAGTATCTTGCGTTCAGGAGTTTTGTATTTCATCAAGAGCCCCGAGGATCCAAATGCTCGCTTGATACATGATGCCATCGTCAAGCCATTTTTCTTGCAGATTCTGAGGATCTTATTGAGTGCCAAGGTGTACACTGCATTTGTTGTGTTGGGAATAGGCTCGGTCACATGGGGCATCCGTTTCTTGGTCAATCCTCCTTATTCCGAGGGTGCAATGCTTCCGATTCAATTATCATCGTTTTTTGAGTTGTGTGTTGTTGCATGTACATCTTGGGTTATATTCAGCGCCAAAAACCTGATTGCAAAACGGGTGCTTTTATTCTGGAAAAGGTCGTTTGCAGTCTTGAGTCATAAATTTCGCTTGTCTCATTTCTTGCTAGACGAGCCTGTGCCCCAAGAGAGAGGGTATGTTGTCTACAGAAGCATCTTCCATAGGTTGCTAAGTATTGGCACCCCTGACTACAGCAAACCAGTCTGCTATTCGGAAGCACAGAAACTATTCAAGAGCGACCCCGACACATCGGCCTACTTTGTTCCAGATGGCACATATATTCGTGCCCCAAGCAGCGATGATAACTCTCGAAAGTTCTTGAGACTGTTATTTGTTCCAGTGACCAAATCTGACCAGCTCATTTCGCCTATTGAGCCGCAGCCCGAAAATGAAGAATCAGATTGGTGGGATGAAAACGTATTTTACGAGGACAATTACACTATAGTGTACACTCCTCCAAACAACAAGTTCCGGTGTCTTGTGTTGGTGTGCATGGTGATACTTTTTGGAGCACTTCTCATTGTCCTGATAGGTTTGACGGCAGCCATGATCGGTAGACCGATTGTATGTGCTTCTGTCATAGTATCTAGACAATTTTTCAAAGGGTTGAATCAAGAAGCGACGGATCCTGCAAGCTACATTGACTGGAAATACCTTGATGTGCACTCGTTGTGCGCAGGGTTGATAACCCTAACACAAGTTTTGTTTTTGATGGACCACTGTCCTAATTCGACGGAAGTGAGAGCATTTGTGGTGAACCAAGGCCGTAGAGCTGTACCGTTCTTCATTGATATCGGTGCTCTTTTTGCGAAGTTCTACCACAGCATGCTTCTCTTGACCCTCCACAATTGCATCATAACACAGGTTCACTTCACGTACATTCCAGAAATTGAGGAGTATTTCTTCGGGACCCGTTCGACCCAAATGAGCACGACTTCGCTCGATATGAAATACACGTGGCATGGATTTCTTATGAATGTTGCTTTCCTACCGTTCACCGTCATACCATTCTTCCTCGCGTTCTACTTCCAGAATAAGAGGACCGCAGAGACTTGGGGAGAGTACTTCAGCCAGTTGATGCCACGACAGACACTCTATAGCGTGTTATATCTATTTTTCCATAGATTCTTTGTGGTGGTATTTAAAAATGAGGGAATGCCCGTTGGATATGTGACGAGCATCTACCTCAATGTCATTGTCTTATTGTTACTTGCAATCACCCATGCGTGGATCAGTTGCGGTCAATTTTTGAACCGGGTCAACGAGCAGATCAAGAACGAAAAGTACGTGAGAGGCACGGCCATCCAGAATATTGACGTGTCCGATTAAGGTCTTATCCAATTAGGATTTCAGTACATAGCAGGCCTTCGAGCCAAGGACTCGTTTGTGTAAAGACAGCTTTCAACGATTCTGAATAGGTTAGCTCACCGAGCTGATTTAGTTGAAAACTAGTATGATGTGAGTAATACCAACAGGATGGAGTTTGATCACGTCAGTGTAAGCATGAGTAACCTCTAAATGTGTAGTGTAAGTTATAAGTATGAGTAATAGAACAAGTCGTATTAAAAAGATCTGTATTACGAATAGCATTGCTCTCAGTATAATATAGTCTTTTATGGGTATAGTATGTCTATGAGTAGTAAGATAATGGGTAGTTAGAGTAGTTATAGTAGCACTGATAGATATGAGTAGTATGAGTAGTATGACTATGAGTAGTACAGGGTATCAAGAGAATGATTAGTGAGTAGTGTGAGTAGTATAGGGTATCGAGAGTAAGAGTAGTAAGTGTTTAAACAGTATTATTAGTATAATAGAGTAGTATGATAGTATTGCATTATGTAGTTTAATGACCATGAGAGTATCAAGAGTCACTGTCGTTTGACTCGTTGAAGGAGACGTTCTGAGCCGCCTTTTTCTTAGACTTTTTCTTGGGCTTCTTGGGCTTCTCTGCATCTGCATCTTCATCGTCGTCATCGGCAAAAAGTTCCTTTTCATTTACATTGTTGGTATCGTACATCTTCTTTGCGTTCTCGATTCTGGAGAGTTGCTCCCGGATATAGTTCATGCGCCCTAGTTTTTGGGGGTCGTTCCGCAAGGCAAAAGGCAAGTCGTCAATCTTGATTCGGGACCGTCCGTGGGCCCGGGCAAAATGTAGCGATTCGTGAGAGAGATCGGTGAGGAACTCCACCAAACAGTCCTCTAGACAATTGACGGTTGAGTCCAAGGAAATGGGGCCGTCGCCGAGCGAAAATAGAAGCGTTTCGATATCCTTGGTAAAGAGCCGGGGGCGTTTACGTCTCCGGGGGCTATGCATTGGGTTTGGGCGGTACGGATACATGGTATAAGATTTTAAAGTAGGACTTGAATGTAGACTTGAATGGAACTTGAGATGTGCGGATGGTGCAGGAACTTGAGATATGTGGAGGGGCACCGACCATACACTGACCACCATACTTGTAATCAACATTAAAAATTAATATTATTATTAATATTTTTTTCTCGATCATATGGTTTTTATGGTTTTTACGGTTTTTATGGTCTCAGTCTTTACTGACAGTGTAATTGTATATTCTGAGATTGAAGATACTCCATGCAATTACTTGAACTTGCACTAGCTCTGAGGGGACTATGGTGAAGTCAATTGCCTGTTCCTTCATAAGAATCAAGTTTCTTTTAGAGTGACATAGTACCCATTTGAACCAGTTTAGTATTTGAACGAGCTTGATCTGTAATCCATGATCAGGATCATGGACTTGGTCATAGACCTGGATCTGATCGGCACTTACTACATTCCTCTGCTATGACACTGGATAATGCATCGGAGCGTGCATCTGGAAGCACCTTGAACTTCAAGTCGCCATTTTTTAGCGCTTTTATCTTGTCCCGTAGTAAGCCCTGCTCGAGCTGCTTCGTGCTGAGCTGAACCAAGTACCCTCTCCTCTCAAACTCCGCAGCTACTTCTGCCTGGTGGCTATCCATCAAGTCATCGTTTGTAATCACCACCAACGGCACCTGGAGCCGAAGTGTATCTAGAATGGAGCCTGTGCCTGCATGGGACACCACCACATCCACTGACGAAATGAGAGTTTGGATCTCATTGGAGTAGGGAAACACCACGAGTGTAAGACGATCATTACCAAACGTAGTAGATGACTTATCATTAGTTTCATTTAGGATACTAAGGTCCAAAGCACCAATGGTGTTTTCTCTCGCGAGGGCTTTACTGAAGTTGGTCTTGCTGACATTGAGGCCCTTGGAGTTCACCTCATTGCCGTACTGGATCAAGATGCGAGAATATCCTTCATGCTGGAGAAAATTAAGAAAATCCGGTTTCACCACATAATCAATGAGTTTATGGAAAGTCACGGTGGCACCGGTGGTGAATAATATGGACATGGTGGAAGGGCTCAGATTATGCTGGGGGTGTGGTGTAGGGGCCACGTAGAGCGCGCGGGCCTTGTCTCAGGACGTCCCAAATTAGCCTATTGTCTCATCCCCAAATTGGCTCGCCGCCGCCCTCTGCAGGCTGACACCACGGACCCAAGAATATAGTTTGAGAGATGAAACCCTCCCCGCTATTGAATTTTAATTAGAAACAATAGCTGGCGTGATGATCTGCAAGCGACGATGCATCTGAAGTATGCTGATCCATAAGTGCTAATCATAGAAAGCCCAAGCATTGTTCCTCTATTGCTGGCCAAGCAAGGCCGATCCTATAAGCAACAATATACTTCCCCGGTGAGCGACGGCCAGAAGATCTCGTAAAATCCCCTGACTCGTCACGCGTGCGCCCTGAAACAAACGAACGGCCACGGCAACAGGCCCGGGCCGTGGATTTCGGAGCTCGGGCGTGTGGGAAAGGCCCGGTTTAAGCAATCAAGCGTTTTAAAATGACGCATAGCGCTTCAACTGCCCTGCGAACTGCACCCATGGGCCCAGCATGTAGGCATGGGGTTTTACGAATCTGTTTTTGGCCTGAGCCCGCGTCTTTTCCTCCACTGAGCGTTCCCCAGACTCGCACCTCCGGCTGGTTCTCCGGACTTTTTTCTTTTTTTTCCTAGACTCGTCAGCGGAATTTGGTTTTTTTGTCCTTTTATTTTTTTTTAATTCTTGTCCTTTATTTTTTAATTTGGCCATTTTATTTTTTTTTTCTCTATTATGTTTCGATTTTCCTTTTTCCTTTTTGTAGGGTGCCAACATACTTCGAACAATCGGAGCTCGAGCCTAGTTCCTCTCCTGACCCCTGCTTAATTGGCTCGGTGCATTGAATCCTCGGTGCATCGAAGTCTCTCGTTGTCTCGTCTGGCCTGGGCTGCCAGACTGCTGACTATATCCGCCATGCGTTCTCGGTCATGCCGGACTTTTTCTCCAGACCCGTGGGTTGTAGACGTGGGTTTTCCTGCGCTCCATGCGCTAGGTTCTTATGTACACAAATTTTCACTCGGAGCGGGCCAGTCATGCCATCATTTTTCCTCCACACTCGTCTCTTACCCTCCCTAAACTCTTGTTAATCCGCACGCTTTCACCACGCCAAAGCGGTTTTCTTGCTATCTTCTCCCTTGTATTTCTGTTCCTACATAAATTGCCTTTTTCCAAGCTTGCTTGTTTCCCGATTTGGCTTGATCCCTCTTCCAAGCCGGCGGCCGCTCCTCGCTATCCTCCCCCACCCATTTTCCTGGTGCATGCAAAACACCCCAGATGAAACTTGACTCTTCGCCCCAATCCGACCGTCTCTCCATGCTGTCTGCTAGCGGTGCCACTGAGCCGATCCCCAAGAAGTCCCTCCAGATTCGGACTGATAAGCCCCGCCCCCACGCGTGCTCCATATGTACTCGAGGCTTTGCCCGCTTGGAGCACTTGAAACGCCACGAGCGCTCCCATACAAACGAAAAGCCTTTCCAATGTGCTGCCTGTGGCCGCTGCTTTGCTCGACGTGACTTGGTGCTTCGTCACCAGCAAAAGCTCCATCAGCACATCTTTCAGGTGGCCAGAAGAGGCCTGTTGCCTGCATCCTTGTCCCAGTCCATAGACCCCTCCGCTGCGTCTTCTATTTCCAACGATAACATTATTGTTTTGAACAACAATACCAAGGCAAAGGCACCGCTACTCTCCGACCGCCTGGAGAGATTGTCACCCAGTAACTATCACCAGCTGAACCTGCCTCTGCTGTCCAATTCCAATGACTCTCCACAAGACCTGTCTCAGATCCCCAATTCTCGTACTAGTGACTTGGACTATCCTTCTTTCCAGCAAAATGCCTCTCTCAATGGGAACATGCCTTCTCCTCATACAAACTCCTCCACAAACACTCCTTCTTTCCAGGCTAAAAATAGCGGTGTTTCCTCCATGGTGGGTGATCCCGACTTGCAAATCGCTCCTTCAAACTTCATCCAACAACCTTCCCCTTTAACCGGCAATTCTCCGGAAACAAAGGACAAGAAAGCTCTGGCTTTGGAAGGCTTGGAACATACTTTTGACTCACGCTTCTCGCTGAACTTTCAAGACTTCAACAAAATCCGTAAGAGCCAGGCTCCTAATCAGAGATACGCTTCTTTTTCTGCTGTTTCTGGCTTATCATATACCAATCTTCAGGATGCCTTGACTATCCAGAAAAGCCACATTGATTTGGGGCTACCTCCTAGTGCATATTCACACGATAAAGGGCTTATTAGAGGTGATCTGATTCTCGATTTTGGAAACCTTGATTTAGACTGGTACTCCATGGATTTTGGAACCTCGGCCAAAGAGGCTCCCTACCAGACCTTGGATCCTATGGATCAAAATCAAAATCAAGGCAACAAGAGCCAGTCCAGGATGAAAATGGTCCAGCCAGATGCCCAAATCCCCGACAATATGCCTCCTGACTACTTCTCCAATCATATTATGACCACCCATCAATTTCTGGATCCAAATCATCCACATCACATCAAAGGCACCACTCCTTTGGCCCTTGATTTTGCTCCTAATGACACACACGGGTTTGGTGAAGAGGAACCAGTTTCCGTTGGCACTGGTTTCGCTCAATTAGCTGGAGATCTCAGTTTATTTGGAGAGAAGCCCGCTAGCAGAACCGATAGCCCAAATGAAGTTGTTGCTCCCAGACCAAAGAGAAGTCGGACGCTGTCCAAACAACCCAAACAAAGGAATTCTCCACAATCCAATGATAGTAAGCGGGCAAAAATTGGTTTCGTTAACGAGGTAGAGGACCTTGACTGGTTGGAGCAAATCAAAGGCATCCCTGTCCTCAACAAGTTCCCTTCTGCTTCCAATGTTACTGGATTCTTGGGAATGCCATATATTGCTGAAGAAGCCCAAGCGCAAAGTGACGAGGTGTTTTCATTGTTCAAGGTTAGACAAGAAGACATTGTTCGGCAAAGAAGCGAATTAGACAACGCGGCTCTAACGGGGACTTCCAATAGCTCAGAAAAACTGGCCAACGCGCTGGTCCGAGGCCAGTCCCGTGTCCAGTTCACCATTGGTGAAAGTAAGGATTTCATAACCGACGAATTGAGATCTAAAATCGTTGAGGTGAGCAATTTGAATGAAGAACAGTTCCCTAATTTGGAAGACTTGAATGATTACATGAATTTGTACGAGAAGGAGTTCAATGCTTACTTCCCGTTTATTCATACCCCAACTCTCAGAAACCCCATGATCGATAACTTTGAAAACATTCCATTGATTTTGTCCATGTGCTCCATTGGTGCACTTTACTCCTACCACGATTCCAACACTTTGCTCTTGTTCAACTTATCGAAGTTTCATATCCACAACTTCTTTGAAAATGAAGTCACGGTGGATAAATTGCAGTTCAAGAAGGTCCCTATCATGGCCCACCAGTGTCTTGTCCTCCACATGTTCATTTCCATGTTTTTGAATGAGCCCAACATGGTGGAGATCACATCGAGACAGATGAATTCGATGGTGGGATTAATCAAGTCCACCAACTTTCATCGCCCTCTTGAAGAGTTCCTTGTTCCTCCTCAGAAATTCACCAGCCAAAACGACACGGAGATCATCCAAAACAACTACGACTATTTCATCATGACTCAGACGCGGATCAGAACCATCCAGACGTTCTATCAAATGGAGATCATGCGCAGTCTTTTGCTTGGATGCCCGGTACCAATGCCCGGTATGGAAATCGCTTGCGGTACTCATTGCAATGACGAACGCTTATGGGAATCGGGTAACTCTACACGCTGGTACAATTGTGTTAAGCACTTGGACAACACTTCGCTTGTGGAGTTGAGCAACAACGAGCAGATGAATACCTTGCGTGCGAAGATGGAAGCGGGAACTACAGACTCCACCAGAATGACATACAAAAACTCGGCTGCCTTGCTTATGTATGTCCACGAGCAGATTCTGCATGAGTTACAGGCATGCAAGGGCCCAAGCAATAGCTACAAATGGAGGACCGAGCATCGGCCAAAACTCTCAGCCTTGCTCAAGACTTGGGAAGATGACTACCTCAGAAATGGCGGCCGGTCTTTCGTGAGAGACATGAACTTCCACAACAGCGACTTTAACGCGGACTTGAAGCTCATCTTGCCCTTTTTCTACCTTGCTAAGATCAGAATCTGCATCGACTTCACACCAGTTACAGAGCGAGTTCTCCACAAAGACTGGAAGGCTATGGGAGATGCCCTACAGGTTCTCGAATATGATGTGGAGGCTTTGAAAGAAGCATCTGCTTATGCCGTTGAGATTTTGAAGTTATGGACGGAAAACATCCACGATCTCCAGAACGCCAAGCTAGTTTCGGTTCGTACCCCCGTCTTCTTCATCACAGCTGTGTTCATTGCAGTGATGATAATGAGCAAAACCTTAATGGTACTCGAAAGCTCAAAGCACTTGTCCGTTGCAGACATGGCACTCTGGAGCATGTTGGAGAATGTGCTCAAGACCATTGAAACCACGCTCAACCCGGGAGAAAACTCGTCCTACTCCGAGTTTTTGCGCAAACAATGCAGAGGAATCTTCGACTTCGCATGGAGTGAAGAGTGCAAGCGCAACATCCAAACGGTGATTCTGAAGTTGAGCGAAGGATCGCTCCAAGCGGAGGACTTAAGAACCTGCAAGCTTCTGACGCAAGCACTTGGCTTAGGCGTCCGGATTCTTGCAGACGCCCCACTCTGGCCTCTTGCCATGAGCTTTGCCGAAGCACTCAAAACCATGGCGCTTACTGCTCGCTCATAAGCCACGTTAATTTATTTATTCAACTAATGCACGAATCTACGACACAATTTATGACCCATGATTTTAATGACATCAAGCGTAGCAGAGTGCGAAAAAGAAATCGCACCCTCGGCCTCATCTCCACCTCATCTCCACCTCTTCCATCGTGAATTCGTTCCGCCAACTATTGACTTCTGCCACCCGGCTCTTCAGAAATATGACCAGCCTGAAGCTACAGGGAAGAGAGCTCTTCCGTGCCATTGGCGAGCCCAAGACCATCGTGGCTCCCATGGTAGACCAATCAGAACTAGCATGGAGAATCCTACTGAGAAGATACGGAGCCGAGTTATGCTACACGCCTATGTTCCACGCCCGTTTGTTTGCTACGGATGAAAAGTACCGGGCCAAAATGTGGTCGGAGATGGATGGAGATGCCAAGGTAGACCGGCCAGTGATTGTGCAGTTCTGTGCTAATGACCCAGACTACTTATTGCAAGCAGCACAGTATGTTGAGGACAAGTGTGATGCCGTGGACCTTAATTTGGGGTGTCCACAGGGAATAGCCAAAAAGGGAAATTACGGGGCGTTCTTGATGGACGACTGGCCGTTGGTGCGTAAGCTAATACGCAAGTTGCACGATAACTTGAAGTGTCCAGTGACGGCCAAGATTCGGGTGTACGACGATTGGGAAAAGAGTCTAGAGTATGCCAAAATGGTGCTTGATGCAGGCGCCCAGTTCATCACCATCCATGGCCGTACAAGGGAGATGAAGGGTCAGGCTACAGGCTTGGCCAACTGGAAGGTGTTGCGCTACTTGAGAGACAACTTGCCTGCAGACCAGGTGTTCTTTGCCAACGGAAACATTCTTTATCCCTCTGATTTGGACCGGTGCAGAGAGGCCGTGCAGTGCGATGCTGTCATGTCTGCTGAGAGTAATTTGTACAACCCTGGTGTGTTCTGGACAGAAACTGAAGACATGGATAAGCAGTTCAGACGGGTGGACCATATGCTACGGGAATACTTTGAAATCGTCAAGACTTGTCCCGGCGAAGCTTCTAGAACAGCCATGAAAGCACATTTCTTCAAACTCCTACATGCCTTTTTGAATGAGCACAAGGAACTCCGTCCTGTGATTGGCAAGACTAGTGTGCATGCGGACTTTGAAAAATGGGAGTCCATCGTAAAGTCGGTGGAGAAGTTGGTGCAAGAAATCTATGCTAAACCCAACATTGCCGAGCTTGATGTGATTACCGAGGGTGATCTACAGCCTTGGGGCGGCCGCTACAAGACGGTGCCATACTGGCGGTGTCAGCCTTATTTCCGGACGGTGAATGGTGAGAAGCAGAATGCGCGTGTGCTCAAGGTGGCTGCCAGTGATGAGGTATCGAACAACACCGGAGGAGAGAAGAGCGAGCCGGCCAAGGCCAAGAGGAAATTAAACGACGAGGCCGGTATAGAGCCCAAGAAAGCCAAGAGTTCATAGACACAATAGCGTTTTAATGCAAAATTGAATAAAGTTTATTAAGCGTAAGTATGGTCACTGCTATACTCCGGTTACGTCAGGTATTCTGGTTACTATGTTCATTAGCCGATTATTCCTTCCAGGGAGGATATCTGAGGTACTTAAATACTTTTAGAGGAGAGGGCGTGCCTCTTAGCACGAGAACAATAGCGATGAATGTCGTCCCAACATCGTACTATGTTGAGCCGCAGCGTCTTGAAGTGGCTTTTGTTATGATTACACAGTGTAGCCCCAAAATACCTCAATAGGTAGGGTAATACCTATGGTGGATCTAACAGTCACGGTTTGCGGCATTAAAATGACTAAATATCACCATAGACTCAAACTAACAATAGACACTTGAATTTACCCGATAAGGCAATAAATTCTCAAAATAGACTATCGCTGCTTTAAAAATACCATCATCTCTTGAAACCAAATTCAGTGTTTCACATTTCGAACACTACCACTTGAACTAGCCATATAATGGTGCTCGTCACGTGCCCTTGCGGGAAGCGTGAGCTATTCTACTGAGCACCTACACATTCCCACGCCAACCATGAGTGTTTCAGCCATTCGTATTCCAGCAACCAAAACGGCGAAAAACGCCATCATCATCATACACGGCTTGGGCGACTCCGGTGAGGGCTGGTCGTGGTTCCCCAAGGTCATCCAGGACTCCCACATGTTCAAGGGCCATGATGAGACAAACTATATCTTCCCCAATGCCCCCTCTATTCCCATCACAGTCAATGGTGGAATGAGAATGCCCGGATGGTTTGATATCTACCAATTGGGTGGCAACTACCACAAACAGGATGTAGAAGGATTCCTCAAATCCTGTGAGGTCATCAAGGGCCTTATCCAAGAACAGATCGACCAGCACAAGATAGCACCCGAAAACATCTTGATCGGAGGGTTCTCACAGGGAGCAGCGATTTCCATGGCCGTTCTCTCGTTGCTTGACTTCAAGATCGGGGGCCTTTTGGCCTTCTCTGGGTTTTGTCCGGTTATGGATGCAATCAAGGCCAAGATGAACAAAGAAGGAATCAATTTCAACACCCCGGTGTTCCAGGGACACGGAGAGGCCGATCCCGTGATTAACTTCTCGTTTGGAAAGACCACGGCGGAGTTCTACCAGGGTCTAGGCTTCAAGGATTGGCAGTTCCACGCATACAAGAACCTCGGCCACAGCACAAGCAATCAGGAATTGGTGGAGGGTGTTCAGTTCATCTCCAAGGTTCTCGACAAGTAGAAAAGGACGTAAGGTAATCTAGAGTGTAATCCTATATACATAAACAAATAAATGTATACATATTCATAGATCCATTTTACGTTGACTATCAGTCTATAAATATAGATTTCTGGGGAAGGCACGGATTTCGCGATGTTCCATGTTCCATTGAAATATAGACACGCCAAACAATACACCTCAATACACCTCAATAAACGTTGGTATTCGAGATTCCCCACCAAAAACACTCGGCACACGTTTCTTCTCCCCCGGCCACCCCATGAGTCAAAGTGCTAAATACATGAGTCCTCAGCCCAGCTCCGCCAAAGATAAACGGCACGTGGCCCAAGTGGAAAAGGCCCTTCTGACCTTTGAATCTTTAACCGAGTGGGCTGATTATATTGCCTTCATAGCGCGCTTGAAAAAGGCCCTAGCTGTTCCAGTGAGCCAGCCACAATCTTTGCTGTGTATTCCACTTTCCCAGCAGGTGCTGAGCCGGTTATCGCTTTGTCTCTCCCCACTGTTGCCCAATGGAGTGCATCAGAAAGCTTTGGAGCTCTATAAAAACATCTTCAATTCGCTCAATGCCGAGGCCCTAAATGCTGAAATCTCCCAGTGGCTTCCTGGATTGCTTCCCGTGATTTCCTATGGCTCAATGCAAGTGAAGCCGCAGCTTATATCTCTATACCAGGACGATCTCGTCAAGTATTTGGATGCATCCACGTTGAGGCTCATTGCCAAGCCGTTTTTCCTATCGCTTCTTTCTGGACTAGATGACGAAAATTCAGAGATCTTCTCCGATTGTATGTCGTTGCTAGATAATTTCAAGCTGAGAATGGGTAATAACCCCCACTTTTGGCGTACCATGTTCTTGTGCATCATTACAAGCCCAGAGAAGAGGTTAGGGGCACTCAATTGGTGTCTGGCTCGTCTCCCGACATTTACAACTATTAATGATGGAACTGAAAAGAAGTTCTCTGCTGAAGCCCAGCTGTGCTTCTCTTCCGAACCTGGTTTGTTGGTGCGTGCCTTTGTCTCTGCTTTGAACACGACCTCCAGCTTTAACCAAGCAAGTGATATCAATGTGATCCGTGGCTTTTTTGACTTGTTACTATCGCATATCCCTCTTAATTCTGCAGTTTTGACGGATATTGTATCTCCTCGCGATAGAGAGCTCTTGCTAATGTCGTGCTGTGAAGTCACCCTTAAAAAGGATATGAGTCTAAACCGGAGACTCTGGAACTGGCTTCTTGGTCCAGAAGATCCTATTTCTGAGTCCAGTGCTGGGCACCCACAGGTCAACCATCAAAAGGAGTATTTTGCCAAGTATGCGTTGCTGTTTTTGGAGAGTGGTGCAAGATCTCGAATCGATAGTTCCTCTACCGAATTAATGTTGACTGCTTACAAAGTATCGCATGCTTTGATATTAGATAGATGGGAGATCAGCTCGTTGTACACCCCCAAGGTGTTTGTTCCTATTATGCGGTCATGTTTTGAAGCGGTCAGAGCTAATCAGCCTGGATGCCAAGATCTTTTGGTGGTGGCCAAGGCGTTTTTTGATGAGGTTGAAGCCAGTTTCATTTGGAGCTACATTACTTGTGAGTTGATCTTGAGTGGGCAAGAGAACGACTTGCAGATGGTCGAGTTTTTGTTTGAAAATTTCAAATTTCCTGACGAAGAAAAAGCCGTGCATGCTCCTTTGGCAGTTATATGCTATCTTCTCATGTCGCCCATCACAGGGGCCTCCATTAAAATCCTCAGCACCATGGTTGAGCTCTTGCAACCTCATCTTGCTGCACTGATCAAAGAATCTGATTTCCTCGAATTAGATTCGCATTCGTTTATGCTTTCGGTCAAGAAGTACTACGAGAACTTGAAATCTGATGAGAAGACAACTTGTGAATTCTCCAGTCAGCAGTTGACGGCACTCTTACTCCAAAATTACGAGAAATGGTACATCGAGAGTTTGAAGTCGGGATTGGGTAGTGATTTGTTGGCCAACATAATGGATCACCTGCTACTCACAGTTTCCACCCCAAAAGGCTTTACCAACTTGAAACAAGCTTTTCTCGCATACCCTCAGTTTTCATTTGCCAGCACAGATTCAGATGAAAGTGTTTCCACTATCCTATTCGGAATGCTGAAAATATGCCGTCATTTGACGTCTTCTCTTACATCTGCAGAAAAGTCCAAGGTACTCAAGATACTACTTTCAAACTTGTGGAGTATTCTAGCTTCAGCTTATCCTGCCAACAATCAGGTGGAAGCAGTACGGTGTATTTTTGAATTGCCATCGATTTTCGAAGTGCACGAAGTTGAGGCTGGTGTCATCTTCATGCTTCTCAAGACTCCATTGGACCTTAAGTATTCGGTGTTTCTTAAACTTTGGAGTCATTCCTCTGACTTCAGCGGAGCAGAAAGCATCCTTTCAAATGCATTGCTAGTTATCCTTGAAAGCCTTGAATTCGAGCATTCCGGGGAAGCAATCGAGACGCTGAGACTTGTCAATAAGATTGTTCTTGATGGATCCGCAAACAGATTACTCAAGGTTCTCACCAACCCTCTCCTCTCATTTGATTTGATGCAGAAAGAAAAAGTGGAAATTACTACGCATGACGATACCAAGCTTTTCAAGTACTACTTAAAAGCCGTACTCAACTGCGTGCACTCCAACGAAAAGTTACTCAAAGACTCCCTCAACCATGAATACGTTTCGTCTGAGAATACCGAGAAGATCCAACTATTTAACCTGAACCAGTGGGACATTTCCAATTACAAGTCTTTGATCTTGTGTGTTATACGCAAATTTCTAGGGCTCAAGTTGTGTGCAGAAGTTGCGGGCAATGAGAAAAGTAAGTCAGATTATACCCAGTGTGCTTCATGTGCTTTGGACCTCTACAAGTTCGTGATCACAGGCTCAGAATTGGACTTCGAGGACCATTTCAAATTCTTGCTTGACTCTTGCTCATATCTCGCTTCATACCCAGGTGTCCATAGCCATTCCTTGGAGCTTCTTGAGACAATGTACCTTAAAGCCATCTTGGATTTTTTGGCTATGGCAAAGAAATTGAATGTTGCAGTGATGAATATCAAGGATACCGAAAACCACAACTACCCATTGCTTATTTCTTTCATTACGAACGGAATCGCCATGAGCCAATCATCAACCTTACTCGAGAAATGGTTTTCCCTTCTCAACAAATGTCTCTACATGTTGGGGGAGAATATATTTGATGTCTTGTTGGTTTTGAGTGACTCGATTGTTCATAAGATCGAGGTATATTTCAATGCCACCAAAGCCTTCAAAAAAATCTCTGGATGCACTGATATCGAGTCATCGTTGACGATCTGCATCTCTGGTCTTGAGGACTTGTTGTCAATCAGTCACTCGCATTTGATCACATCAAGCATGAGACCGGTCTTGAAGTCTCAGCAGAATGAAAATGGATTCTTAGGCAATGTGATTCTGGGAGTGTTCCAAATCGAATCGCCTTTGGTGAAGACTCAGGAAGAGCAAAAAAAGAACGCAGTGATAATATCGTTCCAGGATGCTACGAAGATAGCGTTTGAGATTTGGAGTTGGGCTGATGGTAGAGACTTTACTGCAAGAGCATCGGAGCATGCGTCAGTGCAGTCCATGATTAATGTTTCAAACAAATTGAAGTTCCGCTCAAGACGCCTACTTGAGTCCCTCAGTGAGTTGGAAAGACACGAGGTCATTGAGAAGTTGATTGATGCAAATTCCAATACCGATACCAAAATCAAGATTCTACATGTCTTGGACAGTGGTCACACACATTTAACTATTCCCCATCTTCTAAACTCAATCCTCACCAGGTGTTCGCCTCAGTCATTGAGTGAAAAAGGCATGTCCACCATGTACACGGAATTATCTGAAGAGCAGCTTGCATCATTCTTGGTGAAATACTACCAATCCATTGACCAAGACTCTATCGATGACATTTATGATGTGACTGCAAGCTTTGTAAAGGAAGTGATTGCACACCCCAGCTTGTTTAAAAAGCTGATAATCTTCTATCTCAAAGTGATTAAGGTATTCTCATTGAAGTTACAGGGCAGAAAGTCAAAGGACAATAGATCTGCCCATCACAAAGAGCTTTCAGGGTTTTTCCTCAGCATGCTCAATGCTTCAGTGAGTAAGAAGGTACAAGATTCAAGAAACTCGGAGGCTGAAGAAAACAAGAAGCATCCCGGAGATGTCCTCGCAGATGACCTCTCGCAACTAGTGCAATTCTTTGGCGATGTCTTGCAAGACTCCGACAAGGTTAGCACAGCAGTCACCACCATCATCAGTACGGTGATCCCCTCGCCCAACAAGGCCAAGAAGCTGTTATCGCCAAGCATACTCAACTTAGTTAAGGTGATAGGTAAATTCCACCCCATCAAGCCTTGGAAGCAACTCGTTGGTGACTTGTTCATGGACAATAGCTTTTTCGCCAATGGAAGACTGACCAACGAAGACTGGAAGGTAATTGTTCAAACATGGGTGCAGGCCGAGCCATCCCGTATAGAAGACCTTGTGACCAGGGTGACACCATCCGTGCAATCTAACGCTTCAAATATCTTTGTTTGGAACGAGAGTTCGGAAGTCGAGGACAGAACCTATGTCTTGCGCAGAATCAGTTACTTGATGATGGTGCAACCAATTGATGCATGTGTCAACATTCTCAATGGTCTATTTGGACGTTTAGGAACAGCTTTGAATAGCACCTGTCCTCCACCATACAAGAGTGAAGCATTGAAGCTCTTCCGAGTGCTCAGTGTCAGAATAAGCGAGTCACAATTATTACCATACTGGTCTTTTATGACCCAGACTCTTTCCGGGGTATTCCAGTATTTGGTGCCTAGCAACGTCAAACAGCTTGCGTCGTTGGACCAAGATCAAGTCAAGCTCATTCTTTCGGCCAGTAAGATGCTCGACCAGCTCTTATTGATTGGGTTCGATGAGTTCAACCTCAACTCGTGGCTTTTCGTTGCAAGTGATTATGTGACTGGTGAAAAGTACACCCAGTCTTACATCGACTACTTGGGCTCCCAGACCGAGTCTATGGTTACGAAGGACACTCCAATCCGGGTGCGTGGGCCGGAAAAAGACGAGTTGGCCGCGCCGCTCTTGTATGGCATAACCAGCATCAACAACGTGGCCAACTTGAAGATTTTCTTTGGGCTGCTCAGCTATATCAATTTCGAGCGGTCTTTTGGCCTCGCCAAGCCTGACATCTCCGCCTGCGAAAAGGATATCTACAAGGATTTGGAGGTATGAGGCCGGGTGCAAATTTCCTGTGTGCGTGGATGGTGTGTATACGCGACTATACTAGTTTTAAGCAAAACATTCTATAACACGCGCTTGATCCTACACTGTATGAACTCATAGACTAGTGCCACCAAATTCCACAACCCCATGTCGTTCAAGATCCGCAGAGTTGTTTCAGGCCTACTGCCGCTGGAGCACGTGACCGAATCCAAACTCTTCTCCAGGCCCACCGACCCCAGCTCAGGCCTAGACGATGGCTCCCCCAGACTAAAACGGACCCGATTGAAACGGCTTTCCGTCGACATTGAGGACTTTATAGCAGATGGAAACTCCGTGCTCAATGGTGAAAGGAGTCGTTTTGGTGGAAGCTCTGAGAAGTATAGAAGCTCTGAAAAGCATGGAAGTTCGGCTTACAAGAAGAGCTCCAACGTATCCTCCATTTCTGTTGACCAAGCGGGTTCCCCTAGTAAGAAAGGGATACAAGAGGGTCTTAATGAAGGAATTACTTTCATGGGAGAAAAGATCATCAATGATAAGAACGAATTTCGTCCGTTATCTCGTCTACAGAATGGTACCCGCATGGATTTGGGTATAAAGCCCCAGATGGAGAACATCGAATTCGACTCGTCGGATCATAATCTGCCACTGAAACTTCAAAAACCGCCTTCTCTTGCATTGCAATTCAGTGCGCCCAAGCTGCCGTTCTTGGCGGACCTGGTATTGAGTGACGGTGTTCCTGAAAGAAGGGCTTCTGAGACTGATTTGGCATTTGAACAAGTCAAGTCCGTTTCATACACCCCTAGGCGGCTGTCTCCACTCCGAAAGGAGGTTCTTCACCACAGCTCGACTACAGGTGACTTGGTGGAGGAGATCAGACAAAGCAGTGCTCTTCGATCTAGGTCTACACAGGAGATCTTGGACCAGATTAATTCTAGTATGGATCGGATCCGGGCCAATGCCCCTCTTCAGGGAAGTTCATCCAATGAGAGCTCTGATTCTGAAGAGCCAGTTTCAGGTGTGGATTCTCCCCAGAATGGACTTCCAGCTAATGGCATCCGCTTTCAGGGGTTGAGTGACTTTGTCCCTCGAGATATTTTGAAAAACTTTGAAGAGAAACGCTTACCACAACCGGCATCTCCCAGGCTTGCGGCTGCCAAAATTGCCACTTTTAAAAGCAGACTGCCTTTAGAGAAAGAGCCACCGCAACCTAGAAAAAGACCTCTTCAGACGGAACCAAGAGAAAGCAGCGCCAAAAAATTAAAGCATTCTTCAAAATCACCGAATTACGACGCTTGGCTGTATGAAAAATGGGACAAGCTCAAGAGATTGGTGGAGCTGCCCATTCCCAAGTCTGTCATCATCAAGAACGCTATAGTCATGAAGGAATTGGGATGCGACAGCGAACAAGAGCTTCAACAAAGAGTGGAGTTCTTGCTACGAAACAAAATTCAGTAGATGCACTACTTCGCATATGTATTAATAAATGTATTAATATATTCAAAAAACCTTGGATAAAACCGAGTCAAGATTCTCGGAATTCTTCTCCTTCTTGAACTCTGCCTTAGCATCAGCTCTCTTACTCGAAATATCCCTCTGGTCAAAGTTTCTCTTAGCCTCTGGCTCCTCAAACTTGTCACCCTCCAACTTCCTCTTTCTCTCCAAACGCTTGGACCTCTCCACATTGGCAACGAAGCTCTTGTCAAGTTTATTCTGCTGGGAGATCTCCAAGGCCATCTTCGACTGTCTGATTTCGTTCTCTTTGGAGATCTGTTGTGTCAAGTCAAACCATTTAAAGCCTGGCAAGTACTTGATATTTATGATATCGTCATGGTAATACGACGACTTCTTTCCTCCCACAATGTTTCCGTTCATGGTTTGAGCACACAACTTTGCGTCGGATTTCTTCTTGAACTCAACCCAGCCTTCTGTGTGTTTCTTCTTCTTGTTTCCACCGTACTTAACTCTCTTTTTATAGGCAATAGGGTCTTCTGGCTTCATGAACAACCGGTCAATCTTGCCGAATTTGGAGAGCACCGATCGCATCTTCAGCGGCTTCATGTATGGCGGAATACTGGATAAATAGCATACACCTGTTCTTTTAATGTCCCTTTGTTCCTTTGCAAGTTGCTCGGGGGTCAACTTTTTTAGTTTCCTGGCTCTTGTCTTTTGCTCTTCCACTACTGAAGTGACCTCATCTTGTTGCACCAGAGAACTTTGTCCATCTTTGTTTTCTTCGTCTTCCAGATGTTCAGATTCGACGTTTTCTTGATCCTGGGCATCGAAACGGGATGGCTGTGTTTTTTTCTTGGTCTGAAAGACGGTATCTTGTTCATCATCAGAGTCGAAGTCATCGTCGAGATCCGAAAGCTGCTTGGTGGAGCTCAGACCCTGTGACTTATTTAGTGTAGAAACCAGCTCATTTTCAGAGTCACTCAAGGGGTTCAAGTCTTCAAGTGCTTTATTGGGTGCCATATTGATGAACTAGAGACAAGTTCAGTAGATGAGGTCCAGTGCAGGATCACATCGCCAGAAGGACCAGGTGCGCACCCGTACACCCACAGTTGCAACTCTTTCGAGTACTGGACCAAACTCGATAGTGGACTAAACTCGATAGTAAAATTCCAACGGTTATATTGATTCATAACTAGAGATCTGTAAATATATATAAAACCGAATCAGTGAGGTTATGGGCATATAAAATTTATTAGTTCAATAGCTATTACAAATCATTGATGTGTTGGACCGTCTCACTATACACTATCTCACATTACTATAATACACCAGTGTTCATTGTAATTATAGTACATCAGTTTCATTAGGGGTTTATTGAACTATATATATGGCAGCACAGCTAACCATTTACTTCTTCTCCTCACCGGCTTGCTTGGCACCTTCGGTGGCACCAGTGACAACGGAGGAAACGTATTGAGCAGCGTTGGCAACTTGCTCCTTGGCAACCTCAACGTAACCTTGAGCAGTCTCAGCCAAAGTGGCCTCGTGACCCTCGACAGCCTTCTTTGCGTCGTCGTGGCCTTGCTTGGCGTTGTCAGAGATGGTCTGGCCAAAAGACTTCTCGCTGTCTGGGACGTTCTTGGCAGCAAAACCGTCAACGGCGTCGGTGACGGTCTCCTTGGCCTTCTCCAAAGTGGACTTTTGGCTTTCTGGAGTGATAGCTTCAGAGGCTTTGTCAGTGAATGATTTTCTTCCGGCGTCAGACATGTTAGTAATAAGTGATGGTGAAAGAAAGGATATTGGCTGGGGGACGTGGGGTTTTATACTTCCTTGGGGTAGCAATCAAAGGTTGCGACCGAGCACCTCGCATGCAACTATAGTCCATTCTGCAGGTGCGTCATTTTCCAACCACAGTTGGGAAGACATTCAGCAAAGTAAGATACTTGGAAAAAGAAACGGTCCGATCCTTGCCTGGGACATATCACGTGGAGGTGGAGGTGGTCCAAGGGGTCCTTTTTTTTGGGGGGAGGGGGTTGATGATGGTGGCCTCTGTTCTCCAGTGTAAGTTCTATTGCTATGTTTCTCAGGCGCAGCGAATCATCCATGCTGGCGTCATGCATACAGCAAGCTAAAATAGAATATCCTAGAACTTGGATATGACTATATCCGTGACCTGCACAGCAACTCTCGGATGGTGCCGAGGAAGAACTTGTTTTTTATGGTACTGCACTGTTGTCGACCTTAATTGGATCACTCAGTCACTTTGGAAGAATGGGACTATCTGGCTGTGTATTCATGGTCTAGCGCACTTAAACCACTATCTATACTAAATAATATACTATATTGATCATATATACTAAATCCTTTTTTTTTTTTCAAAAGGGGAATACCAAGCATTTCAGCCTCGTACCCATCTACCAATATTTTTTTGTTCTTTCACATGTTTTGAATGTCCTTTGCTGGTAACCTGAACCTAGACAGAGATCAGTGTTAGGCGCACCAGTAGAAACCCGAAAGATGGAGAGAGGCACACGTGACCGTGAGATGCTCTTCTCGCCTAGGTGAATTTTCGACAAAGCATCTAAACTAACATAATGGCCAAGTCCACCAAATCCAGCTCAACCTCGGTGGACCAGAAAATATATGATCTACTCCATGACCTTCTTCAGGAACAGACCGACAAAAATAAGCTGGCGGACGAGCTGGAGGACCCCGACCTGTTGCTCCATATAGCTTTGGCCAGAGACCTCCGCCCGCTGGATGTCTTGGCATACGTCCAAACCAAAGACCTTCTGCTCCGGCGAATAAAGCGTCAGGTTTTGGAAAAATCCGTTGATACCGTCTTGAGACTTTGTCGGGAGGATGAGGACGAGGAGCTTGCGGAGGTCATCAGACTACGGGAAGAACGTGATCTCCAAAAGGCTGCTGTAGCAGACAGTGACTTCGAGGGCCTTGATGGAGATAACCTCATGGATGTCAAAGACACAAACTCGCTTAACAAATCGCTTGTTTCTGCGTGGGGTATTCCAGAAGCTAAGACCAACGAAGACCAGGCCTCTCAGCCATTGAAAAAGAGAGCCAAGGAGGCCACCAAGGGTCCTGGTGTCAAGGCAAAAAAGCCCAAAATCGAACACACTACACCCACATCCAAACTCTCCGCCTTGGGAGGGCTCCTGAACGTGACCACCCAGCTCATGGAGTTGGTGGGTTTACCTATACTTCACCCGGAGATATATTTGAGCACCGGAGTGGAGCCTCCACGGGGAGTTTTGCTCTATGGCCCTCCTGGATGTGGAAAAACAACTATTGCCAATGCTTTGGCTGGCGAGTTGCAGGTGCCACTTATCAGTGTGTCTGCACCCTCAGTTGTGTCTGGCATGTCAGGAGAATCAGAAAAGAAGCTCCGAGACATCTTCGAAGAGGCCAAGTCGCTTGCTCCTTGTCTTATATTTTTAGACGAGATCGATGCCATTACCCCTAAGAGAGATGGTGGAGCACAGAGGGAAATGGAGAAAAGAATTGTGGCCCAATTGCTCACTTCCATGGATGAGCTCACACTCGAGAATACTGGAGGGAAGCCCGTGATAGTGGTGGGAGCCACCAACCGTCCCGACTCGCTTGATTCTGCTTTGCGTCGTGCAGGTAGATTTGATCGGGAGATTCTCCTCAATGTGCCCGATGAACACCAACGGTGCCTGATACTAAAGGCCATGACCACTACATTGAAGTTGGAGAATCCCGAGGATTTCAACTACACAGAGCTTGCCAAACTTACACCCGGGTTTGTTGGTGCTGATCTCAAGAGTTTGGTCACCGCAGCAGGTATAGCAGCTATCAAGCGTATCTTCGAGTCCTTGAGTGAGCTAGAGATTGAAAAACTAGAGCATGCAGCTTCGGCCAGTGGTAGAGGAGACTCCATGGAAGTGGACAATACACCCGAAGCACTTGCCAAATTCGAGCAGAAGTCCGAGAGCGAGAAACTCTCTACGATCCAGAAATTCTTGGCCCAGCACCCCGACCCATTGAGCGATGAGCAGCTTGCACCATTACGCATCACATATGGAGATTTCCAGAGCGCACTCCCCACGATTCAGCCCACGGCCAAGAGGGAGGGGTTCGCCACCGTGCCGGACGTCACGTGGCAAAGTGTGGGTGCCTTATCCAAGGTCCGCATGGAGTTACACATGTGTGTTGTGCAGCCCATCAAGAAACCAGAGTTGTACCAGAAAGTTGGAATCAGTGCACCTGCAGGTGTGCTTATGTGGGGTCCTCCCGGGTGCGGTAAGACGTTGCTCGCTAAGGCAGTAGCCAATGAGTCTCGGGCCAACTTCATATCCGTCAAAGGCCCTGAACTCCTTAACAAGTATGTGGGTGAGTCGGAGAGGGCCGTGAGACAGGTCTTTTCCCGGGCCCGAGCTTCTGCTCCCTGCATCATATTCTTCGATGAGTTGGATGCTTTGGTACCCCGCAGAACCTCATCGCTCTCGGAGTCCAGTGCCCGAGTAGTCAACACATTATTGACGGAATTGGATGGACTCAACGATAGACAAGGCATTTTTGTGATTGGTGCCACCAACCGTCCAGACATGATCGATTCAGCTATGTTGAGACCTGGGCGTTTGGATAAGACATTGTATATCGAGTTACCTACTGCTGACGAACGGTATGAGATTCTCAAGACCCTCACCAAGCTCAACAAAACGCCGCTCGCAAATGATGTGGATCTACGTGTATTTGCAGATGACGAGCGGTGCAGGAACTTTTCTGGTGCAGATTTGTCGCTGTTGGTGAGAGAGGCCGGAGTGTTTGCGTTGAAGAAGAAGTTCTTTTTTGGCCAGGAGGTTCGCGAGTTAGATGCTTCGGGTTTCTATGTGGATAGCGAAGTGGACAATTCAATCACAGTCACGAACCTGGATTTCAACAGTGCTCTTTCGTCCATTAAACCCAGTGTGAGTGATCGAGATCGGGCCCGTTACGAGAAACTCAATCTGAGGCTAGGGTGGGGAGTCATTGAAGAGGAAAAGGCCCCAGAGAAACAAGAGAGTGCCAATTGATCAATGCTACTTCTCAATGATACTTCTGATTATTACTTCTCAATGCGAGCAATTTAAATACCACTTATTAATTACCACTTGATTTAATTACTATATTTAATACCATTACACTTTATGACGTCATTTGATACTTCACTATACCTAGGCTGCTCAGTACATAGAATGCGCGCATGCAAAAGAACATCTTCCTATACCATGAGCTTCACCATGAGTTTAACCACGATAGGTCGGTTTGGTCTAAGAAGCTACATCTCCAGACCATTTGGTTGCCGTTATGTGTCTTATTCCCAAGGTGATGCACTCTCCACCGAAATCCCTGCCTTGAAGTTGGTCTTTGATAAGCATGAGCCAACTACCAAACCAGACACGGTCAAGTCCCCTTTGGTCATTCTACATGGTCTCTTTGGATCCAAAACAAATACTCGGACGGTGGCCAAACAATTGGCTAGATCTATGGCCAGAGATGTTTATTGTCTCGACCTCCGTAACTTTGGAGAGTCTCCCCACGACAAACGGCTCGATTACCCTGCACTTTCCGCCGATGTAGAGCGGTTCATTGACGAGGCCAAGTTCGAAAAAAAGCCTATTCTCATAGGTCACTCCATGGGTGCCAAGACGGTCATGGCTTTGGCATTGCGTCGGCCTGACCTTCCGGAGATGCTTGTTTCCGTAGACAATGCACCCGTATGGTTATCTTCCTCCAACGGACCTTTCGGAAAGTACATTCGCCAATTGAGATATGCTTTAGAGGTCAAGAAATACACCGACATCAAGGATGTGGACCTGGAGCTAGCCAAGGTTGAGCCTTCAAAGGAAGTGCGCCAGTTCATCTTGACCAATATCAACCGAGGCAAGAAGGACGACGTATGTACATCCAAGATTCCTTTGGATGTGATTGGAGATGCTATCGCTGCTGGAAACATAGCATCGTGGCCTTTTGACGCTACCAGATCGTGGTCTCGGGGTCCTACATTGTTCATCAGAGGTACCGAGTCCAGTTACGTTCCCGATGAGGTGATTCCTGATATTGGAAGATACTTTCCGAAGTTTGAGGTGCGTGATATTAAATCAGGGCACTGGGTAATCAGTGAAAAGCCTGCAGAGTTTATGTCTGCTTTGCAAGAGTTTGTGGAGAGGAAGGAGGACGATTAAAGCGAGGTTACTACCAGAACTAATTGAGAAGATACAATAATTAGAAAAAATTCTGTTCAATAATTAATTGATAGAATTCACTTGGATGCAGTCTTCATTCCAGGAGTGACATCTTCGTAAATATCAAACCGTCTTTGGTAATGCACAGGAATACCTGTTCTGGCTGCAGGTAAGAGGTCTTTGTTAAGTTCCGCATAAAGCACCTCCTCTCCTTCGCCAGCCTCTGCAACAATCTTTCCCGAAGGATCTGCTATTAAGGAATGTCCATAAGCCTGGTATCCAGACCCACCCACGTCTCTAGCAGGAGAACACAAGACAGTGAAGATCTCATTGTCAACAGCCCTGGCTCTGGCAAGAAGGTGCCAGTGTAAAGGCCCAGTGGTGGTGTTAAAAGCACCAGGGTAGAACATGGCAAACGCATTGTTGGGATCTCTGGAAGCACCCATGGCCAATTCAGGGAACCGGATATCATAGCAGATTCCCAAGCCCACGTTACCAAAGTCACCAAGCTTGAAAACAGTCGATTTGTCACCTGCACTCAATGTGATAGACTCCTTAAACGTGATTCCGTTTGGTATATCAATATCAAAAAGATGGGCTTTTCTGTGCAAAGCAATAATTTCTCCCTGGGGGTCAAACGTCAAGGAGGTATTGAAGATCTTATCGGAAGCACCGTCCTTCTCAGGAATGGAACCACCCACAATATATATCTGGTGCTTCTTGGCCAAATCAGATAAGAAAGTGGTTGTTTCTCCACTGGGAATACTTTCAGCGTACTCCCTAAACTTATCCACGGCATAAGGCGAGTTGAAGCACTCGGGCAACATGACAAGGTCCAACTTACCAATCTTGGAGTCATTGACGGCAGAATCTATGAATTTGGACACTTTGGCCAAATTTGCACTTTTGTTTGCTCCTGCTTTAAGTTGGATCAAGGCAATCTTGAGATTCTTGGCCAATGGTGACTTGAGCACGGACATGGTGGTGGTGTGGAGATTTCGACTGGCGTAATCTGATTTATACTGGTGCGAACTGTGGAGTCACTGGCATCTGACTCACTGCCATGCACACAGGCTTATCAGTAGATATATCGAGATGGGAATTTACACAAGATTTATAACCAACTTCCAGACTATTATCGACAGACTGGTATAAGTCTGCATCTATTTAGTTTGAGAAAAGTCTATGTAATCTATTAAAAGCCATAGATTTATTTCCTGGGGGCCTCCGTGGTGGACTTCAACCACTCTAGGTGGGGAAGGTAAACCTCACTGCACCTCTTATTGTTCAACTCCAAGTCTTTTGCAATGTATTGGAGAAAGTTTCCGGCCCACGCCTCGCTCTCTGAAAGAGTCGAATCGATGGCCTTGCCATTCTTGTAGTAGTCTTTGCAAACACCTTGCACGAAGAACTGCTGTAATCGGAGATCGAAGTCGTAGCCCACATTCTGGTAAATGTCCTTGTACATGCGAATGTGCTCGATGTTATCCTTGTAGATGAGATCGTGGTTATTGTAGAACCAGTCGGTGTAGTACTTTGGATATGAGCAATGCATGAATATGAGGTCTGCGTCGTCCGAGGTGGAAAGTGGGTCGTAGTGGCCCAAGGCCTTGGAGACAAATTTGCCCTCGTCTTTGTTATGGTATCCCACCCATTTGAATTGCTTTTGAGTTTGGAAATATGGTTCCTTCATCACAGATGCTGCTGCTATAAACGTCTCCTTATCTCCCTCGCCTGCTCCACCTTGAGTCATCAAGGGGTAGTAGAAATCGGGGCCAAACACATTGTAATACAATGCCAACAAAAGTGTTTTCAAGTGGCTGGTTTTGTTCACAAGCAAGACTCCAGCCTCCGATGTTGGGTCAGGAAGAGAGTTCTCGAACGTGTGGAAAGGTGAGTTGGCAAAGGTGTAGTCTTTCAATGGCTTCAACGAGATTCCATCCTTCTCGGCCTGGTTCTCGTCATATGGAGAGAATCTCACCTTCTTTTCATTCACTGGGATACCAGCAATTTCATGGTATTTGGGATTGGTAGTACGAGCCCATGCATCAGGCCACAATATGAGGCCCTTTGCCTTGAACAAGCCAGACTCGAAAAGGTATTCGGTGTTCTTTGTAGGGAACAAATCGGAGTCCAAGTACATGACGTTCTCGAAAGCAGAAGTGAGAATAGCAAACATCTTGAATTGGTAACCACCAATTTTAAACTCTGATGAGGCCTTTTCGGCCACGCTTTTGGCTAGCACATTACAACGAGCATTGTATTTTGGCAAAATGATCTCACAGAAATCCCTCTCGTATTCTTCAACAGAAGGAATGAACACCTCAATGGGTGCCACGCCTCCACCGGCCCGGATCTGTTGCACCACCAAATATGCCAACCACGAGTACTTACCACCTCCAATGATGACATAACCTTTGGAGCCCTCATAAGATTTCCATTCTGGGTCAGTTCGTCTGAGTGTTCCAAACGTGTGCACGTTCTTGACCTTTATCAATTGGTCCATATGTTCGACGTAGCCTTCGTGAGAAGACTTGAGCTTTTTGAAAGTATCGTCGGAGATATCCAAAATACTCTCTAAGTATTCTTTCGAGAGAAGGAATTCATTTTCCGAGCTCATTTTCAGCTCGGCTTTCCCGCTCTCTTTCTTGTAGTTGTCCTTGAGCAGCGGAGCCACTATAGCATAATGGTTCATGCCATCAAAGAAGTCAACATAGTCCAACTTGACCTGGGAGACGGTGAATGTAGGATCCAAGTTCAAATGGGTAAATGCTACCAAAGCTGCCATCACCAAGACTGCCAAAATGGCAAGCCTTAGGATCCGTCGACGGTTGAACAGAAGCATAAAGTGCAGTAGACGAGGTGAGCGAGTAGCTAATAACGGACCGCGCCGCGCACACATGACTCAGGCTTTCTTGCATTATACATAAATAGCCTAAAGTTTCTCGCGCAGAGTACATGCCATCACCAAGGATACTACTATGGTCTACTCTCCGCCCGACTTCGAGGTGATTCGAAGAAAAAACTTTACTTATCGTCTCTTTGGATCCAAACTTTCAAATTCTCGAGCGCCACATTTGCACAATTACATTTTCCAGAAACAGGGACTTTCGGGGCATAAGTATGAGAAGCTCGAATCTACTGATGTAGAGGGGTTTTTGGAGTTGATTTCCGCCAACAAAAAAGCAGGCGTGCAAAAAGAAGAGGATCTTATTTATAATGGCTCTGCCGTGACACTTCCGCATAAGGTTGTGATGGCCGATCACGTGGATGTGGTGGATGATAATGCCAAGGCGGTGGGTGCAATTAACACGATCTATGTGCGCTTTGATGAACAGAGAAGGCCTTTGAATGTGGGCACCAATACCGACACGATTGGGATCCGAGATGCGTTTATGTTCAATTGCAAGGATACTGTGCAGGAGAATATGAAGTCGAAGAAAGCAGGTTTGGTTTATGGTGGTGGTGGTGCTAGTCGTGCTGCAGTGTATGCGTTGCATACATACTTGGGGTGCTCGCAGGTGTACGTGGTGAACCGGTATGAGGAGGAAATCACGGGGCTCATAACCTCGATGAAGAATAGCGGGTTTTCAGGGAACATCATTGCTGTCACCTCCCCTGAACAGGCCAAGCTATTGGGTAAGCCCGATTTGGCGGTGTTGAGTGTGCCAGATTTCGAGCCCCTGACCCCGGAGGAGATCCAGGCCAGGAAAACGCTTGATGTTTTTATGGAAAGCCCGGGTCATGTGATCGAGATGTGCTACTACCCAAGCGTAAGAACAAAGCTTTACAAAGACTTTGAGGCTGCAGGCTGGCAGGTGATTCTGGGAGTGGAGCCTATGATCTACCAAGGTATCGCGCAGCAGACTTTCTGGACTGGCTATGACGTCAGCGAGATGCCGGTTGCTGATGCCATCAAATTTGTCTACGATGGTCTCGAGTAGTGATGTAGCTATCCAACAATCAAACAGACAATTCAGCATACTACTAGGCGTAAATTCAATTCTAGACACTGTCTAATCTTTTCTTTTCCGGAGAGCCTTATATGCAGGTTCAAAGGTTTGCGGCCCTGCGTACCCCAACATGAAATGTGACGTAAGCTTCCCACCCCCACCTGTTTTCTTGTTTTCTAAGATTTGGGCACATACTATATGACTTATGAATAGAAACCCACTCATCACCACTAAAACCGCCAGGATGTTGTCCACGCTCCGCAACCTACCAAAACTGTCCTCCTTTTCGGAGACTCTTACCCCAGACAGCAGAATCGCCACCAAAGAAGCAGCCCTTGAGAATGCTAACAACGTCATTAGAACCCCTCGTATCTTGCAAGATGGTGCTTTCTCCTGGACCATTCCTGAGAAGCGCAAGGAATACGTGTACTTGACTTCGTCGCCCCAAGCCTTTGCTGACTTAGGGCTTAACTCCGAGGAAGTAAAGTCTTCTGAGTTCCATAGCATTGTTAGTGGACAAATCTACACTGAAAATGAAAGCTTTCAAAACGTTGGATTACCCGTGCCTTATTCCCAGGCTTATGCAGGCTGGCAGTTTGGTCAGTTCGCCGGCCAATTGGGTGATGGCAGAGTGCATAACTTATTCGAGGTTCCCAAGGCCAAAAAGGTGGAAAATGACCTCAACAGAAGCAAGTATGAGATCCAGCTTAAAGGATCCGGTCTTACTCCTTATTCGCGGTTTGCTGATGGTAAGGCCGTGTTACGCTCTTCCATAAGAGAGTATATTATCTCGGAACACTTGAATGCCATTGGAATTCCTTCTACACGGGCATTATCGTTGTCATACTACCCAAAGACTTATGCTCAAAGACGCGGAGCAGAAAAATGTGCAGTTGTTGCCAGATTTGCCGAGCTGTGGATCCGCTTGGGCACTTTCGACCTCTACAGATGGCGGTTTGATGTCCGGAACGTTAAGAAACTCTCGCAATATGTGATCGACGAACTCTTCACGCTTGGAAACGGCCACAAGTTTCCCTATTTTGAGAAACTTCTTCAGACCAAATCGGACTTTTTTGAGAACACTACAAATTCTTTAGGAAATCTCTCGGACTTCGATAAGATGTACTACGAGATCATTCTCAGAAATGCATCCACCGCCGCAATGTGCCAAGGTTACGGTTTCTTGAACGGAGTTCTTAACACAGATAACACCTCAGTGCTCGGGCTTGCCATGGATTTCGGACCATTTTCGATCATCGATCACTATGATCCCAACTTCACTCCAAACTCAGAGGATCATAGTCTTCGCTACAGTTACTCAAATACACCCAGTGCTCTCTGGTGGAACTTGACTCGTTTGGGTGAGGATTTGGCGCATCTCATTGGAGCAGGTGAAACACTTGTTCACGATGAAAACTTCCTCAATGGAAACTTTGAGAAGAGCACCGAGGAAAGACTTATAAAGAGAGCTACTAAAATTATCGAAGTTGGTGGCGAGATATACAAGTACGCCTACACTAAGCAGTACGTGGAGACATTCTTCAAGAGATTGGGCTTATCTACCCAGTCAATTTCTTCTGAGAATCCCGAGGAGCAGCTCGAAGAGCTCATCACTCCTATGCTTGATATGCTCAAAAAAGTCAAGTGTGACTTTAACATGTTCTTCCTCACCTTATCCAAAACTGATGTTTCAAGTGCTCTGTTCAGCAATGCTTCGTTTGTAGACGAAATTATTGGCCAGACGGGTATTGAGCATGATGAAGCAGAGAGGAAAAGTTTGGTCGAGGAGATTCAAAAATGGCTCGAGAGATTTAAGAAACACGTGGCTCAAAATGGGTTAGATAAAGCTGCAAGCAAGCGGTCGAACCCCGAGTTTCTCCCCAGAAACTGGATCTTGGACGAGGTCATCGAAAAGACACAAGAGTCTGATGGCAAGGACTTGCAATATTTGAAGAAGCTCGAGAAGATGGCCTTCAATCCCCACGATTCGTCCAAATGGGGTGATGAGTTAAAGGACGTAGAGAAGAGGTGGATGCTTCAGGGAGCCCGCGGTGAGGACTATTCGATGTTGCAATGCAGCTGTTCGTCTTGAACCAGAATACATAAGTTAGACTTTCTACAATGTCTGTAATGTTTTAGTACTTACTTCAATGTTTTAACGTTCTTTCTGATTTGTTCGTTGAATGTTTTTAAACAAATTGTTACATAGTCAAAGCTTATTTCTTGTGGCTTTTGAGAGCGTCTTGGTAGCCTCTGTCAAAAGCGTCCTTGGCCTTTTCTTGACCCTCGGCATTCAATTGAGAGATTTCAGCATCCAAAGAGCTGTCGCCTGTGGTGAAGCTCAAACCATTGGTGCCTGAACCAGAGTGAGATCCTGCACCAGCGCCAGCGCCAGTACCAGAGGTGCTATGAGTACCATGGGAACCGTGGCTAGATCCGGAAGTGTCGTGATGGCCAGACTTGGTGTGGTCGTTGGTGTGTCTGTCGGTGGAGCCTGCAACACCACCAGTGTGGCCAGTGCCCGAGCTAGAGTGCGTACCATGGGTTCCATGAGAACCATGAGAACCAGAGTGCTTTTCTTCGTAAGCAGTTCCAGCAGTGGCTCCAGCAACTCCAGCAGTACCTACACCAGCAGCACCGTAGGCGGCACCGGGAGTGTGGTGAGACTCATGGGTGCTGTCGTGACCAGTTGTACCAGTTTGCTTGTAAGTATCGCGTCCAGTGGTGGACGAGCCATGAGTCTCTGTCCCAGCAGAGTCAGATCCAGTGCTGCTCTGCTTGTAAGAGTCTTTACCGAATCCGTTAGTGTCAATACCGGAAGCTTGTTTGCTAGAAGAGTCATGGCTAGAGGCACCGTAAGCACCAGCTCCGGCACCGGCAGCCGCACCAGTTTCAGCAGCCGAGCCAGAGCCAGAGTGCGCACCAGAAGTACCAGAAGCACCGGCACCAGAACTAGAAGTACCAGTGGTGGAGTCAGTGTTAGAAGAACCCTTACCACCCAAGTACTCCGTACCTGCACCGTGCTTGGTTCCAGAAACGTTTTCCTTGCCTAATGCCTTACCAGCCTTTTGGTCGTACTCATCAGCGTATTTGGCGGCGTTGGCCTTGTTGATGTTTCCTTGCTTGTATTGGTTCTCCACTTCGCCCGAAACGTTTTCCTTTCCAATGGCCTTTCCACCAGCCTTGTCAGCATCGCTGAATTGCTTGTTGCTAGAGAGCTTAGATTGAACTTTTTCTGCGAATCCCATTGTATTGGTTTATTGTGTTATAAAATTTATCCGGTTTGCGAATTGTTTGTTTATTTGGAACCGTAAGGGACGACAAGCTCTCCATTTATAACCCTACAGATAGCAACCACTGGCTGCGAATTTGGGCCCCAGGAGGTGACCTTGCGACGAGCCACGCCGCTCCACACGCAGGGCTCATACGGTTGCTTCGTGTGCTCCTGCACACACACCGTTCTGTAACCTCACTGAACCTTCTACTTAGTTGCTAGTGCCCATGCATTGTGGCATGTGAGAGCTAGGGAATGCACCACGATGATGTCACCACGTGGAGGAAGAGTTGCGCAGCAAACGCCAACCAGGGCTGTAGTAGTTCTGCAGGTGTGTGGTTAACGTTTGCTGTGTAGAACTCAAAAGGAATGTAGTTATTTTAAGGTCATGATTTTTGGGTGTGGAGAGCGAATCGGGGAACTGGATCGGGCAATTGGTGGATCGGGGAATTGGAAAATAGGCGGATTTGGAAGGGTTAACAGCGCACTGGACAAAGTTAAAGTGCGCATTTTAAGATTTAAACAACCGATTTAAAGACCGATTTCGCTCGTTTGTCCCTGCTCGAATCCCGCTCTTCGCTCTTCGCTCTTCGCTTCTCGTTTCTCGTTTCTCGTTTCTCGTTTTTCACTTTTCGCTTCTCGCTACATGACACCGATATTCCATATATATTAAACATGCAGTACTATGTCTCAGTCTAAGATCTTAACATAGTTCGAAGGACAAATTCCCACTTGGCCGTTCGACCGCTTGGCCTGCCACCACTTGCCGTCGATATCATCCACCTCCAATATTTCGTCCTTGAGGAACGAGATCTCGTTGATGTCATCGGGGTTGGCATCATAACTATACAACGCCTTGGCCTTGTATCTGAACGTGGTGACTGGCTCACTGAAGTCGTTGTTGTCGTTCACGTTGTTATACACGGTTTGCCGTGCGCTAGCGTTGTTGAGGTTGGAGTTGGAGAAGTTCTCCAATCCGTTCAACTGCGACGAAGACATGTAGCCTGCCTTATTGGACATTACCTGCGACTGTCTAGATTCGCTGTTAGGGAAAGCCTGCGAGCCAGAGCGAGGCATGACAATGTCGTTGTCATCGATCTTGTTACCTGCCGAAGGAAGCTGGCCATGAGAGAAAGTGTTGTGCTTGACGGAAAACGAATCGATAAATTGGTTGGTGGGTGACTCAGGATGTCCTCCGAAATAGATCACCCACAAAATGTTCAATGCAGAAAGAAGAATGCATCCAGCAGCACAACACAAGTTTCCCGAGGAGCTGGAGTTGTAAATGAGTGTATTAGTTGAATTCGTGGTGTAAACGAACGCAGCAGACAAAAGTCCCACCAAGGTAAACTTGTAAAGTTCAATGTTATTGTTCAAGTATAGTAAGAAAATGATGATGATCAAGATAATCTCATAAACGAGCCCCCACCAAGTGAAACGCAACTTGGCAGAGGCCGGACTGGCAGCTGCACCGGCTATAGCTATTATCCATGAGATGACACCAAAAGACACTGTACTAATAGCAAATGGATCTCCCAAAAAATTGGAAAGTTGAAACCCCATGATTGTGTAGTTACTTTTGAAAATTCTGCTTGCGGTAAAGGCTGAGGGTTTGTCAGATCAAGAGCCTAATAGAAGATGGGATAAAAAGGAGTGTGGCACCGGGAAAGTAAACAGAGTCGGGGTCAAGAGTCTATGTGCATAAACCTATAAAGAAGAGCTTTTGTTTGGGTATAAAAGACACGGGAAGAAAAGACCTGGAGATCGGTGGAGGCAGTAGATCAAAACAACGATTTGAGGGAGGCTAGGGAAAAATCCGCCACTACCGCGATTTGGGCGCACTTAGATGGTCTAGACCGACGCGAAAAAAGGCTCATATTCTGCAGCCCTTCGGACAGTCAGTCATGTGTGACGCGAACTGAGGCTAAGTAGATCCAAGACGTCGTGCCAGCGAAAAGCCAGGGGCCGAGCCATATACAAGCCGGCGGCCCTAGAGAACACAAGACTTGTATACATGCAAGGTATCTAGAAGAAGATATATACAGGTGGAATCCGTAGAAGGTTTGTTGTTTATTGTTGTTTAATGGGTGTAGTGTAGGGTGTAATGTATGATGGGTGTTTTTGGTGAGACAGTATAGTGTATATACAGTGGAGGTGTCAAGCTAGTACCTAAAGCAAAATATGGAAATAGCACGCAGGGCAGTGAGAGTGTTAATACGGCTTTAGGCTTTTACCATGAGAAGCCAAGTTTCCGTTTGTCGGTTAACATAATTTTTCTTTAATTTCTTTTAATTTTATTTTATTCTCTTTTTTATTTTTAGGGTCTGGCCACTCCTATTGTTCGCCACATAAAGCTTTCCATTTATCCACGTATTTTCCGATTGTCTTTTACATTATGAGTGAGAACTGTGATTCGCCCCGACTACTGCAAAAGGTCTCAGTGTGGTGCCCAGAATAACCATGTACATTGCCACGGATAAAAATAAAGCCACCACGCATAAACGACTCAAGGAAGCATGAATATCGCTCAAAGCATATATTGCTCATTCTACTAGATTCACGCCCCGTACGGCTCGAACTCTTGGCTCTCCAATGAGATGTGCGGTCGCATCCACGGAGTTCAAAGTCCGTGACCATCTTCGCATCAGGTACCGGTTTCAGCCGTAAGCAACTTGGAGTTGACGACAATTCTGGACAAGTTGAGAAGAGAAGGAAAAATATAAGACTTTATGTGTTTCACATTTTATATCATATGTTTCATGTTGGTTTCAGATTTTTTGATGTATTATAACAAATACAAAACCCCATGTTTTTCTGGAGTAGAGCCATATCTCCACCTTTGGCCTGTTCTTTAGACTTTGTGCTGTGTGCACACTCGCACACTTGCATCCGACAGTCACCGAGAGCCACCCGAGAGCCAGATGAGTAAGCACGCACTTCAATGTGGAGTATCGAACTGTACATGCAGCGCAGCCTACAGTTACACCCATTACGGAGGTCAGCTCCCAGTACGCCGCCGTGACCAAATATATAAAGCGCTGCTCCAGCTCCTGTGTTTTACCCCCCCCATAATTTCTATCGACCCTCTATAATTCATTGTACCCTTCACCATGCTTGCATTACGCAGATCTACCCCATCCCTACTCAGGGTTGGGCTTAACTTCTCCAGGTACTCGTCTACCCACCACAAGTCCATCCTTGACATCAAAACAGATATCATCCCCGATGGCAGTGAGTTGAAGACCAACGACTTGAAGTTCATAACCCATCCTGCTTTCCCCCACGAGAAATGGACCGATGAAGACTGCAAGGCCGTGGAGTACCTCCACAGACCTCCACAGAACTTCCAGGACAAAATAGCACATCACTCCATGAACTTCTGCAAAGCTTGTTTCAACTTTGTCACAGGCTACAAGAAACCCAAAACACTCGAGGAAGCCAAACATAGGTTTGCTGGTACTAGGTACGAAATGACCGAGAACAAGTGGCTCACCAGAATCATCTTCTTGGAATCCGTGGCCGGGGTGCCTGGAATGGTGGCGGCCTTCCTTCGCCATTTGCACTCTTTAAGATTGATGAAAAGAGACAAGGCCTGGATCGAGACCTTATTGGATGAAGCATACAATGAGAGAATGCATTTGTTGACCTTCATCAAAATCGGCCAGCCTTCCTTATTCATGAGGTTCTTCATCTACGTTGGCCAGGGTGTTTTCTGCAACATGTTCTTTTTCTTGTACTTGTTGTCACCCCGCTATTGCCACAGATTTGTAGGCTACTTGGAGGAGGAAGCTGTCAGCACATACACCTACTTGGTGGACCAGTTATCGGCCAAGCACTTACCCAAATTCAACAATATCAGTGTGCCTAAAATCGCCCAGGACTACTGGCCTGAGTTGAACGAAAAATCGACCTTTTTGGATTTGGTGCTCAGAGTGAGAGCAGATGAGTCTAAGCACAGAGAAGTCAACCATACTCTTGCTGGCTTGGACCAGAAGCTGGACCGGAATCCATACGCATTGCATATTGAGGGAACCGATAAGCCACAACCTACATATGGCTTGAAGGGACCCAACAGAGCCGGATGGGAGAAGAAAGATTTGATCTTGTAACCCCATTTATTAAGATTGTATTTATTATGAGAATGAGATAATGATTGATGAACAAGATATTTAATGTAGCAGTCAAGTCCAGTTGCGCGAAGAGCGGCATGTCTAGTAGGAAATTAATATAGCTCATGGGAAACTTAGTGAGTAGCCCCAAGGAAAATGGTGGCACTCAAGCAAACGATCATCACGATCACACCCCATACCGAGAGCGCCAAGCCGCCGTATTTGCAGGCCTTTTCTAAGGAATCCAATTGGTTGGAGCCGTCCAACGGCTTGATCAACATGTAGCCAAACAAGCCCGGGAGAATAAACGAAATGGAGGTGGAGCCAGTCGACCCAACAAACGCTAAAACTCGGGCCAATGATTTGACGCTTATAGCAACGAGATAGGACACCACCACTATGGCCGATGTGATGATGTAGAACTTCTTGGTGGACAATGGAACAATAATTGGGTCGTGTCCATCAGTATCTTGGGCACCCTCCATAGGAGTAGTGCTCACAAACGATCCATCGTGAGAGTCATTTTCAAGGTGTTCATGCATGGGTGTGTATCCATTAGAAGTGACTTGGGTGTTCCTAAGTTTCCACCCAGACTGCACACCGTTCCGGACAAAGAAGATCACATGGTTGACCGACCCTCTGCATGGATGGCATTGCAATGGGAACGAAAGAGATACCATGATCACAATGCACAAGCGTCCAATCAAAGACGGCACCGAGTTCTTGGGGTACATACTGATGATGTTGGCATTGACTTCGTTTCCAAAGGTCAAGTACCCAAGGATTCCCACCACCAAGTACGAGGCACAGGCAATCAGAATGGCATTCCGGATAATCAAGTTTGACTGGCGAGTCTGAGAGCCATGAGTCTCGTCTCCCTTGAGTTCGTTGATAATGGCAAACATGTTCTGATGGCATGTGTATGCAAACACGAAGATGGGAAACGAAGATAACGTCAAACGCCAGGATTTGGGGCCAAAAAGGTCCACCTCAGCACTAAGTGTCCGGTCCGTCAAGAAGTGCTGCACCACAAGGCAAATAAGGTACACCACCGAGACGAGAGCAACAATACTGGTGTACTTCAAAGAATCTAGCTTCTTCAAGAAACTCAAAGGAGCCACAACAAACACCATAAAAAGTGAGATCCAAAAGTTCCGCTCCATAAGCACAGAATCGGTCTTGAAGTTGAGACTCTCCATGATCTTAGGCATCAAGTCGCCAATCACCACTAGATACGACACCCCCACGCCAAAACACTTGATGGCAATGGCTCCATCGAAAATCACCGAGAGCTGTGGGTACGTGAGCTGACAAAGACTAAAGTACGACACCGCGTCCTGTTGCTGGGTGTACTTGGCCACCTTATTTTGGAGGTAGAGCCCAAACGCAGAAGTCAAGGAGCTCCATATGATGAGGAAAGAGCCAAACACCAAGCCATTGCTTTTGAGCCCGTAGGGCATGGCTAGGATCCCCGCCCCAATGATGGTGTTGAGGAGGTTGATGGATCCTGATTTGATGGTAGCTTTTCCCATGAGTGTGGTAGGTAGTATGTGGATGAAGATCGAGTGCGCACTCTTGGTGCACCACAGTCTACTCTACTGACTGGTGTAGTAATCCACTTTCTACTATACTGAACTGGTATAGTATTTTGGATATTTAAGAATAGATTCAACTGGTGAACATTTAGTCTGTACATGATTCCTCCTTCATGAACTCATCTGTTTTCCTTTTCTCTTCCAACCATTGTACCATCCTCTCCTCTCTTCTCTTCTCTTCTCTTCTGTCTCGAATCCAGTATCTCCTACTCTTCTACTGCTCTACTTGGTAACAATTATATCACATAATTTAAATCGCTGCTGGTATATTGGGAAGGGATGGCATGTGGAAAATTTAGTCTTCAACGTGGAACGACATAGACAGACGACCAGGTTCAAATCAGCAAGTGTGGAGCAAGCATGTGGTACCTTGTGGCCTAAAAGATGTACCATCCAAGTAACAAAGCAATCAATACCAAAAGGAAAGCAAAAGGAAGCGAGATTCCGTTGACGGCCTCCTCAACCACAGCGGGTTTCTGCTCGACCTCGTTGGAGTCCAACTTCTTCGACAACGAGTCGATCTGCGTGCTCGATTGCTCCAACTCTTTTTCGTTATCGTTGATCACAGTGTTATTGGCAGATGGCAAGATGCTCTCGTTGACGGTTGTGTCCGGTTGGATGGTGGTGGTATGTATGGATTTTTCGTTGGCAAGCGTTGTGTCAGCACCGCCCAAGGTGGTGTTGTTGGAATCACGGGCAGGCGAGAACTGCGTGGCGTTGGCAAACGTGGTATCGTCAGCTTGTGTCTCATCCCTGACGTCGTCCTCGATGACGAAGTTGACTCTCAACTTCTTTTGCACCTCCTTTTCTCCGTAGAGTTTAGTCAAAGAGGCCCAGTTTTCAGCCACCTTGGTAGGGTCGTCCAAGGTGGGGCAAGGGCAAGACACAATCAAGAACTTGTCCTTACACTTGTAATCCTTGGGAAGTGGCTGGGTGAAACCTTGTAAAGTGATGGAGATCTTGGCGGACTCACCTGGCTGGATCACGCTGGCATTGGGTCTAACACAGTATAACTTGGGGGCGGTGGTCTTGACTTTGAAGGCCAAGCTCTCCGTGGAGGTGTTTTTCAAAGTCAAGTATTCGGTCGAAGGTTCGGTGAACGATCCTAGAGGTTAGTATTGTCATGAATATGCTTGTGGATGGGTGTTTGCCAGTGGATAGCTTGAGTGCACTCAATGGGCACATGATCTTCCGATCCAAGGGTTGATTCTGGACGAAAATCATGAAAGAAGCTTCTATGACGAGCAGAGTGTCTAGACAACACCCATAACCCATCCACAGCTTTCGGGTGGCGTGATGGTGTTTTATGATGGAAGCAATTAAATAAACGAGCACATCTGACGTCAACAGAGGACGGGCCAGAGAGGCAGCACCGGAAGTACCGCATCCCAGGCCCATTTGGGAAACATACCTCTATAAGTCAAAGAGCCAGGAGACACATCCATTTTGAACAATTGGTGGGATTACGTCGAGAAAGAAGAAGGGATATTTTCGGAAAAAGTGAATGCGAGTTTGGTTTGAAAAGGACAACAGAAAAAATGTGAGGGCCGGCGAAAAAATTTAAATATAGCGGATAAGAGATCATGATTTCTTGCTCCAAGGTGTGGAGAGGGCCACGGATAAAAATGGGAACCTGTAATAAAAACCGAGGGCCAATTTTGGGACCTGAAGATTAGCATAGATCAAAAATGGTGATCTAACGTATTTGTAGAACTACGCTTATTTTTAATTGTTTAGGGGCTGGAGGTTGGTCTAAAACATCCTACGTTTCTAGTGTGTTTGGGTTGAATCTCTGGGCCATGAAGTGCCGGAAGATTAGTGAGCTCGCTGGAGAATTTCCCAGTGAGACGTAAGACAAGTGAGACAAGTGAGGGATTAGCCAAAGCCTTAAAGAGGCGCAACCCCAGGGAATAATGGGATGTACTGGTTTGGGGCGGAGCTCGACAATTCATTTCTTACTCCTTACGGATACGGCAAATGGGCACGAAGTTGTAGCACTTGAAAGACTATGTATGGATATGCTGGTTGTTGGTGGAGTGGCATGTGACATGTTGGACCCGCACCCAGTCTAAAGGTGCCTTGTTCTATAGCACCTGCTCTACCACCTCTAAGGAACACTCAGAAATCTTCTCCCTTGGACACAATCTCCTTCTTGTGTGGATGCAACAATATCGTGTGCTCGTACTGCGCGGTGTAGGAGCCTGGAGCATCCACCAATGGAGGGTAGCTTTCCACTACTCCGGCACGCAGCAACTGGTTCAATGCCAAGAGGTATTTCTCCTGGCCCGTTCTCTCCAAGTAACGACGACACCAAGGCAATGTGCCGAAGTTGGTTTGGATGGCCTTCATGAGCTGCTTGGCCTTGGGTGAAGGCAAAGGAACGTTGTCCACATTGTCATGTAATGCGTAGTGAGAGCACTCACCTTGCGTGATCACATAACCTCTTCCGGTGGTTCCAAAAGTCTCTATAGCAAAAGTCTCGCCCTCCTCCATCTTAGTCATGTCTCCGTTGGGCACAATTGGCACGGTTTTACCCGAGTGGATCTGGAAGTCTCCGATGTTGTGCCCGTTCAAGTTCCGGATACACTTGATGGGGTATGACTTGCCGTTGATCTCCATTTCATAGGACTCCATGACCTCCTGGATGGCCTCTCCAATGTCATTGAGTCTCACATCAATTCCTGCTGCTTTGACTCCGGTGTTAGTGGCTTCCCGGACTGCAGTCAAGAGCGAGTCGTATTTCTCATCAAACGTAAGCGTAAATGCAGAGTCCACAATGTGGCCGTTGACATGCACTCCGATATCCACCTTCATCACATCTTCGTATTTCAACAGCAATTTGTCTGTGGAGTTAGGCGTGTAATGAGCAGCCACATGGTTGACTGAAAGACCTGTGGGGAACCCAATGCCCTGCTTCAATGTATGGTCGTTTCCAGTATATTTTCTGACGGAGTTCTCGATCAAGTCGGCGATCTCCAACATACTCATTCCCGGCTTGATGTTCTTCTGGGCCATTTGCCTCACTCTTCTGTGCACCTCGGCTCCCTTTCTAAAGTCTTGCCAGTGGTTGTTCATCTGTCTGTCCAAGTACCTCTTCTCCTCATCCGTAGTACGGTAGCTGTTGACTTCTAAAGGGTACTCGGCCCATTCTCCCTCGGGGAAAGCCCCGTCGGGGTAGTATTCATTGATGTAGACAATGTCCTCCAAGACCTTTTCCTCGATGGAGGGAGTGGCAGACGCATCTTGGGGGGTCTCAGAGTCTGCTTCTTCCTTGGACTCTTGAGACTCTTGGGGGTCTTGGGACTCTTGGGACTCTTGGTCGTTAAGACTCAAATTGGCCACGCTTAACTTCTTGGGTTTTTTCGAAGACTTGGATTTAGCCTTTTTTGCCGGTTTTGCCATTATGGGTACTACTTAGGATGCTTCGGAAGCAGTGCGTCTTCGAACTTCTTTGCTCGGTCATGTGACCTCATCTGCTGGATCTTCCGTATACATGAAATCTGATACAATGTGGATCTACACCCAAGATTAGTGATTAGCCAATTAGTCAATTATTATTAGTAGATCTTTCCTAATTACTAGCCGATTTATTTGGCCATTGAAATGCGTGAATGGTAGATTTATCAGGACTCCAGGCTTAGTATCTATGATCTATACAAACTATGCAAATTGCCAGGGTGCCTGATTAGTCCTTTGGAGGCTCAGAGTTGGACGCTTCGTAAAGCTCCACCTTGTCGAAATTAATCATTTTGCCGTCCACTGACGTTCGCTTTGAGTTTTGAAGATGTGCATTGAAATCAGGGGTCTTGAGTAGTGTTCTCTCCATCGTAAGATTGGCGTGTCCATGAGCAGCCGCACCAGGAGACGGCGTAAAGAAGTTAACGTAATCGTTCATGTTGAAGCCTGCAGGCGTCAAAGCCAACCCAGCAGAAGGTAATGCGCTGCCTGGAACCATGAGGTTGCCGTACACTCCCGGGGTGAGTCTGTTTTGAGGTGTTTTGGTCAGATTAACAAATGTTCTTTTGGGGGTGTGGGGTGGTTGGGGCACAATAAAGTGGCCATTGTTCAGTTTCGTCTGCGCTACAGTTTCCAGAGTATATGGTCTTGGTCCATTCACATATGGCTTGACTGGAGAGGGCGACGTTGCCAAGTACATGAGCAAGTCTGCACCTTCATTGTCATTAACTGCGCTTCCCCGGCTTGGTTGTGTGGGGGTTTTGAGAAGATTATTTTCGGGTAATTTTTTTGACGTGTTGGAAGGTACCTTCAAGTGGTTAGAGTGTCTGTCATTGTATGAATCCGAGGTCAACACCGGAGACGGATGCAAAGCCTCGCGTTTAGGCGGGGTCAGCGGCGTGGATAATGCATGTAGAACCATCTGCGGCTCCGAAGGCTTGATGGCAGCACCACTTTCGGCACGGCGTCTCTTGATGGGGGAATCGTTCAACTCAGTCATGGCCTCAGTATCGAGAGAGTTCTTGCGCGAGGTATTAGATGAATGCGGATGGTTGGCTGTGATATTCTTCAAAGGGGAACTGGAGAGAAATACAGATGGTTTGGTCAGCGTGGGCAGCTTTCTGTCAGGCGAGTATAGACTGGGCAGCAGCATCAAGTTCTTAGGGTTCCCAGACGCGATCTGGCGTTTCCACATGTAGTAGTTCTTGAGAGGACTTGAACGAGGCAAGGAAGTCTGGGATTGGGGTGATTCTGGGCCGAGATTGCGTAAGTTGGTATTGGAGGACGATGTAAGCAGCTGCTTGGCGGTGACCGAGGCCTTGGAGAGCTTCATCTTCAACTCCTTCGCTATCTTCTCCAACTCATCTTTTCTCATGGGCGTTTTGGCCCGGCGGGCCGAGCTGTCGGGATCCTTGGTGACGGAGGAAGGGGCAGTCATCAAGGAGATATCGCCGTCGGGCGAGTTTGCTGAGTGGCTGTCTTTTAGCGTGTTCATAGGGCAGGAAGAAAGGCGTTCAGAAAAAAAAAGGGAAAGGGTTCTGAAACAGTTCTGGGGGAATGTGTCTGCGTATGGAAGAAAGGTGGATGGATGCACGAGAAATTTTGCAAGAGAAGAACTAATTGATAACACTAAAGAAAGGGTTAGAAGACAGAAAGGACAGAAGAGCAAAGAAGTGCCTTAGGCGTGAAGGACCTGTAGTGCGGCATTACGTGGAGCGGGTCTTCCTAATGCGGATTAATGACTTACAGACGCGACGCCCGACGCTCATTGGGGGATCCGCAGAAGACCGCACTTTCTGGCCGATTAGAAAGCAAAAGGGGGCCCACGTTGGGGCCGGATCGGGCTGCTGGTTCCAGTGGCGGTTTTTGTACTTACGTGTCTTCGAGTCTAGGGATCGAGACCAGGATTCTCCAAAGGGGCTTTGCTGCAACATGCTGTGGTTTTATGCTCTGTGACGCCTTGGCACTAGGCTCCATACATAAATATATTCTGAAGGTGCATGGCACTCAGCAAGATCGCACGCGTGGTGCGAGGTGCGTGGTGAATGGGTATATGTAAACCGCCTGATTCTCTTACAACTTCCTGTAAGCATGTGATTTTTTGACGTGCTGATTAATGGTGGCTTGCCTGCACGGTGCTTTGCATGCACGGGGTTTTGATATTTATAATGTTTGGTGTATCTGTCCTCAGCACAGTACCAAGTACTAACCACTACCACTACTGTTACTACCTAACCACTGTTACTACGACCACTATCTACTCCTAACCACCACTATTTACACGATCACTAGTAACACTCTTCTATTCTATCATCACTTACTATATTACGTATGATATACTCTTTACTCTTTACTCTACAATGACCCGTGTCATGTCCCATGTTACTGCACTACAACACCAATCTACCCCTATAACACCACCACCAAATTCCGACATCACTAACATCTATCAACCCTCACCACTACTAATACTCACCACTACTAATACTCACTCACTCACTCATTCTACACGCAATCCACCTCACTATTACATTACCAACACTACACACCATTAAAAACTCTACATCACCAACACCTGAACTATAAGGATAGCACACACCTAGGCTTTAATACTACTAATACCAACACCAACACAACACAACACCAACACCAACACTAAAACCACCACTAATAAAAAAATTATTATCACAGACTCGCTCCCCTCAATCCACCTCTTGAATTCAATACATTTTACATTGATGAACCTGATTCATGTAATCAATGGACCTTGGCAGCCTGGACGTGGGACTTCGGCTTCTACCGCGCTTATCTCTGGCCGGAACGCGATAAGAGAACCACCTACACAGGACCAGAGCCTCCAAGCCTTCCAACCACATGTCGCCCATATAAGAAAAAAGAAACTTTATCTTCTTTCAAGACATGATTTGTTATCCCTATTTAATTCGCTTCAACCCATTTTCATACCGTTGGACCCTTTTTTTCCGCTAAGTGAATCCACCCTCTCACGTGACCCGCCAACTCGCTTTTCACAACGCACACCTATAGTTTCCACCTCACCATGTTCACTGTGCCGCCTCTATACACATTGCCATTCGTCTTGGCTATCGTGTTTTACCAGGTATGCACGCGTGCATTGCCCCGTTTCTTCCTAGTCCCCACCCAAAACTGGAAGGACAAAATCTCAAAGGTTATTGACTACCCTAAGCCCATCTACCTCCAGGTGGGAGTCAAGAGATCCAGTTTCCGGCGCCGGTTGGTGGCTGCTTCGGCCCAGCCTTCGTTTTACACCAACTTCGTCAACAACAAGTTGAAATTACACCCTCAGGATGCTGCAAATGAAGACAATGCATTCATGGAGAGGTTGAAGATAAGGGACCCCAAGGACCCAAGAAGAAAGCTACTCTACGGCTTCTTCCACCCGTACGCCAATAATGGCGGAGGCGGAGAGAAAGTTTTGTGGCATGCGGTTCTGTCCACGTTATTGGAGGATGAACGCAATGTGGTTGTCATATATGTCACTGCTACTGATACAGAGCCTTTGAAGATTCTAGAAAATGCTCGCGACAAATTCCACGTCAAGTCCTTGGACTCGTCTCGGATTCTTTTCATCTACTTGCGGAAATTCAACCACCTCATTGATTCCAAATATTGGAAACACTTCACTTTGGCAGGCCAGCTTCTTGGTTCGGCTTTGCTTGGGCTCGAGGCCATGTACGAGCTTAGTCCTGATGTGTGGATTGACCCTATGGGTCTTCCAGGGAGTTATTGGCTTGTTTCCTGGATACTCAAGGTCCCTTTGGTGGCCTATGTTCATTACCCAATTATCCAACGTGATATGTTTAACAAATTGAAATTCAACAGCGTGGCGTCGCTTGCAAAGTTCCGCCCGAGTGTTGGTGATTTCAAGCATTTGTTCAAATTCGTCTATTGGTCTATTCTCTACTACATCTACATTTACTTGGGCTCGTGTGTTGATATCACTTTGGCAAATGGCTCCTGGACCTATGAGCACATCTCCAACATTTGGTTCTTGAATAGAGGAAAAGTAATGGAGCTATTGTACCCACCCTGCTCCACAGAGTATTTGGTGTCCGAGTCCAAGTCCAAGGCTGAACCCAGACTAAACCAAATTGTCTATGTTGCGCAGTTCCGTCCGGAGAAGAGACACCAACTTGTACTTGAGGAATACAGCAAATTCTTGAAGAAAGGCCTTGCGGCCAAAGTGGCAATTTCCCAGTTGCCAAAGCTCGTTTTCTTAGGCTCATGCAGAACTGCTGATGATACGTCTACACTTGAATCTATTAAGCAACATGTACAAGAATCGGACTTACAAGACTATGTGCAATTCATCGTGGATAGTCCGTTTGAAACCGTGAAAAAGGTCTTGAGCGAGTCCAAGTTCGGCATCAATGCTATGTGGAATGAGCATTTTGGGATCTGCGTGGTTGAGTACATTAGTGCCGGCTTAATCCCCATTGTGCATGCGTCTGCCGGGCCTTTGCTTGACATCACAAACGTTGACGGAGTCTCCAAATCATGGAGCAATGAACTTGGGTACTTTTTCAAAAGTGAGAGTGATCCCGATTTTTCTAAGCCTGGCACCTCGCAAGACGGTACTGAGCTTGCGACCTTTCCTACATTGGAACAAGTGCTATCCAGGTTATTTCTTGAGAATGCAAGTGACATCTCGGATACAGCGTTACAGCAAAAGAGAGATTTGGGAGCCAAGTTGATGATGGACAAGTTCTCCGATGAAAAGTTCACCACTTCCTGGATGCAATACACCCGAGCCATTTCCCAGTTAGAACAACATTACAGAGAGCAGCGCAGAGACAAGGTTGACATCGTGTACTAGAAAGAAGCCAGTGACGCGCAACCTTGGAGCAGGTTGATCCAGGGCACCCTTAAGGGTGCAAGGATATCAATTGAACCGTAAATAAGCAAACCCAAAGCAAACCAAATTCAAACAGAGCATTGCTATAACCAAAAGCAAACGAGAACTTAATAGAAACAAAAAAAAAAGAATCCTAACCTAGCCTAACCAGTATTCTTGCCAGCACCAATTTCTACCGCAGTGAGCCAAGTGTTATGGTTACCGTCAAGCGCGGCAGAAATCGTGCGCGGTTCAATATGATCGGACAACCGTGTTAAATTCTTCCAATACAAGCCTATCCACGCCTCAAGTCCGCTTCACACACCCACACCACAGAATGAAATTGGACGTGACCAAGCAGTTTTCGACTCGTTCAGAAAGGGTCAAGGGCATAGACTGCCACCCCACCGAGCCTTGGATCTTGACTACTTTGTACAACGGAAAAATTGAGATCTGGTCCTATGCCACCAACACCCTTGTGAAATCCATCCAGGTCACTGATTTGCCCGTGAGAGCCGGCCGCTTCATTGCCAGGAAGAACTGGATTGTGGTTGGCTCCGATGATTTCCAAATTAGAGTGTACAACTACAACACCGGCGAGAAAATCACCCAATTCGAGGCCCACCCAGATTATATCAGAAGCATTGCTGTGCATGCTACCTTGCCTTACATCTTGACGTCTTCAGATGATCTTACCATCAAGCTTTGGAACTGGGACAACAATTGGCGTTTGGAACGCACTTACGAGGGGCACCAGCATTACATCATGAGTGTCAATTTCAACCCCAAAGATCTCAACACCTTTGCCTCGGCTTGTTTGGACCGTACAGTTAAGGTGTGGTCCTTAAGCTCGCTGACTCCTAATTACACATTGGTTGCCCATGACGTCAAAGGAGTCAATTATGTAGATTACTACCCTCAAGCCGACAAGCCTTACCTCATTACGTCGTCCGATGACAAGACCATCAAGATCTGGGACTACCAAACCAAGTCTTGTGTTGCCACCCTCGAGGGTCATTTGGCCAACGTGTCCTTTGCGATTTTCCACCCAGATTTGCCTTTGGTTATCTCTGGTTCCGAGGACGGAACTGTTAGATTCTGGAACTCCAACACTTTCAAATTGGTGAAGACCGTCAATTATGGCTTGGAGCGTGTTTGGTGTGTCAGCATCTTGCAAAAATCCAACCTTGTTGCTGTGGGTTGTGACTCCGGTTACGTGGCAATCAAGTTAGGTAATGAAGAGCCAATGTTCTCCATGGACAGCAATGGAAAGTTGATCTACGCCAAGAACTCCGATGTTTACCAATCCATAATAAGACCAAACTCCACTGAGGGCTTGAAGGATGGTGACCAGTTGCAATTGCAACAAAAAGACCTCGGATCCATTGAGGTTTACCCCCAATCTTTGGCTCACTCTCCAAATGGAAAGTTTGCTGCTGTCAGTGGTGACGGGGAATATCTCATTTACACATCATTAGCTTGGAGATCTAAGGCTTATGGTAAAGCCTTGGACTTTGCCTGGAACATCCATGATTTTTCCAACGCTACCACTTACGCTATCCGTGAGTCTAAACTCTCCGTCAAGATCTTTAAGAACTTCCAAGAGCATGTGCTGGTGGATCTTGTGTACGAGGCCGAAAAGATCATTCCTGGTGCCTTGCTCGGTGTCAAATCCGTGGGACTCTTGTGCTTTTACGATTGGGAGACCGGTGCCCTTGTTAGAAGAGTTGATATCGAAGACGACATTCAGGACGTTATCTGGTCTGATAGTGGAGAACTCTTGTCCATTTTGACCTCTAGTGCTTCCGTTGAATCTAGTGACGGATCAACTGCCGCAGGAGGAAAGACCCACGAGGCCTACTTCTTGAGCTTTGATCGTGCTGTCTACGAAGAGTCGGTTGCAGATGGATCCATCAGCACATCGGAGGGTTCTGAAGCCGCTTTTGAAGTCTTGTATACCTTGCCTTCTTCTGAGCAAATTTTGTCCGGTAAGTTTATCGGAGATGTTTTCATTTACTCCACTGGAACCACGAACAGATTGAACTACTTCGTGGGTGGTGAAATCATCAACTTGAGTCACTTTGACCACAAATATTACATCATCGGCTACAAGGCTGCCGAGGGAAAGTTATACTTGATCGACAAGTCTTTCAGTGTGATTTCTTGGTACGTGAACTCGGCTGTGTTGGAAATGCAAACCTTGGTCATGCGTGGTGATCTCGAGCAGTTTGCTGCCAAAACAGTGCTCGATGAAGAAACCGGGGAAGAGATTCCTGATTTGGGCTCTGTTGGTCCTGAGCTGTTGACCGAACCATACACTGAGTACTTATCGGGGTTGTCGAAAACAGAACTAAATCAATTGGCAAGATTCTTCGAGAAGTTAGGATACTTGAAGTTGTCCTTCTCTTTGTCCCAGGACTTTGACTCCAAGTTCCAAATAGCGTTGACGACCGGTGATTTGCCACAGGCCTATGAACTTTTGGCCGAGACCCAAAAGTCTTCCCCGTCAACTGCCGTTGCCAATGCCGCCAAGTGGAAGAAACTCGGGGACTTGGCTATGAAGAAGTGGCAGATGAAGATGGCAGAAGAATGTTACTGGTTGGCTAATGACTACCTGTCTTTGTTGTTAATACTTTCATCTTCCAACAAGAAACTGCTGTTGGTTCGTCTTGCAGAGCTGGCAGAAGAGAAAGGTTTCTACAACATAGCATTCCAAGCCTGGTGGCTGACTGGAAACACTGAGAGCTGTATAGACTTGTTGGTCAAGACTGAAAGATTCAGTGAGGCCGCCTTCCTTGGACGCTCCTACGGTGTTTCGGAACAAAAGGTTGCGGAGGTGACTGAGTTGTGGAAAAAGCAATTACAGGCCAAAGGAAAAGGTGCTATCAGCGATAGACTCATCACCGACTTCTCCGACTTGAGTGTTGGCAACGGAAGTTCGCTAAAAGAAACAGAGGGAGAGGTATTGATCGACCTCGAGCACACTGAACCAGCTGCACAACAGGTTGATTCTCCTCTTTTGGATTTACTGTCAGAAGCTTGAAAGAAAAAAAGGCTACTTTGATCAAAGTTATTAAGGAGGAAGCAAAGATGTTGCTGTTGTAGCGGTCAGAGACTGCAGTACTAAATAAAATGAATATTACTCGACATTGAAAACAGCATACTTGTCCATGGTAGAACCGCGTTTCCTCTGGCACACTAGGAACAAGTCCTGGGTTCTTGGGCAATTGGAAGTGGTCACATGATCAGAACTCCAACGAGTCACGGTTTCAAAAACCTTTAGTAAGCGAGACTCCAATAATTCCAATTCGGGGTCTGCCAAATCCACCCGAAACAAGCGAGCAACAAAAGTGCCTCCCTTGGCCAAAGCTTCGCCGCAAAGAAGCAATGCAGCTTCAGTTAAATCTATAGACATTTTTTCGGGGTGGGTGTAGTTTTTCCGGAGTGCCTTGTTGCGGCCACTGCGTATAAATGGATAACTCTGTGTATTATTGAAGAAGCCAGACTCCTGGAGAAAAGGCACACATAGGTCGGAAAGGATCAAGTCCGCTTGGTAGAGCAGTCTTACGTCTTTGTGGTGTTTGGGTGAATTTAGGTTGAGTCTGCTCATGGCCGTGCTCAACTCTCGTAGTCTATCATCGATATCTGGTAAGTTGCGGTCCTCTATCTCTTCAGTCAATGGCGAAACTCTTTCTGATTCAGACACAGTGAGACCGCGCAAGGCTGCTTCTTTGAGTAAGATCAAAATGTTATCGTGGGATTTCTGCGAGAGAATGTTTCCCTGTGTGGAATAGGTGCCTCTGGGAGGCTGGGTGAAGAGCAAATCGAACCCGATCATGGTACATTTTTTGTAGATATGGTCACAGTTAACGCCATGGATCGTCAGAAGCACTTGTCTAGTGTACTCAAACCAAATTCCAGGCGCATAGCCTAGGTCGACGACCTTAGTGACGTCTTTGTTGAGGAACTTGAATTCTTTGGCCAAGAGGTGGAACGCCAGTTGGGCCTTGTTCTTTCCATCGGCCAAGCGTTCTCTTCGAGAAAGACTTTTACTGGCGTAGTTTCGGAGTACATTGAGGCTCACGGACGTACGTGCTAGGACGAAACCATGTCGTATCATTGTATGTAATGGAGAAGTGCACCTCTGGGTTCTGCTGATTGCAGTCGATTTCGCAGTACTCCACATTGTAGACGCGCTCGTGTTTCAGGACGTGCCTTTCCCACGTGCCTCTGTCTACTTAGGTGTTTTATATAATCCTTACAGTACCTCTTATGTGATTCGTAGTAATATGGACTACATGTGAATTAGACCTTTTTTGAATTAGACCTGTTTTGAAAATTGGAGCCTGTATTTGTTTCTGTTGTTGTTGCTTTTGACTATGTCTATGACTATGCTATATTCTCAGATTTCACAATAGAGTATATACTGAAATGGGTATGGTAGAGCATTACTAGGCTTGTGTTAACCTCCTGGACCAATGAATATTTTTATCAGGTCTATGAGCATGTTTCTTGGAATTATTGATGGAGTATACCAGCAGCTCTATCTTTTTTTTATTGTTTTATGTATTAATGAATAAGCTTCTCTATTCATAATGTATGTGGAAGAATAAGTAATATTTTGCAGTCGCGTTGCAACCACACCAGAAATTTCGAATCTCACAGAAGTCAATCCTCGTATATATTCAAGAAATACAGGATTCTTCTTTCTTGTATACATTCTGGAACATAAAATATGGCTACTAACCATTTTTATATTAATATTACTAGTATTTATATCGTACCTTCCAGGACTAGTCTACACTGGCTCCAGTATACTAACTGCACATACAACTCAATTAAACCATGAATATATATTCAAAGAACAACAATAATAAAAAGTATTACAAAACTAAACAAAACACATAGAAAATCATACAAAAAACTATCCAAACCAACATCCAAACATTCAGAAAGGGCTGCTTATGTTCTTGAGTGCTTGTTGTGGACAGCTTTGCGTGACCGCAGTCACATGACTTGAATCACGCGATTGTCAGGGCTCGCGCCCGCATCGTCGCTCCCACCGTCCCCGGCGCGCAGCCAAAGCAAAAAAAATTCTTCCTTCCATTCTTCCTCTTCATCCTCGTCGAATCAATACTTTACCAAATCCTTTGGGAGACGAACATTATCTACAATGTCTAAGATCACCACCTCTCACGTTCGTGCGAACGTCCAAAAGTTGTTGGAGAACTCCACCGAGACCAAGAAGAGAAACTTCTTGGAAACCGTTGAGCTCCAAGTCGGTTTGAAGAACTACGACCCTCAAAGAGACAAGCGTTTCTCGGGTACCTTGAAGTTGCCTCAAGTCCCAAGACCAAACATGACCGTCTGTATCTTTGGTGATGCTTTCGATGTCGACAGAGCCAAGTCTGTTGGTGTTGACGCCATGTCCGTCGATGACTTGAAGAAGTTGAACAAGAACAAGAAGTTGATTAAGAAGTTGGCCAAGAAGTACAACGCCTTCATCGCTTCCGAGGTCTTGATCAAGCAAGTCCCGAGATTGTTGGGTCCTCAATTGTCCAAGGCTGGTAAGTTCCCAACCCCAGTGTCCCACAACGATGACTTGTACGGTAAGGTCAACGATGTCAAGTCCACCATCAAGTTCCAATTGAAGAAGGTCTTGTGTTTGGCTGTTGCCGTCGGTAACGTTGAGATGGAGGAGGACGTCTTGGTCAACCAGATCATGATGGCTTCCAACTTCTTGGTCTCCTTGTTGAAGAAGAACTGGCAAAACGTCGGTTCCTTGGTCATCAAGTCTACCATGGGTCCATCCTTCAGAATCTACTAAGCGGTTTTAGTTTATAATTAAATTCAAACAGTATCTCTGATCTCGTGTAAATTCTACTTTCTAGTTGTTTTCTTATTTTATGTGCTATTATGATTTATCCACTTACTCGATTTTGGAGGCTCCCACCTCTTTTGTCAAGTTGAGCACCTCTTTCTTAACACGAGCGACTTCGTCCGATGTCTTAATCTGACGACTATCGTCGTCATCATCATCATCATCGTCATCATCGTCGTCATCGTCATCGTCATCATCATCGTCGTCGTCGTCATCATCATTGTTGTCGTCGTCGTCGTCGTCAATGATAGCATTGTCGTTATCATTCAACTTGGAGTCATCATCATCATCTTGCTCATCGGGATAGCCTCCCAATTTCATTACGATTCTGTTGACAATTTCGTTTGGATCCATCATACCTCCCATACCAATATCTCCATAGGACCCAACGACTTTCTCCACTGGCTTCAACACCTCCATCCAGGGCATCTCCTCTGATATTAGCCTTAATTGACGCTTCGTGGTTGCGGCGTTGTATGTGTTGCTGAACATTGCTGGGGCAAGAAGAATTGGGTAGGTGGTGTTCCAAGCTCTAATGACATTCGTTAAAAGATTGTCACATAAACCCAAAGATATCTTCGAAAGTGTGTTTGCAGTCAAAGGGCACACAATCAACATGTCGGCCCAGCGACGTAATTCGATATGCAAAACTGGATCAGATCTACTGCTCCACGTGGTCCACTCGTCGGAATCTCTCCAGACACGAACCTTCTTAGTATTCTCCAAATGCAACAATGCCTCAGTGGAGATAAAGTTCTCGGAGGCTTTCGTTAAAATAAGCTGGATGGCAATCTTATCCAGCGTGTATATGTCAAACAATTTATTGATGATGAGCTTGATTTTCATGGTGGAAATGGCTCCACACACTCCCAACAAAACATGAATCTTGTTATCGTCCTGCGGCAAGCGAGGGTCGATGTTTGTTTGTTCAACGGAAGCGGTGGCTGTTGGCAGAGAGACACGGTCCTCGCGCTTGAGAGGAGCAGCCAGGTAGTCGGAACCCGAAGCAGAAGCAGAGCCGCTTCTTGATCTAGTGCCAGACTTTACGGGCTTTTGCGCTTCGTTAAGGTAGAAATGAGCATGCACAGAAGGGGCTTTGTGGTGGACACCATGTTGAGGAGGGTTTTTCGTGTAATCTAGCTCTGCAGGGGGGCCGTTGGATAGGGGGCCATTGGGGTTCTCCGTAGAAACATCCTTCTTATCATCGAGAGAGGTGTTCAGGGGATTGGAGCCTTTAGGTAGTAAAGCACCGCCAGCTTTCACGGTCTCACGCTGGATGCTTGCCTCCGAGGCCATTTTATTTACGGCAACAGATGGGGGAGACGAAACCTTGGAGCCGGGAACCAGGCTGGAAGATTTGGAATTATTAAGGATGGGAGGCGGGGATGGACAACGTAAGTTGGAGATGGCCTGAACGGCAGGGGGAAGCATATCCTGGCTGACATTGGGGCTTTTTTTCTTGTCGTTGGGAGCAGCAGGCGATTTCGAGAGTATATTCTCGTCAGTCATGGCGATATGTGCAAATATTGCGGTGAAACTAGCAATCCAAAAAGTCGATAGGGGGGAATTTTTTGGGGCAATTTAGATGATTAGTGAAGTCGGCGAAGAGTGAATAGTCGAACTCGAAAAGACGGGGCCGTTCGAGCCGAGTGTGGGGGGTGGGAATGTTAATGTAGGTGGATTAGAAATCAGGTGCAGTGGGATTTGAAGTGAGGAAGTGAGACAATTAATGAGAACAAATTTTTAGCGGCAGCCATTGTAGGGGGGATCAGAATGATGCAAGAATGCGATAGCGCGATTACTGCCGGGTATTGCCTGAATAGGTGCGCGCAACACGGCCACAACAAAGACCCTACAGAGGTGTGACAGAGGTGTGACAGAGTAGTGATGAAGGAGTCACAGAAACCTAGGTGGCAGGTCATGAGGAAGTATTAGAATTGAAGTGCAGTAGACAAGCAAAAAACAAATAAATGGGTAAGTTGAGGCTATGAGGTCCGGGCCAGGCCCAGGGAGGTCACGTGGTACACCCCAGGAAGCGTTGTGGGATGAAGAAATCAGGTCATGGCAGGAAAAACCAACCGGGGCCTTGGACGCTCAAAAGACATCGGGCTCGGCACGCGTAAATTGCCGACCGGTGGTGTGCTTTGCTTTTACGGTCGCTAACAATGTACCGCAGTGGACAAGGGTCACGTGAGCAGCACAATGTTGCGCAGTGGTGGGCAGGTGGCACGGGCACCGTGAGAAAACAGAAGGTCAAAGCCGACTGAGCAGTCACTGCAAGTGCAGTCATAGTTAACAGTAAGCAGTGTATAGTAAGCAGTGTATAGTAAGCAGTGTATAGTAAGCAGTGTATAGTAAAAAGAAGTTAACAGTAAGCAGTAAATAGTAGTGTAATGTTAATGAAACAATAGAAGGAGACATTGTGAAACATTGATGAAACAGTAATGACAATAATGAAGTAGTGAATGTGGTGGTAGTAATAACCTGGGATTAGGTAGTCACGGGGTCGGTGCCGTGGAGTCAGTGTGGAAAGCAGAGGTCAGTACGAGTTTCAGCAAGAGAAAATATTGGGGGACAGTGACCCTGGCCTGCAGTTACCGGATCATGCGCACCTTCAGCACAGAGGCACTCCTAAAAATGAGCCATGTTTACGGCACCCAACTTCTCACCAGAAGGCACTTCATGGCCAGGCCAAAGCTCCCAACTCTGGCCCACATTACTTACAAGGCTACAAACCAAGTGACATAGAGTAATGACAAATTATAAGTATGGGACAAAAAGAAATATATTATTGGGTAAAAAAGAAATATAGCAAGGGGTAACAAGGAAGATTTAGTAGTGAGTAATAAAATAGGAGTTAGCAATGAGTAGAGTAGTGTGGAGTAGTATAGAGTAGTAGTGTAGAGTAATAGTATGAGTAAGCGAGTGAGTAAGTGAGTAAGTGAGCGAGTGAGTAAGTGAGTAAGTGAGTAAGTGAGTAAGTGAGTGAGTATGAATTAGTATGAATGAGTAAGAGAGTGTGACTGACTAGTGAGTGAAAATAAAATTGTCTATTGAATTACATTCAACTATAGATGGATAACGTCATGACAGGAGTGCGAGAGTGGTGGTACGCAGGGGAAGGGCACGTCACGGCCGTAGCAAGGGCAATGGTTAAGGGGCCGGTTGTGCTCGAACGTGGGGCGCTATTGACGAGGCTCTGGGCTCGCAGTGCCCCGGTTACTAGCTCTGGTGCTCATGCATTTCGCGTATGCGCTCGGCCACAAGCTGGGTTTGCAACTTCACGAACACCCTTCCTCCCCATCTTGAATGTATGAATTCAAGATTGCCGGGTCTCCCAATGTCCTGGAGAAGGAACATTGCAGTCCAAAGGATGCTCTGGATGCATGCCTGCCGCCAATCGTGGCCAATCACCAAAACCTCTGCTTTTATGTACTAACCATTACTCTCTGCTCTGTACCCTTGGGCTTGGACATTGGGTCCACAAGCCACTTGATGGAAATGTCTACGTTTATTGAGCGCCACTCTATCTCAACGCAGACTGCTTCTCCGGTGATCTTCATCTTTCATGTGGGCTGCATGTGTGGATGCTGTATGGTGCTCTTTGGCCGGATCCCACAACGAGTAGGGTATTTGAACCTGCTCCGGATCGGATTTTCACTTTACCAGCTTGGTGGCTTGGTTCTTGCATTAAGCCTTGTGGCACCACCATCCTTCATCTACCTTTTCATTGCCCGGTTTCTATTTGGCGTCTCTTGCGGAATGCTTAGCGTCGTAGCTCCCGTGCTCATTGCTCAGATGTGCATATTCACCTCTCATAAGCATGACTTCTTATATGCGTGTCACCTTACAACTGGAGTGGCCATGGTGGTCACCAGCTGCTTATTTCTAGTAAACGACTCTCGAGTCGAATACCTCTTCTATGCCATCCAAATGTTTCTCCCTCCTCTCGCAGTGGGTCTCTCATTCACTCTTCCCTCTGCCGTATACACGGAAAACACTCGGATTCTCAAAAACACTCTTGCTAAACTAGTCAAGAATTCAAGTGATATTCAGGTTTACGAAAAAGCTGTCGAAATTTTGAACAATGCTAAAGGAGATGTCCAAGGTGTTTCGTCTAGCAATGCTAACAATGCAGGGCTTGTATTGTGCTGCACACTCATGGCTCTCCAGCAATTAACAGGCGTCAGCTTTTTCTTCTACTTCGGAAAACTTCTCTTCGAGCTGATATTAAACGCCGAGCTCGCCCGCAGGTACTCCAGCTTGTTCCTCTGCTTTTGCAGTCTAGCGGGCACCACGGTGTCGTATCCATTGATGAGGTATTGCAGCATATACAAGGGATTGTTGTGTGGGCTGATTCTCAACACAATGCTCTTGGTATGTTTCACCGGATTGGGCATTGCCTTTTCCGCTGGTCAAGATGCTAATTTGATGGCTGGTTACTCCATGTTAGTGATAGCTTGTGTGTTTCAATTTGTGTTTGCTTGTAGCTGGGGACCCTATGTTGGAATAATATGTGTGGATTTATCAAATGCCAGCAGCAAGATCATGAGTGTTTCGGTATTAGTTGGATGGGCTATCAATATCCTAGTGATGGCTACGATGCCAGCTTTAACAAACATTGCAGGGTATGGGTCGATTTCTGTGTTCTCGGTTTTTTCTGCACTTCTGGTAGCGTTTGTATGGACACTTGAAAAAAGAACGGAAGCCTAAAGAACGGGAAACATTTTAGGTCACGCCTGTTTAAGGGTCTACATAATAAGATTAAGCAAGTCAGCGAACCAGATCTGCTGCCTGAATACATAAAAGAGGGGAAAAGATATGCATGGGAAGCTCGAATCGAGGCCGACGTTAGGCGCTTTGCACCAGTCGCCTTAGGCCACCAGGGTTGATCTGGCGATTATAGATACCGTTTTTTTGTGCTGTAGAGTAACTAGTGTACTGCCACGCAGGCACTCTGCATATTGAGGACTAAACGCGGAATAAAAGACGTCTCTTGTGCAGTACACTCAACAAGGGACGGATAAAGCATGGGATAGTCGTGCCGAGCAACGCCGACTTGGACCTGCACATCCCAAGAAAAGGATAATTGTCCCAGTCCCCTGCATGCAAGTGGCTTCAGAAAGGTAGCACCAACCGCCGGTAGGGTGACCTTTAGCGAGCTAAAGCGTACGCGCTGCGTAACAATGTAAAAAACTATTCCTAGTACGCAAGACACAGAGGCCATAACGCGATGCGGTTATTCGTGCCTGGTCCCTCGGTGGACCCTAGCTTCGTGTGATGGTAAGGAGATCTAGATTGCTTTCGCAAGCCAGATGAAAACCAACCTTTGCGTTGGGATGCATCGAAGCTTCGCTGCGTCCTTTTATATGGCTGGGTGTCGTTACTTTACATGTAAGTAAAAAGACTCTTTCATAACCGCACGCGCGTTTATATGCATGGTTACATGCATGGTTTGGGACTTTATTCATGCACCATAGGCTGTAGTACATGAATTTTGGGCTACCGGCACGCAATTCCATGAAGACCAATTGCCTTTCACACATCCGAGGGAGTCGTGTGGTGTGGACTTGGTTGAATGCAGCCTTTTAATTCGCTCTCTACTGCGGAATTTCAAACCATCCCTCCGCCCGTAGAAATCAGCGCGATGAATGGGTGGTTTGCCCATTGACCTTTATGTAATTGGCCCCATCACGCATCTGCGTCCTGCAAGCAAGGAGCTCATGCTGCATGAATAAATTTCACTCAAACTTAGTGTGTGCCAAAGATTTTGGCTACTTCAAGCATCCACGCTCAATCTTCCTGGGTGATCACGTTGCTTGGTTTAAATAATGTCTCTGACATTTCTCATCCAGCTATCCTAAACTTCTTTTCGAGGCCTCCTAGTTTATTGCAAAGTACACCCCAACAATCATCGTCAGAGACGCCCCTATTACGCGACGATATTTCCATTCCCACCTTGTCCAGTCTATCAACAACCTAGCCAGGTCTCAATTCAGCCCTCTGTCTCTGTTCTTCGTGAAGTGAAAACGGCCTGTGCCATCGCAAGCGTTTCCAAAGTCTACTTTGACGTCCAATACTTCGACTCTCCTTTGGTGTTTAGATCTACTCCTCCAACAATCTGCTATTCATTTCCCCATGTCCGGTTCTAAAACGCCACAGATCCAAGCTAAACTTCCCCCCTCCATCAGATTATCTTTTCATCACACCATTCACACAAGCTCGCGTTCCACAGTTCTGTGTTCCGTCTCCAGAGTCCCCCATTAGCACCTGTCCCCTACCCTTTTCACATCTCGACTTGTCTTTCTGCTTCCACGGAAACGTTCCATTCTTTCCATGTCAAGCACAAGATACGTTGAAGAGGAAAAAAGCAAACGCTCCCGAACCCGATCTGGGTGCTTTACATGTCGTGATCGCCACATGAAATGTGACGAGCAGCTTCCTGTGTGTCAAAACTGCATCAATTCCAAAAGAAAATGCTTACGTGGGATTCGGCTCAACTTCACCCAGTATACGCTATACGATCCCAAGGACCTGTGGTCCGACTCTCCTTATGCCTCTCTAGCTCCTGTAAACTACCGCATTTTGGACCAGTCTATCCCGGTGGCTTCGCTATACAAAAATGGCTTGCAAGCTTATGAACATTGTCGCCACTTGCATTCGCATCTGGACTTGCAGGATGCCCAACAATCGCTCTCCCAGGACTTGAGGCTTAACTCTAGCCTGTCCGGCTTCTATATGGAGCAGGCCACTGCGAACAAGCCCATTGAGGATGCCAACTTCAACGACCTTGATCTGGCAAATTTCATGGCCAATTCCTCGATTGGTCTCCCCATGGATCCCTGGATGTTTTCCCAACCTCTTGTTGATAATACGTCTTTCAACTTCACCGAAGACACGGTTTTGGAGAACTTCGACATCCGCAACCTCTTGATGAATCCCTTGGCCGTCGATACCCAATTGCAGGAGATGAAGGACTTTTCCGCTAACTTCGACCTCCAGAACCGATTTGCGTTTCCGGACTCCACTCCTCCCAAACGCCATCGAACGCGAATTGTGGCCGAAAATGCCATCAGTCCCCAGGATTCAGATAAACTTGTTCTGTTGTTGAACACGGAAAAGTACTTCTGGCTTCTAGATCTCTTCAACGAGTTGGGCATTTGGAAGTCTTCCATCCCCAAATATGCTGCTAGGTTGGCTCAGACCAAGGACTACAAAGACGGCAAGTCTCGTACAAGAACCCATAGCTACCTACTTCTCGAATGCCTACTATGTTGTTGCAAAGGTTCAAGCATGGCCACAATTGACTCTGCATGCCGGAAACAGCTTGATCTCTGGCTGAAGTTTAACACCAAGGACGTGACCACGTCGTCTTTCAAGGATTTTGAGCGAGTGTTGATTTCCAACGTGTTTATTGTTCAAGCTCTACTTCTCAAGGCATTGTCTCCCGACTTCATTGTTTCCAAGCAGTTTGAAATGATCCTTGCTACGCAAGGCCGGCTCTTGCATAAGTTGGCGGCCCGGTTCCAGAGAATCCTGGAGACTAAATCAAGAAAACTCAATGGATACGTGTTTACCATTGCATCGTTTCAGGCCTTGGTGATTCTTCGGTTTTTCTTGCAAATGCACCTCCAGAAACTCAACGTGTCAGGAACTCTACCCATCACCGACCTGAACCACCGGATCTTTAACCCATTGACGTTGAACCTTGATGCAAGCATGTTGACGGAGCCCAACTGCAATACGGGAGAGTTTTTCACGCTCAGCAAATTGGAACTTACGCATTTGAAAAGAAGGTTCCAAGGCTTCGATCTCAACACAGGAAAATATCCCTCGGACTCCTCCAAACTACGAGCTCAATTTTGGAAACTTTGCTTTATCAACAATCATCACCAGACACGAGGCATTCGAGAAACGGCAGTATCAGTGGCGGAGCTAGTTGTGGAAACAAACACACTGTCGGTGCTTTCGCCCAACGATAAGTGCATTGCTTTGAACATTGTGTCAACGTACGCTAAGATATTACAAGATCCCAACAGCAAAGTGAGCCTGGAGCCTACGTTCAAACAAATCCAAGAATCGCTCATGACCGAGGATGAAAAAGCCAATTGGCTCAGTTACTTCGGATGGGCCCGTAACGCTCCATGATACCGAACAACCTCGCATATATGAGGGGTCTCGAGTACACAAGCTCTCCTTGATACCCATGCATGTCTCTTAAGTGCTAATACAGCAAAGAATGCAAGCGAGAGACCCAGGGCTCTGAGAGCAGAGCAAGATAATTTGCACCAAGGTAAGGGCACACACGAAGTGCTTTTGGACGTTTTTAGTTTTTCACTACGATACAATGTATGCTTGTAAATACCTACTTTTTTGATGAGCCCCGTAAATGCAACCTCGCGGAATTGACCGGCTAGAGCTTTCGGCCTACAGAGATCAGACAGGGTGCCCAAGCCGCGCATTGGCTCCATGCAGCAGCATGCAAGTCATGCCGCCATCGCTTTAAATAGACGGATGTGCATGAGTTGTATTCAAGATCTCGCCCTTCATTTTATGTCTCACGGGGAGACCCGCGCAAAATTAGATCCTTAGCCACTTCCGCAGGAACAAATCTGTATACAACTTGATCTGTGCATTTCCCACGCCATTACCTGCGTGTGTGGGCTAGATGTTTTTTTGCTCGAGGCTCGAGATCGCATAGTATTGTTGCTAGATTCCCTGTACTACTCCCAAGCCAGCTAACAAGCCAGCTACTAAGCCAGCTATAAAATTTTGAACGCTTATTCTTCCCAAACCAACTCCCACATACAAATGGCAGGTTGTGTATATTGGTCCCCGTGTATGCTTCATACAGAGTATTGCGGCTTGCGCCTCGTCCCCTCATCTAGGCCGAAATGTTTTCGGCAGTGAGATCGGTCACCATGTTCTGCACCGAGATGCGACTGCACCAGATTTCTCTCACTGGTTAAAATTGTTGCACCTGGTCGCGCAGTGGTGCGGCACCGTATGAGTAAAAGGGAGTGAGAGGCGCAGCAAAAGGGCCGATTTACGGAGCGTGGTCAGGGAAACAAAGGCCATTGCTGCCGAGACGTATGCACACTCGGCCTTGAGACATACACTTCCCAGAGTAAACTCCACGGTTAGGAGATAAGTAGAGTAGACTTTGTAAGTAGTTATAGAGTAGTAGAGTCATAGAGTAAAGTGGATGTAGGTATAGAGTGAAGTGGATGTAGGTATAGAGTGATAGAGTAGAGTGGATAGAGTGGATAGAATAAACATAAAACATGTAGATTCGGAGAAATGTGGAATTGTGGGAGATATGGAGATATGAGTGGGTGTATTGGAATGACACATTCCCGGAAAATTCAGCGTAACGGTATGGAATTTTAGGAGATATGGGCGAATAGAAGCTTATACAATGTACCATTCAGCTGCCTGTCGCACTCAAACATTGGCAGCTGCAGTGACTGTATAGTCGACAATATACCAGAAAATCACCACACAACTCCCCAGCACCCACAGAAAATCTAAAAAAAATCCTAAAAATCAGGAGATCGTGACAGATCAGGGGTTTCTGGAATATTTTGGGTCTTCAAAAATTATAAGATCTTTGGTTCGGGTTCATGAACCAGATCCTAATTTCTTGCTTACTAAGGACCTCTCAAGCCCTAGAGAGAGATTCTATACACCACATCCCACTTGTATTAAAAATTTTGAAATTCATAGGATACTGCTAGTAAAGAGCCCCGAAAAGTATATAATTTTTTTTTTCATGTCTAGTGTGTGTATTAGTGTTGAGTGTGTAGTGTGTAGTAAAAAAAATACGATGGAAAATACCGTGGAAAATACTAGACAATGTCCATAAACCTACACTAAAATTCAACCCACTTGAAACTAAACTATGAACTCTAATACAGAAACCAAACACGAACCAGATCAAAGACAAATTACACGAACTAATATAACATAGACCCTCATCCAAAATATACCGATGTCTTCAATAACCTTACCAAAGATCCCATTAAAAATATCATGAAAAGTTAACTTATGGAAATCACCAAAAAACAAAAAATACTAATGAATTGCCTTAAGAACTTACGTTGAGAGCATCCCATAAGTAGTCTTCTACATCCGGTTTGGCTGGGTCCACTACCCATACCAAGGAGTTCTTTCCATAAACCCGAATATGTGAAAGTACAGCAATTGGTAAAATGTGAAAAAAAATTATATAATCAGTGGACCGGAATTCTTTGGTACCAAAGCATCATAATACATTTACCCGGAGAATATCACGCATGAGTGAGTCATTGGATCCAGAAACTTACACCAAATACCAACAGAACAGGGACATACAATTTATTATGCATTTCTCTCTTTTATATTGGATTTGACGAATAGTAATCCTTGCGGGTTCTTGAATATCTTGGGTATTGGGTATTGTTGAACTAGAACCTTATTTGGTTTGCGATTATATGAAACCATAATTAGCTCTTCATAACCTTTATTGTTTATTTAGATGATTAGAAGAATTTTAAAAGTAACTTACTGCAATAACTTGTGATTCTAGTATTTGCTAGATTCTTGAATACGTCTAATACTGGGAGTTATGTTCATTCGTTGATGGATCCCCAATAAGTGGGAATCCGAGTAGTTATATAGCTAGCCAGTGAATAACAGAGAGTGAAGCAGGGCGGTTAAACGCCATGTCAGGAGGTAAGGTGAAACGATGAGGCCAAGTCACGGTTAAGGTGCCTTAGATGAGTCACTGGCATTCGTAGGCTCGAAAGATACCTCTATGGGTAGTGTGTCTACCCATGGTAGGTCTAACAGTATTGAATTTTAGTAGTATTCTATCTACTAATTCCTATCTGAAATGACTAGAATCTGATCAACACATCTACCTTGTATTAAATTCAGAAAGCAGCAATTTTATGGGGAAGAGTATAGTTGAATATTTTAAGTTATAGTATGTCTCTTCAAATTTGAAATCATAGTAAACTGGAGTGTAGTGGTAGACTGAGTGTAGTGGTTTGGAATATAACAGACTACAATACTGATCCTCATTGAAGCAGCAGATATAAGGTCAATTTTGGTTTAGATCAAGACTGAATAGTTCAATTCAAAAGTCGCTAGGGGTATTTGGTTTGGGATGGAACTGGGACGTACCATATTAATACCTGGTGCATGATAGCTTTTATATCACATCAACCAGTCAGTACTCTATGTTTTTGATTGATACGTGACTAAGAAATCATCCATATTTTTAGACTAGTCCAGCATATATATGTAGAAACGTGGATGACACACATTACCCCTGTACCAATGTACCTGTTACATCTGATCAACCAGTGCAGACAATATCCTCATGCATAGTGTACTACAGTAATTCTAAAAAATATCTATAAGAGTAGTTTCAGAGTAGTTTCAGAATAGTTTCAGAATCTATTTTAGTATTTTAATAGGTCCCTGTTATTAAGACTTAGATCCGATGTCGTGGGATGTACTGATTTTCGTGACTCGCCTGGTAAACCTGCCTGCGTGCCACATCGATTACCCGCACGTCACGTGGCACACGCCCTCTACAATCCCAGACGAAAAATTCTTCCGCATCTCTGATTCCTTATCCTTATATCATGTCCCAGGGTACCCTTTACGCCAACGAAAAAATCAGAGGAGTCATTGCCGCTGCTCTTGTCAAGCACTTTGACTTGGATGTCAAGGTCGAGAACCCAGCTCAATCCTCCACCTTCAAGAAGAACTTCCCCTTGCAAAAGGTCCCAGCCTTCGTGGGTCCTAAGGGTGTCAAGTTGACTGAGGTTATCGCCATCTCTATTTACTGTATGTATCCTTGTTTGCGCTCAAACTTTTTTTTTGCTTACATGATGAAATCTTTTTTATTTTACAGTTATCCCTGTCTTAACATATAATGTCGAAAATTTGTAAATCTGAACCCTACAAGCAAAAATGGTGGATGCGCGATTTGGCCACGCTTTATACTAACTCTTAGTCCTCTCTCTTGTCGACAACCACAAGTTGTTGGGTAAGAACAACACTGAGTACGCTGAGATCCTCAGATGGTTGTCCTTCGCCAACTCCGAGTTTTTGGTCAACTACGCCAACATTGTGTCCCCAATCCTCGGTGCTGTTCCTTACAACAAGAAGCAGATTGACCAAGCTCAGGACAACTTGAAGACTGTCATTTCTGTTTTCGAGGACAGATTGTCCAAGTACACCTACTTGGTTGGCGAGAGATTGTCTTTTGCTGACTACTTTGTCGCTTTCCAATTCGTCAGAGGTTTCGAGAAGTTGTTCGGTACTCAATGGAGAAAGGAACACCCTAGCGTCACCAGATGGTTCAAGACCGTTTCTGCTCAACCATTGTTCAAGGCTGGTATCCCTGAATTTAAGTACACCGAAAAGCCAATTGAGTACACTCCTCCAAAGAAGGAGAAGAAGGCTGCTGCCCCAGCTGCTCAAAAGGAGGCCGCTCCTAAGCCAGCTGCTAAGGAGCCAGAGGCTGCACCAGCTGAGGTTCCAAAGCCAAAGCACCCATTGGAGGCTTTGGGTAAGCCTAAGCAAGCTTTGGACGAGTGGAAGAGAATCTACTCCAACGAAGAGACCAGAGAGACTGCCATCCCATGGTTCTGGAAGAACATGTACGACCCATCTGAGTGGTCCTTGTACAAGGTCAACTACAAGTACAACGACGAGTTGACCATGACCTTCATGTCCAACAACTTGGTTGGAGGTTTCTTCAACAGATTGTCTGCATCCACCAAGTACTTGTTTGGATGTTTGGTTGTGTACGGTGTCAACAACGACAACGGTATCACGGGTTTCTTCTTGGTCAGAGGTCAAGACTACGCCCCAGCCTTCGATGTTGCTCCAGACTGGGAGTCTTACGAGTACTCCAAGCTTGACGGCTCCGACCCAGAGGTCAGAAAGTTTGTCGACAACATGTTGGCATGGGACGAGCCTGTTGAGGTCGACGGTAAGAAGATTGAGATTGCCGACGGTAAGGTCTTCAAGTAATCGTTTGAATATAATAGACAAAACTGTGATCACAGCAAACTCATAATATCGTAAAGTAATGCATTAGATGTGAGGCTCGTAACCCCTGAAAGTAACAACAACGAATCAAAAAAAAAAAAGAAAAAGGTTGAATCATCGTATTGCCATTAGTAAAGCTCATACAAAAATACTCGTATATGTTTAATCGTGTGTATCTAGGGTCTTGATTTGCTAGCACGTGTTCGGAGGCATGGGTGCTTTTTTCAAGGCCGGCTTATATGCCAGAGCCAAAAGCTACACACAAGAAACGAAACCGCGAACTTGTCCAAATCTTCAACCCTACGCCATGATGTCCAGAAGACAACTAATCCGGGCCATCAGGAGAAAGCCGCTTGCCTTCATAGGGCTTGTCTCCTTTGTTGCCGTCGTCTACTATATGTTTTTCAGTGGCCCCAGGTCGTCGGACTTGTACTCGTCTACCAAGACCAAGTACTCCTACAACAAGAAAAACAATGGCTGGTTGAGCGGAGGCAATAAGGACTCTGTGATCTTGAAGAACTTGCCTAAAAACCATATCATGCATTACGACTTGAACTTGTTGGATGCCAACGCCAAGGCCTCTATGTACACGTCGGAGGTGTTGATCTTGACCCCTATGTCTCGGTTCGTCCCTGAGTACTGGGAGAACGTGGTTAAGATGACATACGACCACAAACTCATTTCGTTGGGTTTCATTTTCCCCAGGACCCCCAAGGGGGATGAGGCTTTGAAGCAGTTGGAGAAAGCCGTGAAGCAGGTGCAGCTGGGCCCTCAGAAGTTCAAGAAAATCACCATTTTGAGACAAGACACCAATTCCTTGAAGTCGCAACTCGAGAAGGATAGACATGTATTGTCTGTGCAAAAGGAACGGCGCTCGATGATGGCTCTAGCCAGAAACTCGTTGGTGTTCACCACCATTGCTCCGGCCACTTCGTGGGTGCTCTGGTTGGATGCAGACATTGTGGAGACTCCCAGCACAATCATCCAGGACATGATGTCTCACAAGAAACCCGTGCTTAGTGCAAATGTGTATCAGAGATTTACCGAGAATGGCACCCCCAAGATCAGACCTTATGACTTCAACAACTGGGTGGAGTCCGAGGAGGGATTAAAGATTGCGTCCAGTATGAGAGAGGATGAGATCATCGTGGAAGGATACTCTGAAATCGCCACATACAGGCCGTTGATGGCGCACTTTTACGACGAAAAGGGCGATAAGAACGTGGAGATGCAGTTGGATGGAGTGGGAGGAGGAGCTGTGTTGGTGAATGCAGATGTGCACCGAGACGGGGCCATGTTCCCATCGTTCCCGTTCTACCACTTGATCGAAACAGAGGGCTTTGCCAAGATGGCCAAAAGACTAGGGTACGAAGTTGTGGGTTTGCCCAACTACTTAGTGTATCATGACAACGAGTAGCTTCTGGGATATATATAGATACATAGCTACAAGCATTAACCTTGGATAAGAACCAGCGTGAGCACTTTGTGGAGCTCTATTGTCACCTAATCATCAAATCTAAAGAACCAAACAAACACAAATCAAAGAACAAATCAAAGAAATAAACATAATCTAATGCCAAATCAAATCCAAATATATTCCCTACTTCCCATTCTCATCTGGACCAAAAGAAATAGAGTCGCATCCTACGTTGTCTGCAGTCCGTATCAAGACCATCGCGAGGAAAAAAAAATGCGATGCCTCAGAAAAACCACTGAGCTCCACATCCCATAGTCTTCTCTAAGGTCGCCAGAACTCATCACAATGCAACTCACCTGGAAAGACATCCCCACGGTGCCTACGGCCAACGATATGTTGGACATTGTCCTTAATCGGACGCAGAGAAAAACTCCCACCGTCATCAGAACAGGCTTCAAAATCACCCGTATCAGGGCGTTTTACATGAGAAAAGTTAAGTTCACCGCCGAGGGCTTTGCTGAGAAGTTCACCGATATGTTGTCGGGATTCCCTAATATTAACGATGTGCATCCCTTCCACAGAGACTTGATGGACACCTTGTACGAGAAGAATCACTACAAGGTGTCGTTGGCTGCGGTGTCCAAGGCCAAGACCTTGATCGAGCAGGTTGCGCGTGATTACGTGAGATTGTTGAAGTTCGGACAATCTTTGTACCAGTGTAAGCAGTTGAAGAGAGCTGCTTTGGGACGTATGGCCACCATCACCAAGAAGTTGAAGGACCCTTTGGTGTACTTGGAACAGGTCAGACAACACTTGGGTCGTTTACCTTCCATCGACCCCAATACCAGAACATTGCTTATTTGCGGTTACCCTAACGTGGGTAAGTCCTCTTTCTTGAGGTGTATCACCAAAGCAGATGTCGAGGTGCAGCCATATGCTTTTACCACCAAGTCGTTGTACGTGGGGCACTTTGACTACAAATACTTGCGGTTCCAGGCCATAGATACGCCCGGTATCTTGGACAGACCCACCGACGAGATGAACAACATCGAGATGCAGTCCATCTACGCCATTGCCCACTTGCGCTCGTGTGTGTTGTACTTCATGGACTTGTCGGAGCAGTGTGGTTTCTCCATCGAGGCCCAGGTCAAGTTGTTCCACCTGATCAAGCCTTTGTTCGCCAACAAGTCTGTGATGGTGGTGATGAACAAGAGTGATATCATCAAGGTTGAGGACTTGGAGCAAGACAAGCAGGAGCTTTTGAACTCCATCTCGTCCACATCAGGCGTGGATGTCATGCACACCTCGTGTTACGAGGAAGAGAACGTCATGCAGGTCAGAAACCAGGCCTGTGAGAAGTTGTTGACGGCCCGTATCGAGCAGAAATTGAAGGGTACTGCTCGTGTTAACAATGTGTTGAACAAGATCCATGTGGCCAGACCCCAGGCCCGTGACGAAGTGGCCCGTCCTGCTCACATTCCCGAGGGTGTTAATGTCATGGAGAAGTACGATCGTGAAGACCCCAACAGAAAGCTCTTATCCAGAGATATCGAGGAGGCCAATGGAGGAGCCGGTGTATTCAACATCAATCTCAAAGACTTTTACATGTTGGAGGACGACGAGTGGAAGCAAGACACCATGCCCGAGGTGTTGGATGGAAAGAACGTCTACGATTTCTTGGACGCAGATATTGCGGCCAAGTTGCAAGCGTTGGAGGCTGAAGAAGAGAAGTTGGAGGCCGAGGGCTTCTACGACTCGGACTCGGACATTGAGGACGAGGAGGCTGAGGTTATTCATGAGAAAGCCCAGTGGATTAGAAACAAGCATGCAGTGATGAAGGAAGAAGGCTTAACGAGGAAGAGTCTCAAGAACAAGGCCTTGATTCCTCGTGAACATGTCAAGAAGACATTCAGCGAGATGGAGAAACACATGGAGTCTTTGGGACACGATACCAGCGCATTGAGAGGCAATGCCAAGAGAGTCAAGAACAACATGAGCGGAGTGGAGATCTTAAAGAGAAACCAAGGCATCAAGAAGAAGGTGCAATCCAAGAGACAGCCTATGGACCAGCCCGATAGGTTCAACGATGGTGTTGCCGATGGATCGGTACGGTCACATGCTGAAAGAGTGCTGAAATTGCACAGAAGAGAGAGAAACAGAATGGCCAGACAAGGTGAGGGTGATCGTCACACTGCTGCTGCCATGCCCAAACACTTGTTCTCTGGTAAGAGAGGTTTCGGAGCTGATCGTCGTTAGCCGGGGGTGCTGTATAGTAATTACATTATTGGTCTAAGAGTGAGCTTAGTGAGCTTAAGGTAAGAGTAAGATTGACTGAGTGCTTAAAGAAAGATAAACGAGACTAGAGACTAAAGACTGCATCAAGTCTCACCGTTCATAATTCCCTTACGATGCCGCACACTTCATCCAATATAAACCATAATCATCAACTCCTACAACAAAAACATAAAAGAATTCTAAAGCAAGAAAATAAAAACAAAAGTTTAATTTTCAAAGTTAATCATGGAAAATTCAATTTAAGATACTATTATTTTGCACCTCTATTTTATCTTGTTTTATTTTATCTTTTTTCATTTTATTTTTTTTATTTTGTTTCATTCTACTTCACTCATACCTTGTTTTTATTTTGTTTCATATATTTTAACTTCATATATTTGCTTGAGAGTATTCCGATATCAAGGATGGTAAACGTGGTCTTCATATGAGTAAGAAATAGTGAGAAGTACAGTGTTTTTCAAAACTATTCAAACCAGCGGCGCGGCAAAATGTTTCGAACCAAGATGGTTCAAACCAGCGCGGCAAAACGATTCAAACCACACTAGTAAAATTAAACAAACCAATATACATAACCCCTAACAAGTTTTTATATACAGGATAACAAGGAAACCAGTTCAGTTCCGTCCGTTTTGACCCTTGATTGGTACTGCAAGACTCCCAAATGTAGTATATTTGAGGCAATCGTCCAGATTTAAGCTTTCAGAATATTGAATTCTAATAAAAGTAGGTGTGAAACATTACGCCATTTGGTTTGAAAGACTGTGCGAATGGGCACGAAACTTTTTGAATTATTGGTTTGTTTGATTTTGCTAGTGTGGTTTGAATCGTTTTGCTACGCTGGTTTGAATAGTTTTGAAAAACACTGTGGTGAGGTGAGTGAGGTTAGTGAAAAAAATGATAAAATGAGGCGAGCACCCACAGGAAGGAAGAAAGTGAGGCAGTCAATGGCAGTGAGAAAGGAAGGAGAGAACGAAAAGTGTGGGTGGGACCATGGGCCAAAAAGAATGAGGACTGGGGAAACGCGAGTGGAAATGAACAATAATGGACGGAAAAAAGATAAGATTGTTAGTGATGAGTGAGATTATCAGTGAGACAATCAGTGAGCAAGTGAGACAATAAGCAGTTAAAGTGAGACAATGAGTGAGACAAGAGTGAGACAATCGGCGTTGAGTGAGTGAGGGTGAGACACTAAACGCGGAATGCCGCATTTAGCCTTCTGGCTACGCGCATGTGCAGTCCCCATCTTCGAGGCTCCCTGTGAAAAGGGCGAGCACCCTCCTCCACTTTGTTAAACAAGGTCCTTCTCCAATGAATACCAGTTCTCAGAAAAACACCGGCGTGTACCCCATCTCGTGTGTGCGTTGCCGACGAAGGAAAATCAAGTGCAACAAGGTCAAGCCTTGCAACCATTGCACCCACAGGGGCACGCCCTGTGAGTTCCCTTCTACTTATCGGAACATCCCTGTGCACGATGAGACCGTTGTCAAGGAGGAGAGCACCTCCGAGAGTTCGGAGGGTTTGGAGCAAAACCTGTTATCTCCTTCGGTAAATAAGCTCGAGGAGGAGTTGCAGCTGCTCCGAGTCAAGAGCTCTCAAATGGAAGAAGCCTTACAGGAATTGACCAGAGATAACCAGAACATGTCGTCCGAGATTGAGGGTACCAAAGACCCTAACAACCCTAATTCCAATTTCAAGGTTAAGGGTGAGACCTCCGAGAAAGGTGAGAAGTATTATGGACCTTTACTGTCCAATAATATGGTGGAGGAAATGCAAGATATCTCAGAAAACAACTTGACCACGAACAACGGTCTTAGCCGCCACTCGTGGACCACGGATTCTCAGAAACAGCATTTTGCAACAGACTCCGACTCTGAAACCGCTGAATACCTGTTCCACAAAAAACCACTACCCTGGGTGCTTGAAAAGGGCGCGGCCCTCCAAAAGAACGAGCGGGCCTTGAAATTGTTGATCAATAATTTCTTCGACACTCGGAGCTACGACTATTTCATTTGCAGGAAGAATACCCTTGATTTTGTTGAAAACCATACCTCCATGGATGAACAAGACAGCGAGATCGACGATGAGCTTCTTGTATTGTACATGATTTTGCTTCTACTGGTTGCCAGACTTACCCCGGCCAGGTACAACGAGTTGGGAAGAACTCCTGTGAACGACCACACTGCTCTTTGGCGTGAAATCCATATTCTTAAGAAAAGTCTTTTCAGAGGGTTCTCTATGCTTCGTCACAATCTTTTGAATGAGTCCCACGTGACGGTTCAAGCTTACATTTTGTGCACAGAGTGGGAGTTCTTGGAGGGCCGCTACGAAGAGTCGTGGTCTATGATGTTCCACAGTTGTTCTATCGCTTATGCTTTGGGGCTCCACGTGATCTTGAAGCCTAACAAGTACCTGAACCAGACATCTAGCCACTTGGGATCTATGCAGAGGCCTTCGGATGAGTTTGAAACTTACGAGCAGTACAGGGAGGATTATTTCCTGAACAAGTTGCCCAAGGTGAGAGTATGGTTTGCGTTGCGGTATTTGAGCGCTCAGATGTGTTCCATTCTCGGAAGACCAAACCCCATTTTATTGCAGACCAATCCTGTCTCATTGCCAACAGTCAAGGCCACAAATCCTTCCGAGGCCAAGGAACAAGATAAATTGATCAATGCGCTTTTGAAATCAGGCTTGAGTGAGTGTTTGCGACTCTCAAACTTGAATCTCATTGAGAGCTTCATGCATGAGATCTCCATGGACAATGTGTTGAACATCGAAAACAAATATAGAGAGGAATTGGAGGCTCTTACTTTTTACTTGAGCCCCCAGTACCAAGGCCTGATCAACTCCGGGCTGACATACATCGATGATTTGACACAATTGCCTAGCTCATTCAAAAGCAACGATGCTAGAGATGATATTTTGGTGCTTCATGTCAATAGGATCAAGTACCTTGAGCCGCTTTTGGACATGCCGCATGATACGAGGATTCTTCTTGCTCTGATTCTGGAGTCCATAATATCCTTCCTGGACCATCTCATTGAAATCTCTCAGATGTTCACCAAAGAGTCCATTCCCATGCTTACAGCGGAGGATACGAACGTGGGTGATTTTTCATTGCAGAAGATCTTCAGCACTAGAGATCCCTTGCTCGCGTCATATATCTACCAGGGAATTGTTGTGATTTACATTGTACTTCACTCGAGAGCCAATTTGTTAGTGGAGTTCAACGGAGCCGATTACATAACGCAGTTGGGCAGAAAGTTCCAGACTCTCTTGGAACTACACTTTTTAATCGGGGAGGTTGTGAGCCCCAACGTCAAGTTATGGTCTTCGAAGCAGTTGGTCTTGATGCAGAAGGTTGTGGAACATACCAATGTGCTTAACAACCATTTCAGTGCGCAGCATTCAAACAATGAGGTTTTCCAAGGGTTCGGGAATGACCCTCAGGTAACCGAATTGCTTGGAAATAATTTGAAGGACGCCTTTTGGGTTGAGAACCCGGAAAACTCGCCTTACTATTTGGGAATAGCCAGAGATGACGACAACTCCAATAGAAACAACACAATAATGAGTCATCACGTGCCTACCAACTTCGAAAGGCTTCGGCCATTCCAGGACAACCCTCAACCTGGGTCTTACCAAGAAACCACTCAATCTGGTCCCTATCAGGAAAATACCCAACAGGGACCATTTCAGGAAACCACCCCAACTGACTACACAGACGGCATGATGCAAGACCAATCGGGCATGATTCGCGGCTACGAGTCGTTACAGAACAATATGAATATTCAGCCCAAGTACCAGTGAGCGGCTGTATGTTCCCAATGTATACTACCCAATAAAGCTTTGTTTCTCGTATCAAATAAAGCTTTGTTATCTCGGAGTGCACCCTTGACACTAGCTCCGGCCAAGGAGTACTGCACACACGGCCCCAGCGTCCCCGCGGGCCCTAGTTGCGGGCATTCTACCGACAGAAGTGAGCATATTCGCGTTGAAAGAGATTTATCTTCTACACTTCCCGCTCCTCCCGATGTCGTTCCGAAACATATTCAACAAGAAAACTTTCAAGTACATGCTTACCACCCACTTCTGGGGGCCCGTGTCTAACTTCGGAATCCCTGTGGCCGCCGTGTTGGACTTGAAGAAAGACCCTGAATATATCAGTGGCCCTATGACCGGTTCTTTGATTGTCTATTCGTTAGTGTTCATGAAGTACTCCATTTCAATTGCTCCAAAGAACTATTTATTATTTGCATGTCATGCAGTCAATGAGGTTGCCCAGTTGGCCCAAGGTACCCGGTGGGTGCAGTACCATTTCCTGGACAAGAAGGTCAAGTCCACATAGATACTAGATTTGCACAAGGTGTGCTGCAAGGGACATATTTTATATGACACGCTAATACATTCAGTCAAATAAAGACGTGGGCTTGTCCACATTCTGCGTTGGGCCGAGCACCGTAACATTCTCGTCCTCCGAGTTCGTGTAGTCTGTATCCCCTTCATCAAGTAGTAGGCTGTTGGAGTAAGTTGAGTTGGTGTTGGATTCGACACGGCGTCGCTTGGTATCCGAAATAGAATCATTGGAGTCTGTATTTGCTTTAATGGCTTGCTGTTGTAGTTTGGGTATGTTGAGAACAAAGTTGGGCTGGTTAAGCTGACTTTCTGTAGGCTTGTTGCCACTGTCATCAACGGTGATTTGTAGAAAGCGAACGGCGAAATTGGGCCGGATGTGCTGGAACAAGATTGGCTTTGCTGGTTCTTTGAAAATGGCCTCAAACGTCGATTCGGGCTCAATGGTTTCAATGTCGTGACTGGAGTCCACCTTCAAGTTGGACACCAAGTTGATGAAGTTACGGAAATCCTTGAGTCTGAAGTTGAAATTTGTTTCCACTTCTCCCAATGTGGTTTCCTGTAACTCATCCGTGGCCATCAGAATCATGATCAGCATGGGGTGCTTGAGGTAATCTCGGTCCTTCATGACTTGCTTCGTGTATGCAGTGTAGTTGATCTTGTTGAGCTTGACTTCAATGCCAAAGTCTTCGGTTGAAATGGGCACCATGTCGAAAAATTGCTTCATTACTGAAGTTTCAAGCACGAACTGGTTGTAGTCGGAGCTCAGGAGGATTTCATTGTAGCGTTCCAAATTGCTGGTCTCTTCGCCCAGAACCGGCTGGAAACTGATCTGGTATTTTTTCAAAACAAGTTTCTTGGAGGAAATCTCCACATTAAGTTTGAATTGCCTCTGGACGGGGACATTGGAGTTGCTCTCCACGCGAAGGCAGATGTAGTTGAGCCCATTGGACTCGAGGTTCTTGAAGAGCATGGTGAGGTGCTTTGAAGATACCACGAACGTGTGGCACTCTTTAGGAAAGTCTTTTTCGTTGTCCAACGATAAATCACGGAAGAAGGTGTTCTCAAACAGGACCTCTGCATGGGTGGTTCTGCTGGAGTTGATGGCCTGAATGGCTAGAGACGAACTGCTAAGCAGAAATTGGATCTGGGCTGCTATACCCGCTAGAGATACACAGCTGCGGCACCAGGTGGCGATGTTTCTTGGTCGATCAATAACGGCAATGAAAGACATGGATCGGTATGGTAAGATGAACGGTGGGGCCCTATAGGATGGAGTTATGGGTGGTAGTGTAGTGTATAACAGATGCTATTTGTAGTATATGGAAGTAGTATATATCTGATGAAATAAAAATGAAACGAGATGAATGATAAGAGATGAATGCAATGGTGGTTGTGGTGATGGGTGATGGCTCACTGGCTCTTCTTTGGTGGTTCGTTATCTATGGTGCACAGTGCACGGTGCACGGTGCACGGTGCACGGTGACGCGATAAAGCTATATCGGTGCAGATTCCGTCCAAAGTTAAAGCCCGCGCCTATTTCTCTATAGCCCCAAAATGCCCTCTATCTTGGTTATCAACCCTAACTCCGCTACCAAAGTCACCGATAATCTTCGCAAGATCCTCATGGCTCCCGAAGGAATTTCGTTGGATTTCTACACGGCACCGGAACCGGCTCCAAAGGAAATCGATGGTACCGAATCGCTGATTGTTTCGGAAAAGGTAGCACTCCCCGATCTCTTGGAGAAAGACCTCCACAACCAGCACGATGGGTTTCTTGTGTGCTGCTACTCAGACCACCCTCTCGTGCACTCGCTTGCAGCCAATACGGATAAACCAGTGATGGGTATAATGCAGGCGACTCTCCTCTATAGCTACGCCAATGCCCGTCTCCAGAAACTGTTTGTTTTGACCAGTACTAGCGGGTGGAACGCTACGCTTGATGAAGCCATTACTTCGTTTGCAGGAAGCGGTGTTTTTCCAGCCAAAAAGTTTAACAAGACCAGAGCCTTGGATGTACTGGTGTTGAGTTTGGCCGATCCAGAGGAATTCAAGAAGATCAGCACGCGAGTGGACTCCATTCTCCATGCGTATAAAGATGATAAGGTGGACTGTGTCTTATTAGGATGTGCAGGAATGGCCGGGCTTGACCAGAAATTGTCTGCATTGTACCCAAAAATTGTGTTTGTCGATAGTGTGAAGATTGGCGTGGAGTTCTTGCTGAGTCTCATGCACTTCAGTGCAAATCCAGCCCACTAACTCACATTCTGAAAGTGTGATTTTTTCAGGCTATACGGCATGTTTCCAAATACCCCCGCAGGTACTTTCTTCTAGGGATCCATTTTTTCGTCATATATCCTGGTTATTTATATTAGTCACTGACGTGTTCCAAGTCATACTCTTCTCCTGTAGACAGGACATGGTGTACTCCGCAATGTAATCAGCGCGCCAGATGTCTAGATAGATAAGCAGGCACACCATGACAGAAGCTAATTCATCTCCCCCACCAGAGCCGAAGAAACGACAGCAGTCGTTCCTTGGGCGTATGCTCCGGCCCCAGAAATCCCCCCTGCCCACTACCTCCCAGAAGACCGCCTCCAGCGACGAATCGCTACCTCCACTATCCCAATTGAACCTCCATGGCTATAAGATCTCCGCCAAACACAAGCTCCTAAACACGGAGTTGGCATCTGATATCCGACTCTTGTTGCCTCCTCGGCTCCAACTATATGACGATTGGGAATTGGTGTATTCCTTTGACCAGGATGGCATCTCCTTGAACACTCTCTACCGCAACTGCGATCCCCAATACCAAAGGCTGAAGTATAAGCAGCAGCGAGGCGAAAGGGCGGAGAAGGGCTTTGCCGAAGGCGTGGTGCTGAATATGGTCTCGTTTGGCCATGCAGATACCAGAAGCACGAGGCCCTTGAGCTATGTGCTAGTGATCCAGGACGAGAAGAAGAATAAGTTTGGGTGCTTTTTAAACGAAAACCTCAAGGCCACGGACCACAAGAGATACTATGGTAATGGAGAGTGTTTCTTGTGGAAATGTGAATTCTTCGACAAGGAAAAGCTAGCCAAGTCTCGTGAAGACGACCCTGAGACCAGACAACGCTTCAAGGCGTTTATGTATACAGGAGTCAACGACAACATCATTTATTCCAACCACGACTACATTGCCATTGGCTCTTCTTCGGGCAACAATGGTTTATGGATAGACAAGTCGCTCTATCTGGGAGTGTCTTATCCTTGTGAAACGTTTGGGAATGAGATATTGAACGAGCATGGTGATACAGGACACAAGCTTGGCAAATTCAAAATCATGAACATGGAGCTCTGGAGAATTGGGAACTTGGTATAAGACTTTGTCTTTAATCTCTACACTGCTTCTAGTGGATTTTTTATTCGAACCATGCCGTTGAGGATGCTATATAAAGGTTAGTTTTCAAAGCCTTGGAGAATGCAGAAGTAATAAAGATGTTGCAGAAACGAAGGGTCAGAATCTGCGGGAGATTGATTTATCACCAAGTTGAATTAGATAAATACCGGGTCTATTGACCATAGTCAAGGAAATTTGCTCTTCTATGACAAGAAAAGCCAGAACTGAAATGTTATATGGTTGCCCGGGGGAGAGTTTTTTGGGCATTCTCGGGGAGATTGCTTTGAAATGCTATTTTGGAATGCTTAGAGGTTTCTCAACAAATTGAAGATATCCTCATTGTCGCTAGTGAAATCATTGTTGACCAAGTTGCACAAGACGAAGCTGTTACCGAACCCGGTCATGAACTCGGAGAAGGCCTTGATTTTGTCTGCCTCCACGAGTTCACTGATCGTCTTGGACTTGAAGATCGTCACCCATTCGTCGATCAAGGTGTACACTTCGTCTTTCCATGCAAGGAAGGACACTTTCTCCACAATGGTGGGCTGCAAGATTTCTTCGCCGGGGAAAACACCCCACGTAACGGCGTTGATATCGTCATTCTTGGAGTTTGTAGTCAATGAACCCTCTTTGTCCACCATGTAGTATGTCACGAACCCGTAAGGATTGGACAGGTTATTGGATTCCACTGCTTGCAACAACTTGGGAAGTTTATCCTTGTGTACCAAGAACTCCAAGTATTGTTTCTGGTAGACAAAGCCGTTCTTGGGGCCCCAGCCATGGATTGGGTCGTTGGACTTGGCGGCACAGAGAGACGGTTGCGAATTCAACGTAATGAAGCCATTATTGTTGAGTTCAATAAGAGACTTCTTGAGCACTTCCGTATCCTGGCCAATAGGCCCATCACTCCAAGGCAAGGCTTTGGTTTCGCCCTTTAAGTAGTTGACGACAATATTAGACAAGTCAGCGAGGTTTTGTGGACAACCCCACAACTCGTAGGCTCTTTTTGGTGATTGCCTTAAAAGCTCAGATGCAGAAAGGTCAATGTCACCGAAAGCAGGCGATCTGGAGTCACCCCATCTACCATTGGGGAACTCATCCCAGCCCGAAGTCCGCGTGATGTACGAGTACTTTCTGTTCTGCCAGAAGATGGGTCTGATGGCCTCCTTGGATCTGTTGGGATGTAAGGATTTTCTCCAAGGAAGATCATCGCCCACGGCCTCGTTGTCCTTGACACACTCGATCAAATTGAGTTTTTCTAACAACATGATACTGGATCTCTCCAAATTCATGGTGTAGAGGTGCAAGTGGTTGATGTGGCCGGAATCAATAAGTTTCTGGCACAACTCGGCCACTAGCTCGCAGCCGAGTTCTCTCACAGCATAATCATCATCCTTGACGGGATTCAAACGGTCCAAGAAGTGTTGAGGAATGTGCACCTGCGACCAATTGGCTCTTCTGATGAAGGCTGAGTATGTCGAAATGGGCATGATTCCGGGGATGATGGGGATGGTGATGCCATACTTGCGGATCCTGTCACACCACGCAATGAAGTTGTCAGCATCATAGAACATCTGGGTGATGATGAAATCGGCGCCAGCATCGGCCTTTTCCTTCAAGAACTGCAACAACTTGTCGTTGTTACCCTCCTCCGGGTGTCCCTCGGGGTAAGCTGCAATTCCAATGTTGAAGTGGTCCCCGTAGTTCGTGCGGATATAAGCAATCAAGTCCTTGGCGTACCTGAAATCACCGGTCGACTCCGAACCGTCCAAAGGAGGGTCACCACGCAAAGCCAAGATATTCTGACACCCGGACTTGTAAGCCTTCTCCAAGGCCTCGTCGATGTACGAGACCGCCATATTGGTGCAGGTCAAGTGCATGCACGTTTCAAGCCCCAAGGTGGATTGAGCCGTATACACCATTTCATTGGTCAAACTGGACGATCTGCCTCCGGCGTTCCAGGTGATATCCACGAAAATCGGGTTCAAGTCGTACATCCGATCCATTCTGTCGTAGAGGTTCTGCACACCCTGGGAGGTCTTGGGCACGAAGAACTCGAAGGAAAACGTGGCGGGAGGCGGGTTGGCGCCTCCATGGGCCTGCTTCAATTTCTCGGCTATCTTCATTGCTTGGAGTAGTGAAGGGTTTTTGAGAATTGACTGATGGGAGTGTGAAATTCTTTTGGTTCAAATCTCGAGCGGTTTCCCCACTAGTGCTTCGTCCTGCATGTGCTTGCCTGATTTCATGTGACTCATGGTGCCCTTTATCGTGCGGCAGCAGTGCACATAGTACTGGGTTTGATTTTTGCTTAGATCTGTTAGGCTGATAATAAGTGCCGATGGAGTGGTTACTCCGGATTTAAAGTATCTGTGGGCCCCATAGATTTGGCTTGGCAGGGCCTTTGTTAACAATAGGCAAATTGCTTGAATTAATAAATGTCACGTGCGGTCGCCGCATCGTCCACCATGCAGGCTAATCGTAGATCGGATTGGGCATGCAACGGTACCGATGCGCGCAATGACTGCAAAACTAGGAATGGCTGACTAGTAGAGCACTCCCTAGCAGAATACATTTTGGTGGTAATCTTTGGTAGAGAATAGGCTGGTATAATTTATCAAAGGCTTGTTTTGGGATTTCACCGAGCTTCACAGATTTTTACAGTTGGCTCAAAATTATATATTGTTCTTTATGTAGTACTTGAGTTCAGGTGTGTAGGATTAGAAACCGCAGTCACTATTAGACACCTAGTTAACAATGCTCAAGTACGCAACAAATATACAACACTAGGGTCCAGGATTTTTGGTTCTATTGGTGTCCAAGACCTGGGTAACAGTGTTTGGTCGAGGTAGCTCCAGGAAGAAATGGACTATTTATATAGACCAGATCCGAAATTCCGCCAACCCATGTCTATGTGAGGACGTTTAATGAACTGATTGAGTAGGTTGAGTCTAATCATCCGTTGAGCAGTTGTTACTCACAATGGGTCCTGCTCAAGTAGTTGATAGCTCTTTGCGTTAAGCTCATTGAATTCTAGAGCTCATTGATATTTAGAGCTCATCATGGTCTAGTTCAAGCTCGCCCTTTCCAAATTGCAGGAGCTGTTTGTTGTAGTCATCCCACTCGATAATTATACGCCTGGCCTTCTCCAATTTGCCCTCCGACGACGTTGGGTCATTGCACATATCGATCATCTTGGCATCGTTCTTCTGTTCATTGGAACACCATGTTTCACACCAAAGCCATTCTTGGGGCAACGAGAAAATAGGCACCACTCTCTGAAGATTGTTGGGCAAGTCCTGGTCCAAGTTGGAGAGCGACCCGGCATCCGAAGATAACTTTTGGTAGTGGCTCCGTAACTTCTCTCCCACTCCCTGCTCGCGGAATGTCTTGAGGTCAACAACAAACAATGCACTGATGTGGTACTTGAGATCGTCCTTCAACACGTTCTGCCAGTACCCTTGCTTCCAGAACATGAAGCCCTCCATATCTTTTTTCGTTTCACACATCGGTGTGAATCCGTAGGGAGCACCATTTAAATCAATTTCTATGAGCTCGACCAAATCAGTTCGGGCCACTTGGTCTGCATCGACAAATATAACTCGTTCAAGATCAGCAGGAAAAAGTACATCGAGGAAAAGAATCTTGAAGCCCCAAACCGTGCGTACAGGTTCCCTCTGTTGTCTGAGCCAAATTGGCCATTTGTATGATACTAGCTCATACTCAAAGCCAAACTCAGATGCCAAAGCTGGTAGTTGTTCTTGCATGGTCTTGCTCAAATAATCTTCCAAAAGCCAGAACTTGACGCTCTTCGATGCGTACTTCTTGACCGAAAGCATCATGATTGCCATAAGTTTCTCGTAGCTCTGGCCACGTGATATACTGAATATGTTAACATCTGCATGCTTGCTTGTCTTCTTGAGGACTCTCTGACTCTCTGAGAATACATTCAAATGCTCGTGTCCTGGCTTGTGACGGATCCTTGCATTGTAGAACGAAGGCAATAAGGAGAAGAGAGGGAGTTCAACTGAAGAAACTGCCAAATCATTGGCCTCATACTTGTTTTGATCCACCGATAACAATTCAAAGAACTCCTCACTAGTACTGTCTTGAGCAAGACTTACCAACCACAAGCCCGGCTCAAGCTGCAACTGGTTGTATCCCAAAGTCTGAAGTGTGCTTCCTTTATGAGTTGCTGGTCCCTGACTTGCTTGTAAAGTCAATCCCGTGACTGGAAGGCCGGTTTCGACGTCTTTGACGAAGGTTTCCACCACAATCCTCGTGAGCATGAAATGAGCCAGGATTTGATCTTTCTCGGAAATCAGCAACGAGTCAAGATCAACCTGGTCTGTTCCATTGCTCTTCAAGTACTGCCAATTAATTGGGGCATCGAGATCTGCCACCACGGAACACTCTGGAAGATTTTCGAATTGTCTGCTGGAGAAGCCTAGGTATTCTCCCGTAGATGAAAACTGAGGAGTCAGTGGAGCAAACTGGGAAACATAGAGCTTGTTCAAAGATGGCTGAGAATCGCTTTTAGATAATGGTTGGAGTAAGATCCTGAGATTGACAAACTCCAAATCCTGAATCGATTCTGTAACGGCCAACAACTTCTGGGAAAACTCATCTGCTGGGTCAATGACAACCAAAACATCCAACAACTTGTTTGGATCTGCTGTAGAGACATCAATCGAGTTAGTGGAATCCAAAGACGAAAAGTCAAATCTCGAAACATCGGTTCTCACCAAAGAATCTTCGATGTTAAAGCTAGCAGTGATTCTAGATGTCACCAAATCATACCAATCAAGACTATCGTAGGGGAACGACTCGTCTTTGAAGTCCAAAATAGAATTGTCCTGCAATTGTGAAGGATATGTGCTGCAGACTTCATCTAGAATTCCCAATCTCTGGGTGTATTCGTATGCCAACATCAGCTCCAAATGACGCACATTGAAGACCTGCTCGAGCCGAATATAACGAGAGTTAAATAGAAGGGCTGGTTTGTGCGTTTGGATCTCATTTCTTTCAAGAATCGAAATCTTGGTGGAGTTTTTTGGCGTGAGGCTTTGAATACTCACGTCCCCAATCAACTTAGACATTTCCCGTAGTTTCTGAGAAGTAAGACGGGTCAGGGAATATTTGGTGATCATCTCTTGCACCAAAGCTGAATTCTCTGCCGTGTTGACAATTCTTACCTGAGTGGATCTTCCGTTGAACTGTCTCATGAACTTGAAAATCTCTTTCAATTGCTCTAAAATGATCCTGGAGTTGAAGTCTCCAATGAGCCAGAAATTAACAGCCGGTTGGTCTGTATCCACAACCTTCTTGAAAGAAATGGAGTTGTCGATCATCTCGGTGCTAATGAGCTTGTATCTGATATTGGCAGGGTCTTTGGGAATCACACGCGTGTTGCGTTCCAGTTTGGAGCCCTCATACACAAGATCCTTGAGTGGGATTCCACGGTCACTGCCTTCTTTTATGCGTCCTTTCAAGTGAGTAACATCGTGAATCACTTGATTGATCATTTGCGATTGCCAAGTAGGCGACCTCATACTATGGATAATTCCGTTGACCACAACCGAAGCTTCGGTCAAGTCGAATTTCTCAATCGTTTTGTTGTACTGTGGGTACTGGACTTCGTCGGGTACAGCCACCAACTCCAACAACTCTTTTTCACTTTCTGAAGATGACTCGTAGTACTTGTAGAGAAAAGCAAGTGCCTCGTTCTGTTCACCAACCTCCAAGACATGGTAGAATCTGCGAGCAATCTCATCATCCTTAGCGTTTTCAATGAGTGGAAGAATTCCCAACTGCTGGGCAATGCCATTATCTAAGATAATCTTGGACATTGCAAAAAACACCTTCAACTGGTGTTTGTTAGAGAAGTTCAAGACGAAAATGACATCATGCACGTTTTCTCTCAAGGGTGGTACTTGGCCCTTCTGCAACTTGGAGGCATTCTCGACGTAGACCTCGTATCTGTCAGCCGAAAAAAGATTGTAGTTTGGATTCTTCTCGATATCGTTAAAGAAGACCACTCCTCCCAGGTTACGGTTCTCGTAGTCAAATGTGTCTTTGTAGATGGAGAACCTGCTGTGGGCAGTACCCATACGGAACTCATTTTCCTTCATTACACTCATAAGAGCGAATTTCGAGAACAAGAGCTTAGCCTCTGATGGACTAAAGCCCAATTTCATCATTGCTTCCATGTGTTCGAGCTCGCTATGGATTTTCTTGATGATATGGGGTAAATCTGTTTCGAGGCGATGGATTGGGGCTCCGTTTATGGAAAGACCCACCAAGTCACTAGAAGCGCCTTTATTTTCGTTGACCAAAGCATAGGCTCTAATATCCTCGATGTTCTTGGGTTCAGTCATCTTAGCCAAGTACGGTGCGTACCGGGGCAAGTTGTGGATGGCATCAGTCAACAGAGAGAGTCTATTGGAATCCAGTTCTGCCATAACCAAAGCAGCAAGACGCAATGAAATCAAGGGCAATTCTTCATCGTCATACTCGAAAACGGGACTCTTTTTGGCCACCTCCAGGATCTTGGATAACGAGTTGAGAGTCGGAACTTTACCCTCCTTCTTCTTTTTGATGTACAATGTCTTACCATAGCCCGTCAATGGTATAGCAGAAAAAGAGTCTCGAGGAATGTATCTCCATACAAAACGAAGGTTACCCTGAGCTGCTAGCTGATATAGAGTGGAGAACATGGCAGCAAAGCGATCACATGTTGGGTCTCCATACAAAGATAGGAGTGGAGCCTCATTGTTTAGACCCACAATTCTATCAAAAGCATACACCTCCTCTGATGTGGCATCAGTCTGGAGCGCATATAGATCTTGTTCAGAGCAATAGATCTTGGAGCCATACTTGACCCAAGCACCCATGGGGTCAGCCAAAGCCTCACCAAACGAGTCTTTGGAGCACTTTTTGGAAGCCTCAGCCTCAGAGGGTTTCACGTGTGTTTCATAGTGGTCGTAGTGCATCTTGATCCGTGGAGACATGATCGAGTTGACCAAGTTAAGGTTGACCAAGCCACGTTGCTCAACCGAGAGTCTTTCCGTCGCCTTTTTATACAGGCGGAGATCCAGAGGCTCAGAGGAATCGTCCCAGTCGTTCTCCTGGTCGTCCGCATCCCAATCGGAGTCCAAGCCCTGGTCTGAGTATAATGCCAAGGCAGTACTGAGGTATAGAGAGTCATTGATCCCAGCAACGGCCTCGACCAATTGCACGTCAAAAGGAGCGTTTGTCCAATTGGAGTGGAGATCGAGCGACACCGCGCCCGCGGCGACTGTGGCTAGGAAGCTGAGCCACGTGTATACGTTCATTGAGGAGTGGGTAGTAGTAACACGCACGCGAATCACTGTAGTACTCAGTACTCACACTCAGTACTCACTACAAATATTACGACTACTCACTACTACTACTACTACTACTACTACGATATACTCATACCCACCAAAACACACTGTACTACTAGAATCCCAGATCTCTGTAATATTTCATCTTTAATTTGTCATAATGTTAAGTCTACCATCTACCTTGACCACCGTAGTTGTCGTTTCCACCTTGGGGTCTACCTCCGTGTCTACCGTAGTCATCACGTCTATCTTGTCTGCCACCACCGTAGCCCCACGAGTTGTCGCCATCACCCCCGAAACCTTGGTTGCCTCCATAACCTTGGTTACCTCCATAACCTTGGTTACCTCCATAACCTTGGTTACCTCCATAACCTTGATTGCCTCCATAACCTTGATTTCCACCGTATCCTTGATTTCCACCGTAGCTCTGGTTACCTCCATAACCCTGGTTACCACCGTGTCCTTGGTTATGGTTTCCTTCATGTTTGTTGCCCAGACCCATGTATTGCTTTCCAGCATTGAGAAGACTGCCCATCAAGCCAGAGCCCTGGCTATCGTGATTATTACCATAACCACCATTGCCGTGATTGTTGTTTCCGTAGTTATCGTTTCCGTAGTTATTTCCGTGGTTGTTACCATGGTTGCTGCTGCCATGTCCCGTGGCGGCACCAATGATACTACCCAACATACCAGAAGAACCACTGCTGCCATGGTTACTGCTGCCATGTTTTCCAGTCAATTGACCCACAATGGCTTGGCCAATCATGCCCTCGATGCCACTCAGTTGTTTGTGGTGGCTACCTCCGCCACCCATGGCAGCACCAATAGCCGATGTAAGAAGCGATCTGTCGCCGTCCTGCTGGTCGCCATTTTGCTGGGATTGATTCAGACGATGAGATTCCACGTTGTCGAGGTCATTTCTTTCGCCCTTGTCGCCGGAGCTGTAAAATTCGTTTGCTGACATGATAAGGAAACGAGGAGTATGGTCTGAATTTTGCGGCAGGAATGCGCCCTGTCGAGATCGACTCAATTTATACTTTAAGCCTTACACATGCAGCACCCACCCGCGTGAATGATGCTCAGTGCCTGCATCACGATGTTCGCTGCGTGAGCAACGGGCCCTGCACTTGGCCCCATGTACGGCTTACTGGTCCTGGGTCTACGCTGCAAATCATCTGGGGAGAAAAGTATATGGGGAGAATTTTTGGTGGTAAAATTTATATAGCGGTAGTGAGGAGACTTTATATGGAGGCATACTCTCTGGGGGTCGACTTCATATAACCTGCTTACATAAAGGCTGGTGGGTCTAGACTGGAGCTACCGAGGCTACAGGCTGAGGGTACTGCTACAAGCACCAGAGACACCAGACGCTCCAGACGCTCCAGAAAATGACGGTACCGTAACTGATATACTTTATTACTAAATTTTATTATTATTTTCCTGCATATGATATTTTTAAAAATTGGTCTCCTATTGATTTTGTCCTTTATTGGGTCGTTTTATATTTGACTACTTTTTGTTAGTATGGTATTATTTATTTGGTGCTTTGTTTGGTAGTGGAGATGGCCCAGTGAACCTCAATAGAGGAGAGAGATAAGAGTGTGCAATCTAGAAGGAAAAAAAAAATTTTTAAAAAAAGAGTACTCATTAGAATTTCAATCCTGAATTTCCACTACGTTCCCAAATCACCTAATTTGTTTTGGTGCAATTTCAAGATAGACTACCCTTTAGCATCTAATACTACTGTACCCTTTAGCATCTATTACTACTGTACTATGAGCATGCTCAGTGCGAGACATCAACGCACTGTATAATATATATATATATATACATATTGCGCGCTCCACACAACACCAGCACCATGCCCCTAGACATGTCAGAGAGTGAGCTAAGCCTGGACTTTAGCGACGAGGAGTACCAAGATATGATGGATATTGATCCGGATCTTGGTGGGGATAGCTCGTCTGGTGGTAGAATGGCTCCGCTGCGCAGGGGTGAATATATGGACTACCATGATGATGATGATGATGATGATGACTTCCCTGAACCGCTCATTTTCTCGGACCTGGATGGGTTTGAGCTGGGGCATGATGACTTGAACGATGGCTTCTCTCTTAGAGATAATATAAAGGCTGCCTCGGGCTTCAAGGTGCGGAGCAAGCCCAAGTCTACCCAGTACCTCAAGAGACGCTTGATGAGGGCTTCCAATAAGGATAACGACCCTGAGGTGCGTGATAACTTGTCCAAAGCCAACGAGGCGTTTGTGCGGTCGGATCTTACTACTGCCTGGAAACATTACATGGAGGTGATCAAGTTGGATGCCAAGAACTTCAATGCCTACCGAACACTAGGCGAAATCTGCCAGATGCGAGGCGATCTCAATAGATGCTGTCTCTACTGGCTTCTAGCCGCTGAGTGTGGTGAAGCCGATGGTGATTTCTGGGGAATGGTGGCCCAATTGAGTGCTGAATTGGGCCATGTGGACCAGGCCATCCATTGTTACACCAAGGCCATGGCCAAGCTGGAGCATCCGGTACCTGCTTTCATTGAGGAACGTGCTCTTTTGTACAAGCACAAAAAGCAATATGGCCGGGCCTTGGAGGGCTTTCAGCGACTCCTCACTCTTTTCCCTACTGATGCCTCCATTGTCAAGCAGTTGGCTAACATCTATGTGGACCAAAAACGTGAGAACGATGCCATAAATTTGTACATGCGGGTGCTAGAAAACAATATGGAGGCTCGGGAGAATATCCAGTACCCTGCTTTTACATGGACGGAGCTTAATATCACTTGTGATTTGTTCCTTGCGCAACAATCGTGGGCTCCGGGGATCAAGCTCATCAAATTGTTTTCAAGATGGAAGCAAGACCGTCAAGATGAAACATGGTGGGACGCTGACGATGACGATGCTGAATTCGATATCCACAGAAGGTTCCAAGTGGTACTGAGTGGCAGGCCCGCACATGCGGCTTCAATTTTGGCCAGAAAAGTATGGCTTCCCATTGATATTCGCTTCAAACTTGGTTTTTTCCGGCTCCAGCTAGACCAAAAGGAGGAAGCTTTAGCTCACTTCAAATACTTGTTTGAGGAAGAGGATGTTCTCGATTTATGCTATGAGGCAGGAACCCATTTAGAAGAAAAAGGTCTCTATGAGGACGCCATCCAATATCTCGAGCACCTGTACAAGCCACAAGAGAATCTCGAATTGGCTTTTCTACTTGGTAAGTGTTACTTGGAGATCGAGAAATATGCTGATTCCAAAAGGTATTTGTTCATGGCATTAAGGCTACAACCTGACAATGTTGACACCAAGCTCACTTTGATAGAGGCTTTGTATCACACAGATGATATGGACATGGCCACGCAGTTGATGGAGGACGTGTCGAAGTCTGAGGTTGCTCACTCTACGAAGGAACGAATTGAAGATGGCTTCGATACTCTCGGGACCACGGAGGAAAGTGCCTCTCGAGCCAAGAAATTGATTTTGTTCAAAAATCTGGATTACTACAAGAGCTTGAAGAGTCAACAGATGACCAATACCGAAAGGGACAAGCAGGAACTGAAGGCAACAAGGATTGTCCTAGACAAGTACCATCGAATGTTGCGGTTACAGGAGGCTATCGACCAAGGACATCGTGCAGCTGCACATGCATGGATAAAGATAGCATCCCAGCTTATAGAGATGTTTATGGAGGTCAAAAGTTTCTTTCCCAAAAACAAAAAAACTGCATTTCGGGGTATTCTCCGGTTCAACAAAAAGAAGACCATGGATTTCGACGACAAGATCCTCAGAATCAGCAATATTTTGGAAGGAATCACGAAATCAGAGAGTTCCCGAATTGAACTCACATCTCAAAAAGAGTTCCGCGGACTTGACTATGATACGTGGCTATACATTTTTGTTCAACAGGCACTTTTGATCCATCAGTTTGAGAATGATGCGGAGGATGCAGCTCAAACCATTGAGGTTGCTCTTGATGTGAGTGTGTTTATTCAGGATAAAAAAAGAAGTCTTTTGCTTCGGATTGTGAGGCTAATATTGGGCATGTTTCAAGGGGATTATGCAACAACAGTCTCCAACAATGTGAGGTATATCTTGGCCACCACACAATTTTCGCCCGCCATCTACGACTTCTTCATGTGTTGCTTCAGCTCCGGCGTGAGTGCATGGGCTGCTTTTAGCAACTATAACCATCAGAAATACTACTTGAGACAGCTCAAGGCGTACGACTCGCTCTTAACATCCAGCAAAATCTCAGGTGCGGCACAAATCACAGTGGACTCCAAGAATTTGAGTTTCCAACGGGAACATCCTCATTTGCTTTACATTTACGCCTGTCTTCTCGGAAGCAACCGGACCTACTCTTCTCCAATTGTCTACTTGACTCGTGCCTACAGGCAGTACTATAACGATCCCACCATTTGCTTCGTTTTGGGGTTGTCGCATATTCATCGGTCCATGCAAAGAAATAGTGCCAACCGTCACATCCAGCTTCTCCAGGGCATCAGTTATTTGATGGAGTATAAGACTCTCCGGCTTTCTGGGGCTACTGTGTATGAGAAGCAGGAGACCGAGTACAATTTCGGAAGGTTATTCCATATGATTGGATTGACTACTCTTGCCATCAAACATTATGAAAACGTGTTGAATTACCATGATGCTCTTAAACACGACCCAGACTACGACATGCTGATGGAGGCTGCATACAACTTGACCTTGATCTACACCATAAATGGGAATACAGACTTGTCGCAGACCATTAGCGAGAAGTACTTGACCATATGAGCAGTATAAGATCATTATGTACACAGGTTTAATACCCTGCACAAATGTCATGTTGGTCCAGAGGAAGAATTTTCTGGTTTCAACAAAAGCAATTGGTTATGATGCTTCTTTGATGGGTGGTTTGGGGCATTATATGCAGTCGTCCAGTCTTTCGAGTACGCACCCCAGGATGTTTTCGCGATGTCAGTCAAGTACCATCAACGATGCGATGGTCCGCCTCAAAAACAGATACATTCTCTTTGAAGTGCTCTACCCTCCGTCGTCCAGTCCCAGTGGGTCAGATGAGCGACTGAAGTTCCATTCGTTCGCCTCCTCACCAAGAGAATGCTTGCTCAATCTCCACACCTCCTCCCAAGCATCCATCGGTCCACGGACACTCTCGGCCTTACTCAAGAAAGTAGTGGCCGATCACTACGGCGAACTCGCGGCAGGAACAGTGGGGCAGCTGATTATCGTGAAATACTTCAGTAACAAAACGTCTACGGGCATAATTCGGTGCAGTCGAACCGACTTCCACTTGGTGGTGGCAGCATTGGGGCTCATTACTAAGGTGGAAAACCGCAGTGCGGTGCTCCGATGTGTGCATGTGAGTGGAACCATACGGAAGTGTGAGGATTTTGCGATTAAGAGATCAAGAAAACTCATTGTGGATTTGGGAAAGGAGTACGAAGTGGGACACGACCTCTATGATCTTGTTGCAATGGTTCAGGCTGACGAGACTACGGTCTAAGTGCATGGGTGAGGCTACTGGTAGCAATAGGCTAAGGTTGCTTTACATAGAATACAACTAGGAATAACTAGGATAGAAGTACTGTACAGGTGTATGTTATAAGTACTAGTAAACTATTCACCACCATCCAAATGCTCGATACTTTTTCCAATAGAATAGTTCTCGAACATTATGTGTTATGTGGATACTCATCAGGCAGACAGAACTCAAGGCTGCGCCTGCACACAGACACATATTTCAGTTCGGTTGGAACTGCACTTGGTCCACGTCAGTCATAACATACTGGTGTCTTTGCAACACCGCCTGTTGAAAATGCCTGTTTCAGATATTCTTGAACGGTTACAAAAACGGGCCCAGAACATTAATGTGCCTCTAAATAAACCGCCGGAGCGTGCCTCCACCAGCCCGGTTCTTACACGAGCTGTGCCCAATACCGAACGGGTCATTGATCCCGTGGTTGCTCGTCTTAAAGCAGCCCGAAAAAGGGAGAATGAGGCCAAGCTCAAGGAGAGGATGGAGAAAAAAGGCGTTTCTGCGAGGAAACAGCCCTCCAAATCCCCTAGAGCCACAAGAGCTCCCTCGGCTTCCAAGCAAGCATCCACCCAGTCCAGATCGGGCGCTAGAGGCGGAGGCAAAAAGGTGGAACCTCCATCTAGGTTGGGCCAGCGACAGCAGCCGGCACCCAAAAAGCCCAAGATGTCATTCAATGAGTTGATGAAGAAAGCATCCAGTATTGATCACCTGAAGATGTCCATCAACATCAAACCCAAGACGAAATCGCCAGACCCACTGCTGGTTAGAAGCAAGCCCGATGCTTTGGCCAAGAAAAGGAGCCCTGTGCCGGGTGTGACTCGGGTGAAGTCCAAGATGGACAGGCCCCAAAGCAAAGAACCCACAAAGCCTGCATCCAAGAGCATACCCAAGACTAAAGCTCCTATACCCATTCGAAAGCCATCTATGGGACTAGAGCAGCGGCTCAAAACGACACGCGAGGCGCAATATGTTGAGGACGAGTCCGATGATGATATGAGCTCATTCATTGAGTCAGACGACGAAGAGAGTGTATACGCCAAGCAAGACTACGACCGAGACGAGATCTGGTCTATTTTCAACAAGGGCCGCAAGCGCAGCTACTACGCGGCAGTCGACGACGATTCCGATGATATGGAGGCTACCGGAGCCGAAATTTTCGAGGAGGAGATGCGGTCCAAACGTAATGCCTTGGAAGAGGATAAGAGAGAGATGGAGGAGGAAGCCAGATTGGCCGCGTTGAAGAAGGTCAGAAAGAGATAAGGTACTGGAAGACCAAAGGCGTGATTTTCATAGTGACTCTGCATAGAGTGTTTAAAGACTCGCAAGAGTCGACAATAAATGGGTAATCGAATATGAACTCCTGGGAAGTATTGTATGAGTCATGGTCAGTAGGTGTAGTACATTAGCAGTAACACTTATGTGGGGTGCGTGTGATGCGCATCGCTCAACTTATCACTACTGGCTACACTAGGCCTCATGGAGTACAACCAGGTTCTCAAAGAGCTCCGCAAAGAGGACCATTCCATCCTCAGTAGGGTGCAGTCTATTCTCTATGACTCCAGGTATGTGGAGACGTTTTCCCGGTTCCCTAGGGTTGCCAATGAGAGATGTGGCCTATGGTATATAAGCCCCCAGCAAAGTGCCGATAGTGCATACTTCAAGTCCACGGATGGCCATACGGGCCAGTGGATGTTTTCGCTCCGAAGACTCAACTTCCATATTCTTCCTCTATTTAAGAAATCCTCGTCCATAGTGTTGGTTGACTCCACCAGAAAGGGCAAGTTGATGCCAGATGCCATGCTGAAGACTGTACCCATATGGTGTGCGGTTTTAAACTATATTATGTTTGAAGGTGAAGAAGGTGAAGAGTGGAAAGAGCTCAAGCTGCAGAATTGGCTCATTACGCCTAGAGTCATGGTCTCAGAGAATGAACACTCATCCATAGTTAAGAAGATCCCTGAACATGCGTCTGCCGTACGCAAATTGGGGCTTATTTCAAACAAGTCTTTGGTTGAGAAACTTGGTGCAAAAAAACCACTTGTTCCTTGCTGGATGTACCCGGGGAAAACGATCCAGACCGTGGTGGAAAGTCCGGACTACTTTACGGTGTGCTGCTTGACTGCTTCCATTAAGGCCACGCCTCAGACCCTTATTCCCAATTGGAACCATCTGCTTCCGTATGTGCAGGGAGCCGCTGATGACCACGAGCTTTGGGCTTCGAAAGAGGTCTGTGAAGGTCGTCTCGACCATAAGCTTCTTTGGGAACATATATATATGGAGACAGAGCCCGAGTTGCTGGTGGTGGACCGCAGTTCTGGAACACTTCACACTTGGTTGACTGAGGAAGAGTTTATTTCTCGTATAAATCAGATATATAGAAAGAGTCAGCATTTGAAACCAGAGCTGAATTGGGAGACTTCCAGATTGGGCACTACGGGGATTCTTTGTGGAAAAGTTAGTGGAGATGTGAGCTTGTCTGAAGTGGAAAAGATTCATCCCTCCATCAAGAGCATTATTGTCTTGTCTGAAAAATACACCCTTGTTGATGTACCGGAGAAATGCTCCCAATATACCTTTTCTGCACTCATAGAGTCTAACAAAAAAGGGTCCAAGAAGCTTCGGGAAGCCCTACCGAAAATCATCCAAGGCTTGGACTCAGTAAATAAGGACAAAGGCGTCTTGGTCTTGTGTGACAGTGGTACGGATATAAGCGTTGCGGTGGTGTTGTGCATTCTTTGCCGGTTCTTTGACTTGGACTGGAACCCTACCATGACGCCGCCTCACGTGAACAAAGATGTGATCAAGCAACACCTTAGCACGATTCTGAACTACCAAAAGTGTAACCCATCGAGGAACACCTTGCAGAGTGTGAACACTTGTTTGATTTAGGTCAGCCATATAAAATACCACTAAAGACTTTGAGTAGAGATTAATAAGTCGAGAGTTTTTTTTCCCCGGTTGTTTTTTTTGGAAAGAGAAACCCATTGTTTAATGCCTTTCAGTTAATTCCTTTTGATGCGGTATTCAATGCCTTTGGGGCGGATTGTAGAATACCAATTTGGTCTTTCATGGAATCGACTTATTTTGCTAAAACCAATGATAAATCCCTAAACTCGTGTACACTCTGATTAGGAGTTATTTTTTGCATGATTCTAATTACGCTATTCCAGGATTTGAGGATATCCTTCCTGGACAATGTACTGAAAGGGGATTTACTCCTTCATTGGTCCTCACTCTGTAGTATGTTAAACGCTTTGTTGCAGAAATCATACCATTTCCAATAAATTAAACTTTACGAATTTTTGGATTTTGTTTTGGAACGGAAGGGGTTATTTATTTCTGGAGATATACATGGTCTGTTAAAAGTGGATACCTACTAACCTCTCGCACATGCTAAAAAGCTACCGTAAATTTTACTGGAAAAATCTGATACAAGTTTGAAACGAAATTTTCGATTTTACCCAATTCGAAATTACCCTTTTCCACTCAAGAAGATTCTTCTGGTTTTTGGCTACATTTCCAAAGGCTCTAGTGGCGGACCTTACATCTGCAGTTCTGTGTAGAATACGATACATTATGTGGGTGCGCATAGAGGTGCATGGTTTGTCCTAGCACGAAATACATATCTCATTCAAGCCTACAGAAGTCATATTTAGAAAGAAAAAAAATGATTATTTTCACTTTAATCAGTTTTTCTAGATTTGAGTGACTTCTTATGAACTTTCTATGATTCATTGTGCACTGGCAGCCAGGGAAGATGAAGGTAGTCTCATAATGAGAAAAAACAGACACTTCTTTAAGAGAAGATCCAGATAAGGGTCATGGTAGGAGATATTAGGTAATTCGATATAATGTACAATTCCGGGCTGCGCAATTCTAGAGTGTACAATTCCGCAACAATGCAAAACAAAGCTATCATGAAAGTTGAGTAAAGGGAGTTATCGGTACAGCCACTATAATCTAGATGTCTTTAGAGTAAGGTAAGGGTACCATGCGTAATCAATAACCCACGAAATTTTGAACAAGCAAATTATCAAGAGACACCTTTAAGGAGAATCTTTTATAGTACATTACCATAGGATGGATAGACCTGGTATTAGAATAAATGATCAGAGGGAAAATAGATAAGGAGTCGAGACAGGGACTACCAACTAGGGCTACCAATTGGGAATGAATACATACTACAACCCCCGTGATAAATTAGTAGCCCAGATCTAAAGTTTGTGTTTTATTGTGTTACTATTTTATCAAATGCTATACTGCCTGAGAAACCGTCACTACTAGTGGTACTATTGACATATGTACGCCCACTACAAGCAAGCCACTAAGGTAAGGATCAGCACATTCAATGGTCATCAACTCAAGAGCCAAAGCTAAACACCTAGACTTACGAGAGTAGCCAGGGAAAACTAACTTTTATTATGGACACTAGCATACTAGATCCCTGCCCAGCCTATACCAATTGAACACTTTTAGTCAGAACTATACTCAGGAACTACTATCATACTTCATACTACAATTAAACTATGTCACTCTAGAATAATAACCTGTTACATTACTGTCAACTGACATACCACTGAATATTGTAACAGTTTCACACCATCATACTATTTGGAAGCGGACCTCCTAAGTACCCCCCGAATTCATCCACCATACACCCACCAAGTAAGCTTCATAGTAGTCAAGTGGGCTACCTATTCAAAAAAAACGACTACGAGTTCCTCAAATTTAAAGACTGCATGTTTTTAAAATCACTGGAAATTCTTCTTGGTGTTCTAGCATACTCAGCACTGAGCCCGGTTAATGCGCTTACATGGCTGCAGTCTGGGACTGGGTGCAACCATGCCGCACCCCATGTCCGCCAATGAACATCGCAACTACTTCTACTCACCACATCATGCCCCGGATCCTATGTCTACCTGGGTACTTGCAAAGCGGCAAGATTCTCGCCGAAAAGTCGTCTGGGTTAAGGAAAATCTTGACCAAGAAGCTCAAATACGAAATGGAGTACATTGACCCTCCTATCTTACTCCAGAGCACAGGAGAGCTTCCCTTCAAATTGGCCCCCGAGCCCGAAAAGGAGGCTGAAGTATGGGCCAAAATCGTTGAGGGAAATTCTAATCGGTGTTGGTGGAAACATAGCTCTGAAAACGGGTATGAAGGTTTTGAAGAAGCAGTATCTTATGTTGTGGAGCATATCAAGACTAACGGCCCCTACGACGGAATCATGGGCTTTTCCCAGGGTGCTGCCATGTCAGTAATTCTCCACAATTCGATCTCGTGGCTCCTTCCATCGCATCCAGCCTTCAAAGTCGCCGTTTTCTTCTCTCCATTTGCTTTCACGGTGCCTAAAGACTCGCGCAAGGCTATGGCCGAGATCAACGATTCGGTGCAGGAAGTGGAGGAGTACGCCCAATCTGTGACCTTGAATCCGGCATACGAGAAGTATTTCAAGCCAGCCCAAAAGGGAAAAGGCATTGCTGTGTATGGTACGGAGGATGCAGTGGTCCCACCTGTGCGCACACAGTACTTGGCCCAGTTGGACCCCAGTCTAGAGATGGTAAATCATGATGGCGGCCACTGCGTGCCCAACAAAAAGCTGTTCTTGAACCCAATCGTGGAGTCGGTCAAGGATGCCCTTGAGGAGAGGTCGTTGTTGTAGTAGCTCATGTATAGACCCAACCAGCATTTCGCGAGGCCCGAACTTTTCTCACTACTATAGACTCTTTCTACATACTAGCCATCAGTGACCACTACATCTGGACTACAGATCCCGGACTACAACAGCCCACACCTCACCAGACACTACACCCTACACGAGGCGCTAATACACTTCAATGAGTTCCTCTCGAGAAGAAACACCGGTGGTGTCCGCCAATGACCCTACGTCCAAGCAGTCTGCTGAGAGCACTTCTGTTCTGCCGTCCACACAGGCCAAACGGCCCACCAGCCAGACCCCAGACGACGATGAGTCGGCTAAGAAAGCCCGTATGGACGACTCGGACTTTAGCTCGTCTCTTTCCAGAAGAAGCAAGAACTCGTCTTCCACTGCTTCGTCCACCTATAACGATGTCCCAGCAGAGGTTCCCGCATGGATGAAGAGCAAGCGTCAGATTGATGAATCCAACAAGTACGACAAGTACGGTGCCCGGCGGAACAGAGGCGAACAGGCGCCTAGCCGAGGTGGGCTGGACGATCTCTACTCCAAGTATGGCCAGAGAGATGATAGATATTCCCGGTATGGCGCTGCACCCAGAAGTTCTACGGACTCACGTGTGATCAGAAGAGAACCAGAACCAGAACCAAGAAGAAAAGACATTATGGTGGAAGAACTTGAGGAGGGTGCTGCAGAAGCAGCCGCATACACTACAGTGCCCAAGATGTCGGGCCCTGGACTCGAGTCCGACTATAGAACCTTCCACAGCAAAATCGCCCACAAGGAAAACAAGGACATCAACAGCATTGTTCGCCAGCACTACAACCAGCGGACGTATCAGTCGAAATTGCAGGGTTCCAGAACAAAATCGCCCATCTACAAGATGAGAAACTTCAACAATGCCATCAAATACATCCTCTTGGGGAACTGGGTCAAAAGAAGAGCGCCACAAGCTCCGTTGGTTTTCATGGATATGTGTTGTGGAAAGGGAGGAGACTTGAACAAGTGTGAGTTTGTCAATGTGGATCAGTACGTGGGCATTGATATCAGTGATGCCTCGGTCAGAGAGGCCTACTCTCGGTACTCCCAGAACAAGGCCCGCTTTATTCCACAGAACCCACAGTCCAAGCGTCATAGAGACTCCAAACGGTACAATTTCGAGGCATGCTTTGCTACGGGTGATCTCTTCACATACTCTGTGCCGGAGATTTTGGAGAAGAACTTCCCCGGCATCATCGATGGCTTGTTCCCGGTGGACAGTGTGTCTGTGCAGTTTTCCTTCCACTATGCCTGGGAAACAGAATCCAAGGTTCGGACTGTTCTCAACAACATCACCAGGTCCTTACGCCCAGGGGGAACTTTCATCGGCACCATTCCGTCATCCGACTTTATCCGGGACAAAATCGTCAAGAAAGACTTCATGGAGGATAAGATGTTCGGTAACGAGCTATACCACGTGAAGTTTGAACGAGATCCACCAGAGGATGGGATTTTCAGGTCTCCCTACGGAAACAGATACGACTATTTTTTAAAAGATGCCGTTGATGATGTGCCGGAGTATGTGGTTCCCTTCGAGACGCTCCGGCTGTTGTGTGAGGATTATGGCCTTACATTAAAATATAAAAAAAACTTTTCGGAGATCTTTGCCCAAGAAATCCCCAAGTACTTTGGAAAGCTTAATAAGAATTTGGTGGATGGTATGAAAAGAGCAGACGGAAAGTATGGAGTGGAGGGTGCCGAGAAAGAGGCCGTTGCTTTCTACATTGGGTTCGTCTTTGAAAAGGTTGGAGGTTAGTTCTCTTTAATTCTAGCTCAGCGCATTGAGTACACTAGCAAGAGGAGTAAAGAAGCAGCGAGTATACACAAGCGTCCCTTCGGTGTTTGTGTCAGCCACAAGCCGTAGCCGATCACACTATCGGAGATTTTGCGCAATATTTTCTGGTTGACGAAGTCAATGGTGGAATATTTGAGGTACACCTGAGTGGGCCCACTGACTGAGTTCTTGAGAGCGTCGAACTGCGCACTGGATACCTTCCGGTCCAAGTATGAGTCGATAGGCAAGACCAAGAGGTTTCCATTGGGGGCTATTATGGATCTAGGAGCCTCGAGTGGTACGGTGATATGCAAATAAACAGGTCTATGGTCGGAACCAAAATATGACGGTATGCAATCGTAGGCATGGGGCTGTGCATGCTTTTTATGGCTGTAAGTGGCTTGGTAAAAGATTCGATCACACCACAGCGGACACCGCTTGGTATTGTATATGGCTGTGTTGACGTGGAACTTATAGGTGGGCCGGAAGGTGATTGCAGCCTCATTAAAGCCCGAAAGAACCTCCCCATCTGCCCGTCCTAGAGATAACTCATCATATTTTGCAACATATTGGCCAATGTCTTTAGGCTGAGCACCCTCGCAGTTATCCTGAAGTGTAGAGAGCTCAAACACTGGCAGATGTCGAGCCTTAATATCTTTAGTGGTTCTGAAGTTCATGTCTCCAAGTATAAAAGCATGGCAGTTGGGTTTGATATAGCTGAAACCGTCGCCAAAGTCCAAGGCCCGCATGATGGTCTGGAGGTCACTCAATCTCTTTCTATAGTAGACCTCACCCTCCAGAGCACTAAGATGGACCGAAGCAAAAGTCAATTCGGTGGGGTCCGAGTTAAGAGAGTGATACCTGACCCTCAATCCGGCGCCTCCCTTCAACAGAGAATTACCGTAGCCACAACTGGCAGCCGCAAAGCGAGGGTTTTTGAATTTCAGAGCAAACGGAGTAATGGCCATAATACCAGTGGACCCAATATGGTGGATTCCAATGGTGGTGAAGTTGTAGGATTCACCCAAACCAGCAGCGTATTTGGTCTTGAGTGCCAGCAAAAGCACCTCGTTTATCTGGAGCACGTGCTTCTGGGCGTAGCTTTCAAAGCAACTGTCTAGGATGGGACATAGCTCTTGGAACCCAAACACATAGAGGTCACACACATCGTTGGGGAAAACCTTGGTGAGTTCGTCAATAAAGGTATCGGCATCTAGAGCGACTTTTCCCGTATTGAAACTAAAGAGAAAGAGGGGAATAGACTGAGTGCCCGTCATGGTGTGGTGTATATCTGTAGAGGTATGAGACGCTAGTCGAGGCTGCTGCGATAACAGGCGGCATGCAGGGTATCAGCAAGGCTCAAGTAATGGTACCATGAAAAGTCACCGTAGATTGTATTGATAGTAGTATGTGACACTGTGTATAAAAAGGATCCATTTCATTGGTTATCTGGAAAACAGGCTATATATAAATTTCTCTGTTATTTAGGGTATGGTGGTGGAGTGTACTCTTGGTGTCACGTGCAGTACATCGCATCTTACTAACATGTCGCTATCACCACCCTCTTCTTCCCAATGTCCATGGAGATCAATCGCCAGCTCCTCGAGGAAGTCAATGTGATTGAAAATGCCATAGCACAGAGGTTCAGGAAAAACCCTGCTTTGGGCCAAGTGGCTGCAATAGAGGAAAGAGATGAAACCTTGGACTCGGGCCCCAAGAGGAGCCATAAAGAAACGCTTGGCCAAGCCCACGAACTCAAGTTCTTTGCTAACCAGGTGGAGCAAAACAGCACTCGTCTCAAATTAAATCTCGCTAGTGATGCCATGAAAAATATCATCGCTGAAATGGCGGATCCAGGCATGAAGTTCACTCCGTTGTTAGCTGCAGTGAAAGAGATCAATACCAAGTACCAAAACGCTCCACCCTCCAATGCGGTATCGTTGAGCAGCCAATATGAGATGTTTCTGAGCGCTCCTCATGAAGAGATCGAGTTTAAGCGCAAGAAACGGAAAGTCAAGCGCAAGTATTATTTGGCTTCGGTGACGGAGTTCGTTGGGACTAAACTCGCTTCCTCTTTCAACGAGTCGGAGATGCTTGGAAAGTATGTTGATCTCACGTTGTTCTACGAAATGTACAAGACCCTTTCCACTTCAAATATCACGTATCCAGACTACTTGCGGACATTCACCGATTTCCAGGTTTCATCCAAGTCCCACGAGTACATCAAGTACCTTGAGTCGCTTTTATTGTACTTGAAGAACTTTGTGCAGAATTCTTTCCCTCTCAGCGACTTCAAATTGGAAAATCCTGAGAATTTGGAGGAAAAAACCTTGGATGATGGTCAAGCTAATGAAAAGGGCGAGGTATTTTGCAAGGCATGCAATAAACTCTTTTCAAAACAAACAGTATACGATGGCCATCTTGGTGGAAAGAAGCACAAGAAGCTCCAGGCCGCATTGGACCAAAATGTTAATGGTCTGTCACAGAATACTTCTGGTGTGTCCCAGAAACCATCATACCAAGTCATGGAAAACGAGATTTTTCAGCTTCTGAATCATCTAATGCCAGTCATTTCCCTAACTGCCAATGATCACGAACGTAGAAGTCGTATGTTCGAAAGAGAGAAGCAGATTGAGCTAGATGCCATAGAGGGTAATCAGTCAGACTACACCAGCATTGAGTCCGACTCAGACCATGAGGGCCATTCTGGCGGAGACGAAAACGAGTCGGACGATGAGCTCAAGAGTGCATACGAGCGTGATTTACCCATAGGAGCAGACGGAATTCCCATCCCACTCTGGCTCTACAAGCTCCAGGGCCTCCATAAGACGTATACCTGCGAGGTATGCGGAAACCACGTGTACAAGGGTCGACAGCAGTTCGATAAGCATTTTGGCGGGGCCAGGCATCTCCACGGGCTTAAGTGTTTGGGTGTTTCGGACAACGCAGTGCCTCTTTTCGCCAGTGTATCCAGCATAGAGGAAGCGCAGAAGTTGTGGCAGAGTGTGAAGACTAATTTACAGGCGCAGGAGGAGGAGACAAATGAAGCAATCGAGGTGGAGGACGATAACGGCAATGTTATGTCTCACAGCGACTACATGGAATTAAAGAAGCAGGGATTAATATAGCTTCACCCAAGCAGTCCACAATGTACATAGCGACAGATATATAGATCAGACCTGAATGAAAACACATCTTGTCTTGAATAGTTACATTGTATTATTCAATCACATACCTGTATTAATCATATGCCTGTACTAATAATATGCCTGTATCAGTCATATTTCTATATGGGTTAGTGGCTTGTTCATAGCTCCAGAGGCATATCTGGAGAGACCTTCATATAAGCCATGTCGAGCGCAGTGCAGCTCTCGATGCCTTGCATGGGCAGACCTTTTCCCCAGACTATCATTGCAGCAGCCAAGAAAATGACCCCCGACAAAAGGCCAGGCTCTAGTCTGCCCGTGGTCAAGCCGCTCAGAGAATCAAAGCACACGCGAGCCCCGCGCGGCCTGAACAAGCTCAGAGATGAGATGGGCTTCCGCATGAAACAACAGTATGTGGATAAGACACACTTGGAATCGGGCGGAGAAGGCTCCAAAACCATTGAAGAGGAGGAGACGGAGGGCGCCAGTTACTTTATTGAAGAGCATCTTCGCCGAGTCACGCCCTACTACTTCACATACCTCACATACTGTAAGCTCCGCTGGAGAGACCGTTCTCTCATAGATATCTTTACGGAGGAGTTCCGGGATAAGGAGCCCGACCACTATAAGAAGGCCATTGCAGAAGGGAAGGTGTTACTTAATAAAAAACCGTCCACCATTGATTCCAAGGTCAAAAATGGCGATCTCATTAGCCATAGGTGCCATCGCCATGAACCTGCAGTGACATCTCGGCCACTTAAAGTTGTTTTCGAAAACGACAACATTATAGCCATCAACAAGCCGTCAGGGATCCCGGTGCATCCTGCAGGACGGTACCGTTACAACACCATCACCAAGATCATGCAGCATGAAATGGGTATGACCGTACACCCATGTAACCGGCTCGACCGACTCACACTGGGGTTAATGTTTTTAGGGAAAAACGCCAAGGGGGCAGAGAGTTTCGTCAAGCAGATCCGGGAACGGTCAGTCAAAAAGGAATACATTGCCAGAGTGAAAGGTAAGTTCCCATTGTATGCGCTCAAGGTGGACCAGCCTTTACATACAGTCTCACCCAAGCACGCCTTAAATGTGGTGGACCCCGATCTTGGCAAGGAGGCTCTGACGGAGTTTGTTAGGGTCTCATACGATCCTGTTTCTTACACCTCCATCGTCAAGTGCCTACCTTTCACCGGCAGAAGCCACCAGATCAGAGTGCATCTCCAGTACATTGGACACCCTATAGCTAATGACCCACTCTACCTGAGCCAGTACATCTGGGGCGATTCTGACTTGGGAAAGGGTAATGTGGGACTCAAAGACCCTTCCATAGTTGATAGGTTGGATACCATTGGAAAGACTAGAGCATGTTCCACGTGGATCCATCCCAATGAGGATGGAGAGGTCTTAACTGACGAGAGGTGTACCGAGTGTGATATTGCTCTCTATACTGATCCAGGTCCAAATGACCTAGACTTGTGGCTTCATGCATACAAGTATGAGGATGCTGATCAGAAGTGGTCCTACCAGACCGAGTACCCTGACTGGGCCTTGGAGCCATATAGACGTTTCATGGAGTTGGCACTTGAAAATGCTAAAAAGTGTGGAGAGACTCAAACCCAGTTCAACGTGGGTGCTGTCTTGGTACATGATGGAGAAGTCCTTGAGACTGGCCATTCTAGGGAGCTTCCTGGAAACACCCATGCAGAGGAATGTGCTCTTAAGAAGTACTTTGCCAAGACTGGAAAGAGACTGGTTCCTGAGGGAACGGAAATCTACGTTACAATGGAGCCTTGCTCGCTTCGTCTAAGTGGGAACTTGCCGTGTGTTGAGAGAATATTGGAGACCGGCATCAAAACGTGTTTTGTTGGGGTCCTGGAGCCCGACACTTTTGTCAAGAACAATGTGGGCAAATCCAAGCTCACTGAAGCCGGCGTTGAGTACATCCATATCCCCGGTTATGAGGACGAATGTTTGCGAGTAGCCACGTTGGGACATGATAAGATCGAGAAGTAGGGCCAGCCATATTTCTTGATCTTACCATGATACATTATGGTCAACTATTCATCATCGAAGTCTACTGTCACCGCCTGTGTAGCGTACACATAGACATCTCTGTCACGCCTTGTATTGGAGTCAACTGCACCTACACCGGGCAAGCCAGCCTCAGACGTGGAAGTGTTCTGCACGTCTTTCAGGATGTGTAAGTTGAGATCCGAACCACGAGGACCGTAGTTCTCGAAAGAGCTCCCAACACTGACCGACCTAGGGATCGCCAAGCCTGTGGCTATTACGAAATCGGTGATTTTGATGAACCCATCTCGAAGCCGGTGGTAGCTATTAGAGAGTAGACGCATGGTGGGTTGTTTAGGTGCAGCAGAAGAATCAGGGGCACTCTGTGATGGATGTAGCTGATTCAGCGCAGAGTCTCCTTCCCGAATTGCTTGGTTGCTCTGTGTGTCTGTTCCTTGACCTCCAGGCAAGCTTGAGTCGTCGTTTGAATGTGTGAGTAGAGACTGAGAGGGGCTCAAGTCAGATTCTTCCTCCACAAAGAGATCGAACCGGTCCAACTCCATAATCTCATCTTCATAAAACCGTCTCCCTAAAATCCCCTCTTTTTCCTGTACCTTCTGAATGAAATTGAACTTGTTGCACCACTCCCAAGGTATCACCACACACACAACATAAGTGACCACGGAAAACACCTCTGAAAGTAAGTACACCCAAGATTGCGATACGTCAGCAATGAAAAAGGCCACCGGGGCCTCGATGAACACCAACGACAACAACGAAATGGCCCATAGACTCTTATGGTGGTAGATGGTTTTGATCTTAGTGAGAACAAAGGCAGTGAATATGGCAGCATAAGTGATACTCATTGCAATTCGAATGAGATAAGTGAAGGCAGGAATAATCTCGCCAGCCTCGTTTTTATCGCCAAACTTATGAAATTTACTGATACTCCATAATGCCTGAGAAGCAATAGAGGCAAATAACCCACAAAGGAATACCTGACGCTTGTCACTTTGTCTCAGAAACAAGCGCATGAGAACCTGGACCTGGTTTATCTGTAGCAAGAAGGTCACGATCAAGTCTATGATTTGAAGGTAAACCGTATTATTTATGGTCTGGAGGAGTAGGTGACCATGTAGAAAGGCCCGTTTCTGCATTTTATGGAGAATGACAATCGATTTGATCACCGTGATTAGCATATATGTGGAGGCTAGAACAGCCGAAGTCTTGAGCAAGTGAGACGGTTTCACTGTATAGTTTGCTATGACGAAAATGGTTAGGAACCAGGTGACCACGGCCAGGAGAGCCAAGGAGTATATCATGGGCGTTACGCTGGACATGAATGCACCCAGGCCCTTGTTCAGAGTATACTCGTTCCACGATTGCTTGACCAAGGGAAGATTATCGGAGAATTTGTTTAACACCAAGTTAATGTTGGTGTTTAGCATTGGGACGGAGTTCATATAGCACGACTGGATGTAATGGGCCTGCCGGATATATTTGACGGGAGTATCGAAGTCATGGGAAATAAGAATACCTTCCGGTAGATGCATCATTTTGCACAGGTCATAGACCTTTTGTGTCTGACAAGTTCTCCAGAACATGAGGAGATGTGGTGTCTATTCTTGTCTTGTCTTTTCTTGTCTTGTCTTGTCTTGTCTTGTCTTGTCTTGTCTTGTCTTGTCTTGTCTTGTCTTGTCAACTTGTTTGTCTTTTCTTGTCTTATCTTGTCTTTCTCTTTGCTTGTCTAATCTTGTTTTGTCTTTTTCTTTGTCTGCCTTTTTCTCTATTTGCAGAGTTTAGTAGAGCTCAGCCTCTGGTGTTTTTTCAGTAAATGCGTGCTGTTGTTAGAGGCTAGTTACTGTGAATGACGTAGATGAAGTATTTGATAACAAAGCGCGCACCTTGTTTCACTCACTAGACACCCAGCACAGCTACAACTAAAAGGTGATGCTAAATATAGATAAGTAAGGGGAAAAGGACCGACTAAATGAATTGATCCGGTATCACATTTGCCCAAATTAGACTGTTGCTTCCTGCATACTCCAGGGCTTCCGGCTGCAAGTCTGCGCCCTAGTCAAGGTGATTTGAGGTGCGCAACAATGGAACATTTCCCACCATACTCATGGCTTCTCCATAAGAGTCTATCTTTTCCTTTGCAAAACTCCCCACTGCCACCTCCTGCATCGAACTCTTGGGAATTCTTGGTGCCACGGCAATCTGGGTCTTCCCTATCCATTTTCTGCACTTGTTCATCCATTGGCCATTCACAATCATAGCATTATAGGTTATTATCATAGGCCAATCATAAACCAATCGTCATAGGCCTCCCGTCATTACTCATCATTACTTCACAAGCCAACCTCCACTCCTGACTTAATTCACTTGCACATAATGAATGGCTCTCCCATTGCTTCCGATACCCTTTTGTCTCCTGAAGCCCAACACCAACGAAATGCCTCGGGGTACTCACACGACTATTCTTTCCTCGACTTCTACCAGGATGACATCACAGAGAATATTAACCTCTTGAACAGTCCTATTCGAAGAACTAGTGAAGATGGTCATGCTAATGATGATTTAGAAGCTTTAAAGGATGCGTCCACTTTGGCTGATTCCCCGTCTCCGGTACCTTATGTCCCCAAGCTTCCGGTAGTGGATCAAAAGCGGGTAGATGATATCCTTCAAAGTGACTACGATATGTACGGCTTCAACAAAACATCTACACTTTTTCAGTCCACCAAGGAGTCGTACAATCAGTGGTTCAAAGCATACCTGTCGCACTTCATAGCGCAGAAGAAGAAGTGGTGCCAGATCATGAGAAGTGACGGACTCTCCTACCAAAATACATCCGAATACCCAACCCGGTTTCCGCCCAAGTCAGACAAAGTCAAGAAACTCATCAGAAAGGGCATTCCTCCGGAATGGCGGGGCAATGCATGGTTTTTTTACGCAGGCGGAAACGAAAAAATGAATAGAAACGCTGGCGTTTATCGCAAAATCGTCCTCGATACCGCCGGGCTTCAAAATAAGGAGACTGACGTCATTGAGAGAGACTTGAATCGTACATTTCCCGACAACTTGGAGTTCAAACGTAAAGACTCCGGTGGATCGGACACAACTCAGGAAACAAGCATGATTTCCGCCTTAAGAAGGGTCTTGACTGCATTTGCCCAGTACCAGCCACAAATTGGGTACTGCCAATCGTTGAACTTTATTGCTGGGCTTTTGCTCCTATTTATGCCGGAAGAGCATGCATTCTGGATGCTTGTCATTATGACCGAGCGTATCATCCCCAAAGTCCATTCGGCAAACCTAGAGGGAGTGCACACCGACCAAGGTGTGTTTATGATGTGCATCAAAGAATACATTCCTAAGCTTTGGGCTATTATTGGCAAATCTTTTGATGGAACCGTATTGTCTGAGAACAAGATCCTCACACGGTTGCCTCCTTTGACCCTCGTGACGTCACCTTGGTTCATGTCAGTATTTATTGGAATACTACCAATTGAAAGTGTCCTTCGGATCTGGGATATTTTATGGTATGAGGGTTCAAAGACAATATTCAGGATCTCGCTCACCATCTGTCGCTTGTGCTTGGATGACCCTACATTCAACGAGGCCCACGAGCGGATAGCCAATGCAGGTCCCGAAGCAGAGCAAATCGAGATTTTTCAGTTCATGCAAACGCATCCTAAAAGTTTTACAGACCCTGATCTTCTAATCAACTGCTGCTACAAGAAAATCGGTGGCTATGGATACGGGTTTCTCTCGCAGAGCGAGATCCAAAAGTGCCGAGAATTCGTGGCCAATGAGAGAAAAAAGCTAGAGATAAAAAAAAATGGTGTTCTCGAAGCAGAGATGAATGAAGACGAGCGATTGGCTATCCAAAAGCTCGGTAATACTTCTGATGATGATATACACGATGTTTATGGGTTCAACAAATCCATCATGAGCGGTGTTGCATGGAACAAGCATATGAGCGGCATGATGCGGAAAAAAATTGCAAAGAAGCAAAAGTAATCAATAATAGATCCGTGTCTAGAAGCAAACAAAGATAATTGGTCAGTTTCTAGAAAGAAAAAAAAAAGGTGAAGCTTTGATAATATGTCTGTGTCTACAGATTGTAGCACGTATAGAAGTATCTTATCGGTAGAGTGCGCGAGTGGAAAATCAACTGGAAAAACCAGGCTGTTTCACTCATGATGGAATACAAGTATCTTATATCCCGGCTCGTGGATCCCGTGGTTGCTATATCGATCGGTGTTTGTGCCTACTATGTGCACGAAAATCGGATTGGAAGACGCCCAGGCCATACCCTCAATGAATTAGTGAAGAAAAGATGGGCAAGCACGGACTAAACTGTGAGAATTGGGTGCTAGTAATGGATTTAACTGATACTGACTAGTGTATGGATTTGAATGATATTAAATGATACACACGTTTTGTATTGACTTATATGGCCAACTTGAACTTCTTCAAGACCTCGCCGGCTTCTAGGTCCCCCAATTCTGCACCTAAGACGGCATGGATCTTGGTCCAAGCGCCATCGGAAATGATGGGGACAGACAACCCTTGGGTTTTAGCAGCATTGGTCTCGGCAGCTGCATTAGGCTCGGATACGGCTTCAGAGGCGGTGGGTGGAGATACCATCACAGTGATGGCGAGTTCTTGTCCTGCCTCTGCCACGGTGGAGAGCACGGTACTATCGGACAAGACTTTGGACTTGATCATGAATTTCAAATTAGCAGGTGTGACTCCAGCATCTTTTAAAGAAGCCACGTCTCCCACGAGCTGTGTTTTTATCTTGTAAATAGTTTGATCAAGAGACACTTGCACCAACTTATTAGAAAACCTAAATGGAGGTTTAATCGACTTCAACGTGATGTCTGTGGTTGCACTTTGCTTGCCATCCTGAGCTATTGGGAAAGGGAACGATAATTTGGGCAACGAGGGGCCCAATGTGTCGAGCTTGTTGTAGTCCTCAGTGGAGTTGAATGTGTCAGGGGGAGCATCCAAAGACAACTGTATGAGTTGGGAATACGTCTGGGCGAATGTAGACGACATGGCTTTGAACACTTAAGCGTAAAAGTGTTGGAGACTCTTCGAGGCTTTTTGATGCTTTTTGTCAGTAGTGTGCTCCTGTGAGACAAGTGGACTGTAGACTGTAGACTGTAGACTGAGACTTTAGCTTGAGACTGAGACTGAGACTGAGACTGAGACTGAGACTGAGACTGGTGTAAGTTGTAGTGCGACTTTGGCCTGTCACGCCCAGCCTTCGAGAGGTAAGTCCATGAACAAGAAGTGTCCAATAATATTTAGTAGCAAGAGAAAATATTATAATAGAACAAAATTAGAGTATCTGAAATTAACCAATATTCACAAGCCTCTAAGTGTTTTTACGATATTCCACTTGATTCTATTTTTTTCTGTCCATTCTATAAATTTGGGGACTCTCCTAATTCTCCACATAACCGCACCTTCACAACAAAATGCGAGTGCAACCTTTAATATAGACACACACCTTCCAACACCCTTCTTTTGAACCCACCATGAGTTTCTTCAAACCCTTTTCAAGACAAAGCGACGGGGCGCCTCTACCTCCTCCAGCCACACAAGCCAATGAGTCACGCAATTCGTTTCAAACAAGACTCCAGAAACTCAATCCTTTCCGGTCCCAGAGTATCTATTTGCAAGATGACGAAAACTATGTGACTTCAGAACCTGGCTACTTGCAATTGTCACGGTGGGACCGCATGCTTATATTTGGGCTCACGTTCGCGGGCGCGGTGCTGTGCTACCTCGTGTGCATCTTTCTTTTCCCGGTGTTGACACTCAAGCCTCGGAAGTTCGCCATGTTGTGGTCGTTGGGCTCGATCTTCTTCTTGGTGAGTTTTGGCGTGTTGCAGGGCTTCCAGGCTTATATGACCCACTTGTTTTCGTCCACCCGAATCTTGTACACCATTGGGTTCACTACCAGTATCATTATGACCTTGGTGTCGAGCTTATCGTTGAAATCGTCTCTCCTCTCTATAATCTTTGGTATCATCCAGCTTTTAATTGCAACTTGGTACACTGTTAGTTACTTTCCTATGGGGCAGCAGACCCTCAATCTAGCATCGGGTGTGGCTCGCTCACAGGTGGAGTCTTGGATCAATAACTAATGACTCATTGTGATTATAACTAACCATTCACTGATTTATAACTAACCACTCACTGCTTTATAACTGCCTAAGGGTTATCTATTTAATTGCAGTAAATACCCAAAAATTGCTCGTCACCTTTTTCGATGTCGGGAAAAGCGGAAGCAATTCCCTTCTGGGTCACCTTCACGATAGCTGGGTTGGCCGTGGTATCTGCATCTAAGGCTTGTTTTAATGCAAGAACCTGCTCTCCCACGAGCCTGGTTTTAAGATTTTGGCTGTCTACCAATTTGGTCCAGTTTCTCAACGCCTGCAATGCCAAGACATACTTGGACTCGCTCTTATACACTCTCATGGCCAATTCCCATGTATACATATAAGAGTCTGCTTCTTTGGATAATTGCTTGGCAAACTCCTCTATCTCTTCAATCAAGTTTTTGCTCTCTAGCTTGTCTGAATAGAGCTTTTGACCGAAAGGATCTTGGTCGTTTTTCTCCGACTCCACTCTAGCAGCAAAATCGCTGCGCTTCTTGGGTGTGGGCTTGCCTTTCTTTTGCTTTCTGGTAGGGGCTGCTGGAGTTTCAACTTCACAGTCTTTTTTCGAAGCAAGCATCTCCCAATACATATCCATCATGCCTTTGACCGCCCGGACATAGATTGACGTTGAGTGGATCTTGTCTTCCCACTTCAACATGGCAACGTAGTCTCTTGGTGTTCCACGTCTCATACAGTAGGAATGGTAATCAAATTGGTCAGACACGTAGACCAGGAACACTTTCATCACTGCCCGGAACCGCTTGAGAGCCAACCCTCTATTGGTCTCCATGGTTTCCTTGACTCCTGCATACTCCTCTGCCAGAGGGTCCATGGTATCAAGTTTCTTCTGGTTCTCTTTGTAGAGTCTTTGGTAAGCTTCAGCACTTTCGATTAAGATCCAGTTGACCTGCATGATATGCAAATCCTTGAGCCCGTTGACGGCACCCTCCTCCAATTTGGTGAAGAGCGAGATGCAGTCAATGGCCTCTTCCACTTTGTTTGCTCTAAGCAAATACTTTGTAGCCTTGGAGTTAATGAAACGATCTTGCAAGTCCAATTTTCGTCCCTCTTGCATAATGTCACTGGCAGTTTGCACATCACCCGTGTGCTTGACAACACGTGCTTTCATGATATAGAGCTCAACTAATGTGGGGGAATGCTTCAAGGCCTTGTCTATGTGAGAAGCAGCAGCTTCTACATCACCCAAGAATAGGTAATGTTGGGCCAAGAAGTATTCGGTCCACACGTACACAGTTGGAATTAACGAAGGAACTTCCTCTTTCAAGAATTTCTCCACGATGGATTGGATGATTGCAATTTTTTGGCCGTTGCCGTACAATGGTTTGACGTTGACAAAAGTGGCTGGTACACCCCGTTTCAACTGGCCAAGAATGTAGTTGTTTGCACGTTTCTGGAACTCTGGGTGAGACGCAGGAAGAAACGTCAAGGGAAGAAATTGTGGGGGGTCCGAGCGAGGGTAGAACAGGGCCAACTTGTCATACAACTTCAAACGAATGTCAATAGATTGGCTAGGGGTCCCCAAAGCGGTTTCAAGCAACACATAGTAATCCTTGTTATCAGGGTTTCTCTGGATCAATTGACGATACAATACCGAAGACTCCTTATGCTTACCCAAAAGCAATAAATACTTGGCTCTGTTCTCCATGAAAGATACCCTGTCTCTAATTTCAGCCGAGTCGTCATCAAGCTCTTGAAGGGCTCTTGCATAGTTGCCAGACTCAGCGATGATCTGGTTCTTGTACAACACACATTCACTCTGTTCGTAGCGATCCTGTTCCTGCAAATGCTCCTTGATAACCCCCTCAATCTTGGTCAATGTGTTAACTGCAGCATCGTAATCTTTATTAAGATGGTGAGCCACGGCCACGGCAGTCCAATTGGCCCGGTAGCCAGGTTGGCTCTCCAAGAACTTTTGTCTGGACAGCACCAAGTTCTTATAGTCTCTGATTTGGGTTTGGATAAATGACAAATCTCTCAAAATGGGTGTGTTCTGAGAACCGTTATCCACGGCAGCCTGGTACCATTTGGCGGCTTCTGGGTAGTTTTCCAAGCCACGGTAGTAGATTCCCGCCAAGTGATTGACCAAATAGTTGGAAGGTCCTTTGGCCAATGCCTTAACAATGTACGCATCGGCTTCTTCCTTGTGGCCCAACTGGAAGTTGGAAACACCTTTCAAGGCCAAGGACTCAGCATGGGACGAATTTTTCTTCAAGTTCTGGTCCACGAGCTTGAGCACCTTTTTGTACTGCTTGTTCTCGTAGAGTACCAATGCCTCTCTTGCATTGGCATCTTCCTTGTTGGCGAAAATGGGCTTTCTGATGACCATGCCAAAGTGCTATTTGCTGATAGAGAATGGGTTAGGGGAAATTCGAGTGCTCTCTACCTTGAGATTTCCTCAGAGCGCTCTGCATGCAGGACAATAATATGACGAATAAGGTATGAGGCAAGGCGAGGCAAATTTAAACAAAAAAAAGCATTTCAAAATGATTTTTGGGTTATAAAATAATATTTTTCTAGCCGCAAACATAGGACACAACTTTGAGGTCTCTTCTGGTGTGGTGAGTCAGAAGCAGTGCCTTCCGGGCCTGCACAGTTGGGCTCTCCAGATGCTGCGGCCGGCTCTACGTTTTGCCTCCACTTCCGCTTGAACCATGAAGATTGAGGACGCCATGCCCACCAGTCGAAAAAACAGGGTCACTGTGGCGTGCAACCGATGCCGCCGGGGAAAGAGAAGGTGTGACGGTAGAACACGCTGCCAAAATTGTATTGCATCCAACGCAGAGTGTCAGTATGAGAAACAAGAGAGAAAACCCAGCCAGAAGATCGAGAAGCTGAAGAAACAGGACAAGGTCATGAATTATATGACGGCAAGGCTAGATCGCCTCGAGACAATCATGCTTAAACTTGCTGAAAAAGTGTGTGATTCGGACAAGGAATCGTTCTCGTCTATCTCCAAAATGACTGGGAATGCAGTCACAGAGTTGAACTTCGAATCGGAGGACGACCAGTCCACAACGCTGGAATCTACAAATTACCAAAAAGACCCTGGTACCCTGTCTAATGAAAAACCTCAACTTGAGCCGTTGATCAAGTATGGTGAGCTTTACCTTGGGTCGCACTCGTTCTTCTCCATCTTATCCAAGAGCAGTTTGGCTTGGATGAGTGAACAGCTTGGCGAAGATGCTTTGCACCTTATTGTTCCATTTACGAACTTACCTGCAATGTTCCAGAAAATTACCAAGAGTCTCTTCAAGAAGTGGCTAGGGAGTCCCAACTTAACACATGCAGAAAAGTTCAGGATCTTGAGGAATCCGTTTACTCAGAGCAAGGAGTTCCTCACTGATTTGTTTGCAAAACATGCTCCTTCCTTCTCGTGTGCAAGCATCTTCTTCACGCAAGAAAACATGTTGAAGTTCCTCGACCGCTACTTCGATACGAGCGTGGAGAGAAACTTTGATATCAACTTGTTGTTCCGGGCTACTACCGTGGTTCTTTTCTGCTTATCCAAAGCCATTGACATGAAGCTCAGCGATACTGAGATTTCTTTGGATCCAGATTCTTCTACAGAAGGAGACTACTCCATCAAAAACCTCACCACTCTCCGAGACGAGCTCCTCTCCAACTGCTTCTACTATACACACCAGCTTTCACTTCTCGGATCGTCGGTGCAATGTTTGCAGGCCTTTTTGTTCTTCGCCATATACATGGATAATCATGTACATGCTCCTGAGATCATCTATTTAATCGTTGTCCAGGCCGCCTCTAAAGCCAAGGACCTTGGACTTCACCGCATCGAGACATACAATAATTTCGATGACCCCGCAACGAAGCTTCGACTTTCCCTCTGGTTTCTTGTGAGTTATGTCGATATGGAAATCTGCTTCAGAACAGGAAAGACCCCTTTGATTAACTATCAGGATGTCAGTCCCGAAATCAGGCAACATTATCATATCTCGAGCATTGCCCCAGAAGGCTCGTCCACAGTGGAGTTTCACAAGTGGCATAGTTATATGTTTGACATTCGTCTTGAAAGTTATAACCGGCTCTTCTCGGCTACAGCGAATGTGCACTCGTTCGAAGTTTTACTGAGCAATCTTGATTTCATCAACTTGGAAATGTCAAATTTGGCTCTGATCATGTCTGGAGATCGCAGGCCTCTTTTCTTCCACGACCCAGGATTCACCCAGATATACAGTATTGAAAATGATTCGGACGAATTGCGGGCGAGGTCCTTGCTTTCATTCTTTGCGCATACCATGCTAATCAACCGAATCCCTTCAATGCACAACTTTCCAGATATGTTCAGTGGGAAATGCCTGGTCTACAGGTCTTTGTCTCTTAATAGTGCACGGACAATCCTTTACCTTTTGAAGGATTTTGATTACCAGAACCAAGGCCCATTTCCTCTTTGGATGTCCTACCTCCCCGTGTCGGCCATCCTCCATATGCTGGCAGCATGTATGTCGGACCCAGGCAGTCAGGAGGCAGAAAGTGATATACGGCTCATCGCCGAAACATGCAAGAAACATTTCAACCGAATCAATAGTCATACCCGGACCATTTCTACCGAGGCAGAGATCTCCATCTTATTGGAAATCTTGGTCAAGTCCATGTTGAAGGTTGTCATCAAAATGTACGACACCAGAACAGGCAAGTCTTTCCTTCGAGAAGACACTGCTTTCAAAGATACCTTGCACATGGTTCGCAAGTACTTCCCCCGTCTCTTCCAGGCTCAAAAGGACCTTGAAAGCCAGTTAGGATGTCATTTCCAAGGCAAATCGCCGTTTCCAGGTGGAAACAAAGGCAGTTCTCTTACTGGCTCGCCCAGCACAGCATCAGATCGGTCGTTTGTTAGTCGCACGTCCAATAATGGTATGCCAGATTTCAACACCAACAACGACCTCATGGACCCCATGGACCCGGCCAAGTTTTTGGCGCAGTTTGACGAGGTAGATTTCTTTTTGCAGTCTCAGATTGAGCCCAACCCCAATTTTTTCACCAACACCTCTGTGTTGTAGTACCTACTGCGGCAACTCTTTTCAGATACATTACATAGATAAGCCCGAATTTCCGATACATAGAAAGAATTCTTCAATGTACTACTCTACAATACACAATTTTTCCAATACATTGAATTAGCCAGTTCATTAATATTCATGCTTGTAAGGTTAACGGGTACGGATGACACCAGCAGCAATCAACATGTTGATCTTCTTGCTGACGGCAGGATTCTTCATGTGCTCTTGCAAAGCTGCAGGGTTCTCTCTGGCTTGGCCCAAGATACCTTGCATGACAGGGTCTTGCAAGATCGACACAATTTCGGGGTCTCTCGACACTCTCTCCATGGTTTGTTCGGGAGTCTCGCCTTCGATAGCCGAGAATCTTTGGGACAAAGCCTTGTTGTAGAGTTGGTCAATTTCCTGGTGGTTCTTACCACTGGTGACCTCGGTATCCTTTTCTCTTGCAGTGGACAATGTCTCAAGAACCTGGGAGTATTCTCTCATGGCCAATTGAGCGTTGGCCTTTCTAATGTATGCTCTGATGAAAGTGGGGTCTTTAGCAATGGCCTTGTTGCAGTCCTCCACAGCATCGGGGAACGACATTAGCTTAGCCAAAGCTGCTGCTCTGTTTGAGTATCCTCTGGCATCCTCTGGGGCTCTCTTAACCATCTCAGTGTAGGCCTTAACTGCGTTTGGCCAGTCTCCTTTGGTGAAGTACTCTTTACCCTCCAATCTGGCCTCCTCTGCCTTCTCGGGGTCGATGTACAGGTTGGCTTCCCTAACCTTTATTTCTTTTTGGACGGCTCTGAGCTTCGTCAACACATCGGGTGTTCTGTGCTCGGTCAAAGACTTGTCGAAATACTTGGCTGCGGATTCCAAGTCATCCTTCTTCAAGAAGGAGTTACCCAATCTGGCAAAGGACTTGGCAATGACCTTGTAGTCGGCACGCATGCTTCTACCTTCGTCCACAGCAAGCTCACAGGTGGCAATAGCAGCATCGTAGTCTCCCTTCTCGTATTCTGCAGCAGCCCTGTTGTTCAAGTAGGTGATATCCTTGTAGAGTTCCCAGGCCTTGTTGTACTTTTCAATGGCCTCATCAAATTTTCTCTGCTTGTACAAGACATTGGCCTCACCCTTGATCTTGAGCGATTCGGCCTTGTCGGCGTCTTCCATCTCAAGATCCTCTGCTGGCTCTGGAACATTCTCTTCTTTCTTTGGTTCTGGGGCTTTTGGTTTTGGAGCTGCCTTTTCTTCGGGCTTCGAGCTAGGCGCCTCTTCGGCAGGTTTGTTGTCCTGTGGAGGAGTAGGACCGTCGGCCATGTTAAGGTCAATTCCCATCAAAGCAGCCATGATGGTCATCATTCTTGGGTCGCTTAACATGGTGGACATGCCAGCTTGTGGGTTCGACTGCAACTGCAACACTTTGGTGACCAACTCAGGGTCGTTCATCAATTCAGCAGTCTTTGGGTTGTTCTTCAACTTGGTGATCAAGTTAGGGTCCGAGAAGATCTTGCCAAGTCCCATGTCTGGAGCAGCATTTCTGGAAGCTTCAGCACTCTCAACAGCAGATAAGCCGTTTTGAGCCATGGCATTAGCAGGATCCAACTCTAGAGCCTTCTTGTACGCAGCCTTAGCATCATCAAAATTGGAGAGTCCGTATTGAGCAGCTCCAACACGGTTGTAACCTTTAGCCCAAGAGTCATTAATTTTCACACACTCCTCAGCGTCCTTCAAGGCCTGGGAGAAGTTTTTGAGCGAGGCGTAACAGGCGGATCTGTTGGAGAATAAAACATGATTGGGGGATTCAGAGGTTTCAATGGCAAGGGAGAATTGCTCTATAGCCTTCTCGAAATCCTTGGCGGCAAAGAACTTGTTACCTTGAGCTTTGTACTCTTCACTGGACATTATTGGAAGTTGGGGTATATATTGAGGGAGCGACCTGCTTATTTTGCGTATCTATATAGCGAGGCCACTTTCGTTCTAGAAAGTTCGGTGCGATAGCTCTTGCTAGTGCGCACGCCAAATGAGATCCGGCCCATCATCTAATCAAGATTTAACAGCATATACCACAGTCTAAAATATCAAATGATCTCTGAATATACCTGATCAAATATGACCAAGTAATATTCTTAATTTTTGGGTATCCGAATAACTGGTAATTATGATAGAATCATGATTTGGACACTTGAGGTATTAGCTGCTGGATATGACCATATGTCTTATCATCAGCTTGTCTTTAACTTTAGTGTAGAGCTCTAGCTCTGGTTCTAGTGTATCGCTGGCTTTGGTTATGACCTTCTCTAGTGCAACTAGTCGGTACCGTTGACGCGAGCAGCCACTTGTTTGAGAGCATCTTCGACTAAATCCAATGGGTATGCAGGCCCGTAGCCATGGCACAACTCTTGGCCTTTCAACAAGGCCATCAAATCTAGCATGTCGACATTCTCGTACTCCTCTTCTTCTCTCTTGAGCTGCAAGTAGTCCCATAATGCACCCACTCCCAAGACTTTCCGCCCAGGGTTCTTGGGCTCGGGGTAGACCTTATTGATGGTGCGGTTATCCACCACATGGTCCTGGCCATGCATCATCTGCTCGATGAACGCTTCCTGTGAGTCTGGTGAATGCAACTGCAACACGGGGCCGGAAGCGTTGACCGGTTCTCTGTTGCTGTTCAAGCGTAGCATCTGGTTTTCTGTTTTCATGGTGATGAACTGACGCTTGAAATCTTCGAGATGCTCCAATAACTTCTGTCTTTCAATCTCGCTCCGTAGAAGCTCCGCCTGCAATTCCTTAAGCTTGCTTTCCTTCCTTTCTCTGAAGGCCCTTTGCGCAAGCCTGTTGATGGCCTTCTTCTTCATTACTAATTCCGACTCCGATAATAACGTGTCGTCCTTGTCCATGAGCTCAGCCTCTTTGGCACTGAGTTCCTTTGTTCTCTGGGACTTTGCCTTGGACACTTTATCGTAGGACCTGGTTTTTGTTCCTGCTAATGAACTGCTGTAGTTGTTCTGTGTTTGTGTGGGGCCATAGGACGAATAGTCAGCACCAGTGCTGGACGAGCCAGAATGGGTACTATTGGTAGCACCGTTACCATGTATCTGACCAGCCACATCAAAACTAGGGGGTTCCGTCAATATGGGCATGAACGTGTTATCGGGAGAACTCCACTCGGGAATGTCGGCCATATTAGGGGGCGACACAAGCTGGTAGTCGAAGCCAGGGAGCGGAGGGTTGTTATCAAAGGCCCCAACTGGGCTCTCATCGCGCTTGACCTCCACCAAATCACATATATCCTGGGTTCCCATGGGTTCTTGGTATAGCGACATCGTGACACGGGATATGATTTTAGTGGTGGTATCTATTGTTGTTAGTCCTAGCGCTGGTGTGTAGTGGCTATGGCGATCTACGCTTCGCAGTTCTTGAACGCGACATCTATATCGCGGACACCACATGCTACGATATACTGCACTTGATACAGCAAGCTAGATAGGCTAGGATCTGAGGCCCAGAACACCAAACCCCAGTACAAGCAGAAATCGAAAATATTTAAATCAAATGGGTCATCTATTCTATATCTTTAGTCATCTATTTTTAGTTTTCTAGTTTTCTAATAGTTTTCTGGTTTTCTAGTAGTTTTCTGGTATTAGTCTAGTGTCTAGTGTCTAGTGTCTGGTAGTGTAGTATCTAGTAGTCTGGTGTCTGGTAGTGTAGTGGTCTTGTATAGTGGAGAGGAGTGGGGCTATAATTAAGTCTTGAGTAATGTGTTAAATATATTAATGTTCTCTAAGTCTGATGGCCCCATGATAGTATAGGCCAAAGCACCAACGATGACTCCAGTCATGTAGATATCTGCACCCACTTTGCTCTCTGCAAAACTAGTATCGTCACGAAAAAAATGAGGGCCGCTCCCACTAACCAAGGAAGAACCATGTCCCGTGACCTGCACGCACTTTTCCTTCCCTTGGAGCCCTTCGGGCAGGTAAGCTTGCTACTGGAGTCCGGTTGCAGGCTCATGTGTGGATACTCCTTGCTCTCGTAAGGAGGTAGCTGGCCCCTTTCGTAGGGCTGGAGCATGGCCAAGGCTACACTGGAGTGGCCCACGTCCTCAAAGTCCAGCGTAGCATCAAGTCCCCCACACTCGTAAAGCATTTCTGGCCCGCCGGGATGTATCCGTGCAAACTCCGTCATGTCATATACTTTGTTGTAGATGATCATCCATAAGTCGTCGGGTTGGTCATGGACGCCCACCTGGGCGCGGTTATATATGGGCAAACTCCTAAGATGCTCCATTCAAGCCAGTGAACGAAGTTGCGATGATGGAGAAGATGGTCGCGAGAAGGGAGCAGGGAGCAGGGAGTCTGAAGTGGGAAGAGGTGTGAAGAGGACGGTATCAAGGTGCCATGCGATGGGTCTAATGCCGTAGATGTTGTCCGCGATCTGATGCAACATTGCATGCATTCCACATGCACTACCTCTACAGCAATTGCCATATGTGGGTAAGTCTAGAATAAGTCCTCCCGGTATATGTCAAAGCCGGTGCCTAAATGGGATTGAATGGGCCAATCACCTGTTTTCTTTGGGCTTCCATCACGCTACTTGCTGGAACAAGGCCTGTACGTGGGCGCGCTTAAATTGCTACGCTTCATTGACAGCAAGAACAATACATTCGAGTCAGCCTGGAAGTTTTCAAAAGCCTTTGATACATTCTGACAATGAATAATAAAGGAATCTGCCATTTCCAATTTACTTAAATGTACTATGCCTTCGGCCTTATTGGGCAAAGGCACAAGGCACAAGGCATTTTTTTAGTTGGGGCATTTGGCTGACGGTTGGCATATGCAGGGTTTGCCCCACCGTTTGGTCTTTTCATTTCACAACAATATGTAGTCCCACGATGCCTGTTAGCCTGAAGGGAGAGCGTACCAAAGGGAGCGCACCAGCGGAAAGCGCACCATAGAAAAAGGCGAAGTCAAAGTGGCTTGTCAGAAGCCTCCACCCCAGCCGCGCACCCGTACACCTTTGATCTGTCCACGCGATAAAACACTCCAATTCTCGTCGATCCAATACCCCCTCCATGTCAGCTCTTCCTTCATCCAGAAAGACTCATAGTGAGAAACACAAGCAGATTCTCCGCCAGTTGCTCAAGGAGGCCCCCAACAAAAATTGCGTGGATTGCAAGACCGCAGGTCACCCTAGATGGGCCTCCTGGAACCTTGGCTGCTTCATCTGTATCCGTTGCTCTGGGATCCACCGGTCCATGGGCACCCACATTTCTAGAGTCAAGTCGGTGGATTTGGATGTTTGGACCGATGAACAAGTGGAATCCATGGTCAAGTGGGGAAATGCAAAGTGCAATCTCTACTGGGAGGCCAAGTTGCCTGATAATTACGTGCCAGACGGCCTGAAAATCGAGAATTTCATTCGAACAAAGTATGATATGAGGAAATGGGCTGCTTCTTCCAAAACCCCTGACCCCATGACCTTGCTGGCCACCCTGTCCTCAGCTCCAACTCCGGTGCCTGCAGTCTCACAACCTTCTTCATCTAATCACATCAATAGCACCCAACCAGTGCATAAGGCTGCAGCTACCAACCTCTTAGACGACGATTTTGGATCCTTTTCTTCCGCTCCCCTGAGGAACATGTCGCCCGCAGTGGCGCAAGCAACTCCAAAGCTCGTGGCTTCCCAGGAGTCCAAGCCTACAACGCCTTCTCCACCAGTTCCCCAGAAAAGTCGCCAGGGCAACCAACGAACCGACTTGAAAAAGTCTATTCTATCGCTTTATTCGACGCCAACATCGTCGTCCTCGAGTTTCCACACTCTGTCCCAAGTACAGCCTTCCCCAAGCCCCCGGTTCTCTGCAGGACACACCCCATCGCCAAATCCCCAAGCAGCCGGACTGAACAGCGTTTCCGATTTATCCGACTCGCTTTTAGGGTTAAGTTTCAGTTCGGAGCAAAAGGTTTCTAATCCCGTTCTGAAGCTGGTCACACCTTCGAGAACGAACTCTGCTTTGTCTATGAATTCCCAGCCTGCACCGGTGAACAAAGCAACATCATCCTCTGAGTGGGGCAATGAATGGAACGATAACACCAGCACCTCCAACCAGTGGACCTCTACATCTAGGCTGAAAGTGACCACTCCGACATTCAGTGACAGCTTCTCAGCAGGAACCTTTGGTAAGGCAAGCACGCCAGGCCTCAGCACTTCTACGAATGACCTTGAGAACGACCTCTACAAAAATGTGTGGAGCTGAATGTTTATTGTGAGACTTTCAGGAGTAATTGCATGTACTATTAATTGCATTACCTGGAGGATCAGTGGCCTCCAGTAGTGGGCAATCCAACGTATACCTTGAAGGAGTCGTAGATCAACCATTGGAAACCAGTCAATGTACCGACCATGACAATACGCATAGGTAAACCGTTCCACACACCAGTAAACCCAATCTGGCCATAGATTCTGGAAACAGCTTGACCCAAGGACTCAGTGGCCTTCTTCTCGGAATTAACCTTGGACACCATCACATCGGCTGGGTGGGACACCACGGCACAGAAAATACCGGCTATGTAACCTCCCAAGAAAGACACACCTGTTTGTTGCAAAGAAGTGTAGGACGATACGGGCTTTCCAAGATACTTATAGATTTGTTCCACGGTTTTCTCGAAAGAAGCAAACTTGACCATAGTGTAGGGGATTTGACGGGCCCAGAGAGGACCCAAGCCCTTGTAAAGACCAGCAATACCCTCCTTGGCTGTGATCTTGGACCAGCCGTCAAACACAGAGTTAGCGTAGCATGGGATGGTGGTCTGACTCTTGACTTTGATGGTTTCGAAAGGACACAATGCAAGGTCGGCCAAGAACTCGGCAGAAGCAGAGGCAGCCAAGAACACTCCGGTCTTGTACTTTTCAGCGTACTCAACACCCACAAGATCAGAGTACGATTTCTTGAAGTACTCGTAGAAGCCGTACTTACCTGCACCCTGGAACGAGTAACCGATAAAGGTAGCACCCACACCAGTGAAGATGGAGTCACCACTAGTTTTGAGGATGGTCTTCCATCCCTGGATGTTGGACTTGTAGAGGCTAGAATTGACCTGACGACGGCACTTGACCAAATCTAGAGGCGTCACTGCAGAATGGGTGGGGCCACAGGCAATGATACCTCCAAGTGTACAGGCAGCAAAGTACTCTTTGGAGAAGAGGGTGATTCCGTCTTTCTTAGGGGCAGACATATTTTGGAAGAATTGAATATATATAAAGCTGGAATTAACTGCGAATAGACGTGCCGGGCGTGGATGCTTATATAAGTCTCTGGGAGAGTAGCAACCTCCCGCAGCAGGCCTGTATCTCGGTCGGTAAGTCCGGCTCTATTTCCCGATACGCACCAACGCGCAGCCGTCCCGAACTTGCGTCATATTTTCTCCGTACACTCTCCAAACCGCTCATCATACATACGCTCACCATACTTTCTTCGTAGCCTCACTGTATGCTCACCATACTAATTGCCTATCAAGGCTAACGGTCATCCAATACACTATACACAATCTATACACACATTCATACTTTTAGATTTTATTTACTCATATATTTATATTCCAAGAAGTATATCCACATACAACTGTTTTAATCTGTACATTTTCTACCTAATATTTAATTAGGACCTGACACATTGGACAGTAGACTCAATACATTATGGCTCTACACTGGCTACTCTCTGCGTGCTCTGTGCCATGTAACTTGTCTACTCTGTTGCGCTAATAATGCTCCACAAGTCATAAGACACACTAGATGTTTCTGAGACTAACACCATGTAAATCCTATTTTCGTATTTATTTTTTGATTTTAGCTATTTACTGTTGGCTATATTTTCTTCTTTTTCTTACCTTAGACTAAGTATTTTGTTGGACAGGTACCTGTAGATTCTAGACCAGAGACCTCGGTGCACAGGCCCAAGATAGAAGCCATGCCGAAGTTTTTATTTTAAGCTGAACTGCGCGCGTCTACTCCAGAATTCAGCCTAGTCCGACATCTACAGAACAAGGCTAAAAATCACAGCTTTGGAAATTCCCTTGTTTGAAACGAAAAGTCGACTTTTACCCAAACCGATATTCCTCCTCCTTCTTTTCTCCGGAGCCCTTTGGGTGCTTGTGCCAAGCCACAGTTGTGGGTGAAAACCTGTACCACAGCGTGAATCTGACGAAATATTCTCAGTCGCTATCAAAGCGCAGGCAGTATACATTTCCGTGGGCACTACATTATTCCTTCATCAACAGGAAGAGCAGTGTGGGCATTTCAAGCGTATATATACAGTTTTTCATACTCCCCGGCATTGTTACTGGCTCTTTGAAAACTCCACCTTCCTCCATACTTTAGCCACGCCATCGCATAATCTCGTCCTATCATAGCCAACTTCCCGCCCTTTATACTCAACTTCCCGCCAGCATCTCCAACCTATTCCCTTTCTACATTTTCACTATTCTAACTTACTACCTTTCCATCATACTACCATTCCAGGCCAGATCATTCATTAAAAAATCAAAATGGCCGAAGATCTTGAATACCTTGATCTACGCGAAAACGACCTAAGCAAACACCCCCATCACTTGAAGTCATCTCCCTTGGGTAGCTTAGACTCAGTGCCTGCTTCGCCACCAGACTTAGCTAATAGGCTTTTTTCAAAGTGCTCACAAGGTCATCTTATTACCATTGCAGGTGCAGCTTCGGGATTCATCTCCGGTGTATTCGTGTGTCCGTTGGATGTCGTCAAGACCCGATTCCAGGCTGTCAGCGTGGAGTACAAATATAGTGGATTTTTTAATGCCTTCAAGACAATATTGCGTGATGAGGGCATTTCGGGGCTTTACCGAGGGGTTGCTCCCGTAACCGTTGGATATTTGCCTACTTGGGCAATCTACTTTACAGTTTATGAACGAGCAAAGACATTTTACCCTGACTTCTTCTCCAAAAAATTGGGCTGGAACGTCGATTATCTCAACCATTTTGCTGCTTCCACAACTGCAGGTGCATGCTCCTCATTCATCGTCAACCCCATTTGGGTGGTCAAGACCCGACTCATGGTCCAAACAGGCAAGGAAAAAAACCCCTATAAAGGCACTATTGATGCATTTCGCAGAATGTACGGAAGCGAGGGTCTCAAGGTGTTCTACAGCGGTTTGGTTCCGTCTTTGTTTGGATTGGTGCATGTGGGAATCCACTTCCCCATTTACGAAGCCTTCAAAAAGTTGCTAGGAGTCAACAACTCCGAAGATATTGCCAAGGGATCGGAATATAAGCTCTGGAGACTCATGATCGCTTCATCGGGGTCGAAGATGATAGCTAGCACTGTAACATATCCACATGAGGTTCTACGAACCCGACTTCAAATGCAGACGCGAGAAGAGCGCAAGGCTTCGAACAAAATCATCACTGAGATGAAGAAGATTTTCCGTAAGGACGGGCTCAAAGGCTACTACGCGGGATACATAACCAATCTAGCGCGGACGCTTCCGGCAAGCGCTGTGACTCTTGTCAGCTTTGAATATTTCAAGACTTATTTATTGGAGAAGGGAGGGTACCTCTGAGACCACTATGATGATAAAGAGATTCTTTGGTGATCAATAAGAGTACCGGAACATGATGTTTTCCTTGTCGGTCAAATCCAAGAATTCATGGTTGTCGCCGATTTCCTCCAACCAGACATCGATTTCCTTCTTTTGCATATTGTCTCTTTGAGCATTCTGTTTTAAAGAGACGTATGTGATCAACAAAACGAGCGGAATACACACCGCCTCTATCACGAGCAACGTTATCTTGGCCTTGATGTACCTAGGTGCGTCACTGGCCTTGAAAAGCTGGGGCCCTGTCAATGCCCCAGCAGCAAAAAACATCATTGTCAAGCAAGTCCTTGCCACTCTTTTGGTATAACCTGCAGTATTGGCAGAATTCCATGAGTATATCAAGGCGATGACGCAAGTGCCAACATTAATAAGATACACTGCCAATAGCTGGCCGATCTTGTTCTTGGATGAGATCAACACAATATAGCCAATAATAGCAGGCACGAGCATGGAGATGAAGATCAAATTGCGGTGCTTACCCTTGAAGTAAGCACATAGATATGAGCCCATAACAATAGCGAGAATTGTGGACACTCCCAAGGGCATGTGCATGAGAGCTGCATGCTGATGAGAAAAGCCAATGTTAGCGATGATTGTCACGGAAAATGTAAGCACGGCGCCTGTAGGTATCATCAGTAGGAATGTGAGTATGAGCATTAGCCACGTGAGATGGTCATGGAGCAAGAGCTCTTTAACCTGGCCCCACTTGAACTCCGTGGTTTCTGTTCCCGTTTGATTAGCCCTGATATTTTCAATGACAGCAATTTTCTCCTCCGTGGAGAGAAACTTGGCTGCTACAGGCGAGTCTGGCATCAACCATAGAAGAAGTATACCCCAAACTACAGTAAGGAGTCCAAAAAGCAAGCAGAGAATCTGCCAGCTCTGGAACTTGGAGCTGTTGACATTTTGGAACGCATACGATAACGCACCACCAACAATCGTGGCCACTCCGGCCTGGCAAGTCCACCAGCAAGTCCGGCGGATCTGTTGCGGGGAGTTATACCACATGCCCGTGATCAAAGTACAGCCTGGGGCCACGGAAGCCTCGAAAAAGCCAAGGAAAAACCGAATGGCCATAAGAGACAGGTACGACTTGGCAAAGGCGTGGCCCACCACGAATAGACCCCAGGAGATAACGTTGAAAGCCAATAGCTTGGCCGGAGGAAACTTCTGGAAGAGGTACACATTGAGAGGCTCAGCTATCACGTAGCCCACGTATAAAATAGTGCCCAAATCCAGAAATTGGTTTGAATTTGGCTTGAGGTAATCCTTTATTCCCATGGCCGCCGCATAGTTAAGCAACGACTTGTCAATGAATTGGAGAAAGTACGCTCCACACAACAAAACGGTCACATGGAAGTCAATTTTTTTATACAGGTAAGGAGCCAAGTGTTTGCGGTTGCTAGCAGCTAGGTCGTATGCCGTGTCGTACATTTTGCGAAAGCAAATAGCCTTTTCGAGAAAAGCGAATGGCTTTATAAGGTAGGTTTAGCCTGTAAACCTTGGCTGCAAAATAGCGCACGGCTGGGGTGCGCAAGCGCATATGCGGCTTGGGGACTGGTAGGGCTCGAATGTGGTAGGGTGTCAAGCAGTTCAAGATAAAAAACAACCTGAAATGACAAAACTGTATACAGTAAGTGGCAGAGGCAGTCTGCGTTTGCCGTCTGACGCAACCTGTCGGTGCTGGAAAGCGCCGAAGGCCGATGCCGGAACAATGGCTTACTAAACCAGCGAACTCTTCGCCCTGTGGCGTGTTCAGTCGACTACTATCGATGCATAACAACCATGGAAAGTCCACAAGGGGGGTAAGCCCTTCTAAGCATTACTTATGCTTAAAGGAGAAACGAGAAATGTAAAGTCTTTTGGACCCTGAAAAGAAAAAAAATTAATCTGGACCAGGGCTTACAGGGTTCCCCTGCAGGTATACTTACCACGAGCCTCGTCCAGGAGTGGTTAAACCGCCTAACAATAGAAATGCATGCACCCCCAAAATATGTCACTCTCATTCTTGTCGAGAAGCGTCTCCAGATTCATACAAACAGAGCAATTTCAACTGCCCAAAGCTTGATCACGGTACACGAAATCTGTGCCTGACATGGTGGTTATGACCATGCCGGAACTTAAAAGCTTTCCGCTCGTAGACTAGCTAACTTCAAACAACTAAACTTAATGTCTATATTAAACAAGGGTTGCTATTAGCGTGCACAGTAAAAAAAGCCCAACTGCCGAGGTTGAGCCCCTCCCTTCCCCCCCTTTCACGAGTGCAACAGTAAGTCTCGACTGAAAAAATGCGAGTTCCATTGTTGACCAATGTGTCTTGCATTTCAGGCATGAACAAAGAAGTCCGCAAAAATCAGCAGATTTGTATTAAGAAGACTGCCTCTTCTGGTTGCCTGAAAAGTTAGAGTCTTAAAACTTCTTTTCGCTTGTTTAAACCTTGACCCGAACCAGCTGGTGACTATTTAGACTTCCAGGGTCCGGCTTTTCCAGACACCACATATTTTGTGTTGTTTGAGGTTCTGTTTCTCGAAGTCCTCTCGTCATTGCGGAGATCGACACCATTCCCTCCCCTATTCAAATCCTCATCAATTATGCTTAATCATCGAGACTGGCCCTCTTTGCAAAACTCTTACTCACAAGAGAATCCTGTCAACAAATGCGAAGCCTCGTATGTTCCGTACCCTGTCAGCTGGAATTGCCATGCTTCATCCGAAGAGATGCACCAAAAGAAGATGCTCGAAACCCCGCAATCCTGCGAGCCCGTGAATATTTCCGAGCCTCGAAATTTCGAGCCCTATTTGCAGCAATTGGAAACCATGTGCCTCTCCCCCATCTCCATGCAAGATGTACAGAGATACCAGCAAGAAGGCCACGACAATTTGGCTGGTCTGCACAATTCCAACATCTCGCAATCCAGCTCCCAGGAAGACCTCTCCAGGAACCTGCCTTCTGAGAAGAGCTTGGTTCACCAGTTGAGGCAGATCATGCCCGTGCCACCATTATGCACGTATCGCATTGAGGTAGGGACCCCAGACCAGCGCAAGTTGAAAAGGGGCCGCTCCAGATCCAAATATGGCAAGTTCCAGGACGATATGATCATCCGGTTGAAGCGAGACGGCTATTCGTGGACCGAGATTGCAGAGCTTGTGGGGATTGACTCGCCCATTGCGGTCCGAAACAGGTACCAGGTGATCATTGGCCAACAGGGCAACAACAATAGCCTGAATTGGACAGCCCAAAACGGTCATATTTTGCAAGGGTTACTTGATTCGGCCGAGATCGACAAGTGGAATTTCATTGCGCGAGAGTTATCTAAGCTAACTGGAAAACAATACTCGCCTGGAGAGTGCCAGGAATTCATCCGCCACATGCTCCTAGTGAACCCGAAGTTTCTTGGCTGGACCCAGGAACGTGTCACCGAGCTCCGAAGTAAGCGCACCTCCCATGACAACACTACCCGGACTAAGTAGTGCACCTGCTGCTGCTGCGGCGCATTTCTCCTTCCCTGGTGCTTCTCATGTACAAATCCTTTGTCCTCCATGATCTCAATGGTATTGAAATATACATAGCTTATTCACTTTTTTTGAGCTTTGCCTCCACCACATCGATCTTGTCCTGTGGGGACTGGCTCTTGTCAGTTCTGGTACCCACCCGAATATCGCTTTGAATGCGTACTACCCCTTGCTCGTGTAAAACCTCGTGGAATTTGCCAATAAGCTCCATGACCTCCGACCACGGGCCTGCAATCGTGGTGCCGGCCGAGTGCAAGGTACAATCCAAGTGTGAGCTGCGCGCAATTTTAGTTATGGTAGCCACTTCGTCCAGGACAGAGGCTTTTCCGGTGCCGATTGGGATCAAGCAGACGTCTGCCAAGCAGTGGAGAGAAACCATTGTTTTGTGGGGTTTGGGGAGAAAGTGGTTGTTGAAGTTGGTCTCAGGAATGTCTCACCCTCACACCTGGTGGCCTGGTGTATGCAGTTCGACATCAATGTGTGTGCTACTGGAGACGCTGTATTTGCTACAATCCTAATAATCCTAGAGTTCAAGCTATACTATACTATTAATTAGATAACTTTAACAGCCATATATACACTTTACTTGAAAAAGAGTCAAACTAATTCGAAAAAAACTTCTACTCCTTTCTTCTCAGTCACCTTTTGAAAATATTTTACACTAAGTAATATAAGCATGTGGTCCGAAAGAAAAAAAGTAAAATAGCTGGTCTCGTATAGTGGTTAGTACAGTTCGTTGTGGCCGAACAAACCCAGGTTCGATTCCTGGGACCAGCAGTTTTTTTGCGCAATGAGCATTTTTTTGGTCATCTTGCAGTCTTAGTGGTAGTCTAATTATGGTGAGCTACGTCATATTTATGATATCAATTACTTAAGCTACATCACATACTAATGGTATGTATATAAAAGCGAGGATCGAGCGGTTCAAAATTGAGGATTCCCAATTTCATAGCCGCACTGCTAAGTAGTAGAACTAGTAGCAAAGACCCACAGCAGAGAGAATGCACGGATGCATAGTTCTATCACTGTTACAAGAAGCAAGTTTTTTAGTCAAATCAAAGCATGTGCTTAGTAGGACGCTTGACCAACAGGAGCAGCAACTGTGCTCTGTGATACTGCGGAAACCATGGACACCGGCTGTTGTTGGTGTCCATTCAGGGACGCAAGCGTGTTGGTAGATTGTGAAGCTTGGTGGGGCTTTTGTGAAGCCTGTACTGACAGCCTGTTTGTGTTGTTTGCATTTTCCTTCAAAGCAATCAATTGCTTAGATCTGAAGGTCTCGTAGTGAACCAAAGCGGTGGTCTCCACCAAGTCTTGGAAATGTGTTCTGGTCAAGAAATCTCTCAAGAATACAAACTCACACTGGGAGACGTCCTCGATATTAATAGCACCCCACTTGGACCTTCTGGATCTCACCAATTCACCATTGATCTCAGTTTCACGGTTGGAGCCAACAACAGCAAAAGGAATCAAGGATTTGATATCCTCATTCAATTGCTTTTCATCGTCAAACAAGTCGTCACTGTCGTAAGGGTAGATGTTCAATTTGTGTCTAATGAAGTCGTTTTGCAAAGATCTCTTCAAGGCAGCTCTTTCACTCAAGGTAAGCGAGTCACTCTTTGCAATGACAGGAACCACATTGGCAATCTCCGTAAGCTTCTTCAAGGCCTGGACGTCCAAGGGCTTCAACTTCTTGCCCGTGTTTGGGGAAATGAAGTACAAAATGCAGTGGACACGGGTATCAGGGATATACTTGGGTCTTTGGGCACTCAACTCCTTCCTCAAGTATTGCGAGTGTTGCTCCTTGATGTACTTAACCAAAAGTTCCCAGCACTTTTCATTGTTGATCTGGTCTCCAAAGCCAGGCGTGTCAATGATGTTGATGTTCAAACGAACATTATTCTCCGACAAGGTATGAGAGTGGACCTTGATTTCAGTCGTTTGTTCAAAAGGCTCCTCAGCATCACGGCGTCCCAGGGACTCGGCCAACTTGGCCGAGAATAACGTGTTGACCAAAGTGGTCTTTCCCAAACCCGATTTACCGACAACCATGATATTGAAGGCGAAGCCACGCTTCAACAAGCGGTTCTCGATCTGCGAAGTGATGGTATCGAAACCAACATACTTGCTTGGCTGCACAATATTTTCTTCCACGAAGTTAGACATAATGAGGGGAGTAAGAACAAGGAGGGACTCGTGTGCTTTATATCCACAAATGTTCTCGTTTGATTTGTGTTTACCGCGTTTGGTTTCTGCACACTCGCGCAGCCACGTGAGTGTAACTAAGGAGAATGCGACCCACCGAGTCTGGCAGGCCGGAGCCTTTGGTGCACCAAACTTCACAATTGCACTTCGCACTGGTCCGACTCTTTTGCTACCTCTTTGGCTGCCATCTGCACATCGTTGTATATCACTGTAGATCCCGGTTCTAGTTCCAAGGTAATATTCTGTTTATATTATTTACCATATACTAAGTGTATACTATCTACTTAGGGACTACTTAGTGATTACTTAGTGACTACTGTTTACTTAGTGCCTACCTTATAGTGACTTCTGTCTACTTGACTAATGCCTAAGTTCAATGATCTACTATTGGTCAATTATTCTTGATATGTTATTTAATTCTTTTAGTTGATCTGACTCGATTTACTAGGCTAGAATCTTTCATTACGTACCTAAAAATGGGCACTCAATTCATACTTAAAATCATGTACTTGGGCTGAGCTAGTGAGGTGCGACCTTAATACCGTCCCTGGCCATATAGATCCTACTGTCTTATAGATTTTAGACCCTAAATTTTTTTGAGTCATATCAATGTCTCATTATTAGTCTTTACCCTTACTTCAATGACTATTGTATTTACTACTATACTATCCACTGTACTTTGCCTTGTATTATCCACTGCACTGTACTGTTACTATCTTGACGTAGTATGCAATTCCAAAGTATACATGAACCAGTGGCTAGACCATATAACCAAAACTTGTATATTATAAAGTCCCCATCACATAACTAAAAACAGGTAAGACCTCCTCATCTATAAACCCTCTATTATCAATGAAAACCCCCATCCCAGCCACATATATGTCTGTATAACCATGAATAGTGATGGGGCCAGGCGCGAAACCCGTGCACCATCAGGCCCTCATGATAGCGAGAAAAAAATACTTCAACTATCACTACTCTCACATGTCCTTGGCACTTAGATTCGGGGCCAGCTTCCCGCCTGCCCTTTTATCTGGCAGCATACAGATCGGGCTCCCCGTACTCCATAGATTGCCCACATTGGCCGATTTGTTGCCCGTTTCGTGGACACAGCAGACCATACGCTCCAAAGACTCTAGGCTAGAAGAATTGAAGGAGATGTTGGACAGAAATGGACAGCCTCCTTTCATGATAGACAACGGTACTATCTTGAAGGCCGTGCCCAAGAAAAAGCCTTCGTACAAACGTACGAGAGAGAAGTTGTACTCGCCAGGAGACAAGCAGATCCAGCCCCTTGAGAACTTGGGCAGATGTGCTGCATGTGGAAGAGTCAAGAGATCCCACTTCATGTGCATGCACTGTTTTGCAGAGATCCGGACGTTTTTGAAGGAGAAGAAGAAGGCTGTTTTTGGCGAGCCCCAGCGCTTCAAACAGGACTTGGATGCCATTGATGAGAAAATTATCTACCCTGGAAAGTACAAGAGTGACGACGAACAAAGAATGGAAAAGAAGGAATGGATTCCTAAACGCGAGGAGCCTTTGATGTACCACCCATCGCAGGTTAAGAAGAATTAGTGCATGTAAATAGTGATGGAACTCATCTTCATGAATGGTTAGCCATATAGTTAATATTTTTGCGTAACCATTCGTTCTTATCTTGTTATTGCTATCAAAAAGATCTGAGCTTGTACATGAGCATTTACATGTATAAAGTGTGTTCTACAATTGGGATATTTACTACTTATCGGTGAGTGTGTACTAGTACTAGTACCACTAGTAGAGTTTAGCACTGGTGGTACTGTTAAAAAGTATTACTTCTGACAGTACCATTAATGAACAATGCAGTACCGAAGAGTATGGCACTAGTCGTAAGAGTGTAGTACAGTACTAATAAGAATTTAGTGTTGTGCTAGTTCTCTAGGGGGCAGTGAGATTTAAGCCAGACTATCATATAACAATTACTGGTTGGTGCATAAGCAAGGACTAAGAAATACATTATCAAAAAGAGGGGGAAAAAGGAAGAAAAGGGAAAAAAATAAAAATAAAAAAGGAAAACGCATATGCCTTGGGTCTGTTGTGGCTGGCCCATAGTTGCCCGGCCGCGACTGACGTACCGTCTGGAACAGCATATCTCTATTCAGACCACCAAAGTGGATGCAACAAGTAATCAATGTAGTAGACAAAAGGAAGTGTTTTTTTTTTCATTCAAAATAATAATCCATTCTTGTATTTATCCATTCAACTCTTCGTTTCGGTATTGAAATTTATTATTGAAGCATTCATAAGTAGGGTGAATCTCGAGCCACAATTATCAAAGGTACGTATCTCGAGGTATGGCGAATTAACAGTGGTCAGTATTTATCAGTACATTATAATGGAAAATTCCTAGTTGTTGCATTAGTGAGTAGCATTATCAATAATTAATTAAGCAGCTCTACTGTGTCATTCAATAAGACACTCTCAATGCCAGGGTGGTTGTTCCAGGCTGGTACAGGCCAGTTCTTGTAAAGGCTAGCTCTCTTACGCTGATTGTCAACTGGTTGTCGGTGGTTAATGTAACTTGACACATCGGAGTCATGTTATATGCCGGAAAGGCTTTATTTATATTTTAAATACATTCTTAAATTATCAACAATGAATGACTAATAGGCCTTAGTACACGAAAATTAGCAGGTGTAGATTAACAGGTCTAAAACGTGATAATTCCTGAATGAACAATAATCCTGGAAAATAATTTTGGAATAACGAAAGGAAGAAAATTATGAAAAAATAGAACGAAATTGATTTGGAGTGAAAATTCTACATGAACAAATAAATTCTTTGGAAAAATAGGTTAAAATCATAGTGTAACATCAAGCAGTTTTATCTTTTTTTATTTATTATGGTTTTTTTGTAGGGCTCATTTTGTAAGGCTATTTTAGCAGTTCTCACTTTGGCACATCCGAGCACATCCCACCGAAAATGCCACTCAACTATAAGAGAGATAACCGGAGCATAAAATTATTAATAGAGCTAAAAAATAAAACAATGCAAAATACATCCAAGTACGGTATCACAATAAATAAATATGTGCATGTGCAAATAAACACTACCATTAAAAAAGAAATAATAGCTCGTGAATTAATAATTTGCTGTTAACAATACATGAGAGAGGCATTCATGATTGGGTGCGAAGTCTGGAGATACAATGCTCATCAGCTGCATCAGCGACTACTCATCTCCCGAGTCTCGCCCACGCCCGAGCCATGCCTTCGGAAATCCCCAAAAAAAAGAAGATTTATCATGATACTCCCCGGACCATCCTGGTGTCCTCCATGTGTGCCAAACACCCGTTGAACGTGTGTCCTCTGGGTAACCTCTTCTTCGCCCAGGCTCCACAGGGCCCTAGTCGAGAGAACCAGTTGGGATTTTTCGGCAAGCTCCCCGAGGATTTGATGATTGAAATCTTGGGGTTTGTGGAAGACGCCCAGGATCTCAAGGCATTATCCCATACCTCCAGGGTTTTTTACGCATACATCTATGATGAGGAGATGTGGAAGAAACACTACATCGCCAAGGTTTTGGCGTGCGAGAGCAAAGGGCAAGAGGCGCCGCTCCTACACTGGCGGGGGTCATGGAGACTTTCGGCGTTGAAGCTTTCCAAGTCCCATCTGGCTGATTTGCTACTCCCTCCTAACCTTGTTTGTTCAGATACGCTCTACCGGCCATTCCAGTGTTCTCAGATAGCATACGAGAAGCTTTTTGCCAGGGTTATTGCCGAGGAGGAAATGTACCATATGGACTCGTTGAAGAGCGCAGTGGTGCCAGAACTCCCCTCTGGCCGTATCCCAAGGTTCCAAGAGACAGTGATGACCCAGGAACTTTTCGATTCTCACTGGCACAGCAAGCCGTTCATCCTCACAAACCCGGATACCGGTCGGTGGCCCCATTGGAACATGCAAACGTTACTCCACCGCTTTGCAGACGTCCGGTTCCGCCAAGAGGCCGTGCGCTGGCCGCTCTCTCTCTACTCACAGTATCTCGCATCCAACAGCGATGAGAGTCCACTCTACTTGTTCGATTGCAATAGTGAAGCCATGAAGGCACTCCGGCACGAATATTCAGCCCCGGAGATCTTCCAGGATGACTATTTCCGGGTGTTTAGTGAATGTAGACCGGACCATGCATGGTTAATCATTGGGTCCAGCAGATCTGGATCCACTTTCCACAAGGATCCAAATTCTACATCCGCATGGAACACGGCCATCAATGGACGAAAGCTATGGGTCATGTTTCCGCCTGGAACAACTCCGCCTGGAGTCTCCACAGATGAGGATGAGAGCGAGGTGACCAGCCCGGTGGGGATTGCAGAGTGGGTGTTATCAGGATTCTACAACGACGCAGCCAGACATCCCGAGTGCCAGATTGCAATCACCTTCCCCGGAGAGTGCATGTATGTCCCCAGTGGATGGTGGCATTTGGTGATCAACTTCGACGATAGCATTGCCTTGACGCAGAACTTCGTGCCACAGGTCAAGTTGGGAAATGCACTCTACTTTTTGAAGAACAAAAACAAGCAAATCTCCGGATTCAGGCCGCAAAAAGTCCGGGACATGATCCAGCAGGTGCTCAAAAACATCAAGGCTGAAGAGTCGGACGAGGATATTGAAACGTTACGCCGCTATTGTAAAGTCTTTGACGCATGCAACCTCCAAGAGCTTCTACAGGACGAGGATTGCGGTGAGATCATGGAGAGACAGCTTCCGCCCTTGCCGGTATTTGAGCTATTCAGAAAACTCATGATAAAAAACAACCACCAGGACTTACTACAGGACAGTCTTGCACAGATGGAGAGAAAAGAGAAGCTGGAGCAGCAGCGACTCAAGGGCAAGAGCGAGGCATGGGAAAAACTTACAGAGACATCTACCTTCAGTTTCGGCTTCAGCGTCTCTGACGAAGAGTAGATAGCATAATAAGTTCACACAGCATCAAGTACAGTATTATATGAGTCTATAATAGTGCTACATGAGAATGAGTAAGGGAAAAGTATTAGACAGTAGACAGCATTATACAGTGGACAGTATACAACATTATACAGTAGACAGTACTATATGTGTATAATATCAATGAGTCAGTGGACGTCTAAGCGCATAGTCAGGTGCGAGTTTTCCATCACTCCGCACAAGCATACATGACTAAGATCTACCCCACCATATCAGCCTTTTACAGAACCATCCCCAAAATGGCCTCCAACAAGCCCATCATTTTTGCGCCGCCCACTTACCAGTACAACAAAGGCCATTTGAACGAAAGTGACATTGACAAGAACCCGCTCTTGCAGTTCAACAAATGGTTCGAGGACGCCAAGAACACCATTCCCGAGGGCCTGATTCCCGAAAGCGTAGTTTTTTCCACGGCCCGCTTGCCCTCCGGGCGCATTTCTTCTCGTGTGGTGCTTCTTAAAGAATTGGACGAGTCTGGCTTTATTGTTTACTCCAACTGGGGCTCCAGCAAGAAGTCCAAGGACCTAGCCACCAATAAGCACGCCTCGCTCACGTTTTTCTGGAGCCATCTACAGAGACAGGTCAGAGTGGAAGGTGTAATGGAAAAAGTGGAAAGAGAGGTTTCAGAACGGTATTATAAGACCAGACCCCGGGGCTCCAAGATCGGAGCTTGGGCCTCTCCACAGTCCGAGACCATATCCTCCCGACAGGAGTTGGACGAGCTCTACAAGAAATACGAAGACAAATTCAAGGATGTGGCCGATGACGATATCCCATGCCCAGAATTCTGGGGAGGTGTAAGAATTGTTCCTCTCGAGGTGGAGTTCTGGCAGGGTGGCATGAGTAGGTTGCACGACCGTCTCACTTACATTGCCAACGACAACGGAACATTTGATGTCAAAAGAATCTCTCCTTAGTCTGACTTAGTTCCTATATCTAGTTCTAGTATACTGTACTTATTGTGCTGTATTATGCTGTTTAATCACTAGTGATTATGCACGCTCTCGTCCTGTGACTAGTGAATAACAAATCTCTTACTGCAATTGTGATGGGTTGATCTTGACATCATTATTTCAAGAAACATGAGCATGTCCAACAGTTGGTATGGCTGAAAATTCTAGACTTGAACTCTTTGCTCAGTAATACAATCTCTTCAGTGGCAAATCTGAAGATGAATATTAAGTTTTTTTTGAAACTGACCAGACTTTGAAAGTGGCCTTCTACTCTTCTTGAATAATAATATCAGTGTTTCTTAATTACAATCAGATCAATCATTTCACTTAAGTCTACATTATATAATATATCACAGGTGCTTACCTTCCAACTTCACCAAGACAAGACCAGACGAGATATATAGTTTAGAAAGGAGAATTAGAAGATCCAAAGCACAAGTCTTGATAATAGATTTTAAAACATTTTGTATGGCTGGTTCCTGGACTAGTTTACAGTCTAACAAGTCACTCACATGCTCACAAGATCTAGTCATTCCTTCGTTGAGCTACCTAGAGACAGAAGTTTTCAATAAATTCTAGCATTGTGGGTCACGTCCATCGTGATACTTTACTGACTCCTATATTCTGTTATAATCTACAAACTCTAATGCAGACCATTTATTGCTGGATACTCAGTTTTTGTATTTCTATCATTTCAGTGTAGGATTTGTTATTGTGAGTGGAGTTCTTTAGCTATAATCTTTAGTATAAATTCGTATACTATCTCTTATTCGTAAACGTAAGTCTATAATATCATAATATGAACCGTTCCACATTTAAAGCTGAAACCCCAAGTTGATACAGCCAAACTACTTTAAGCGATATTTAAGTACCTTCGGACTAATGAACAATGTAACTCCTAAAATGTCTAACCAGGCCAGTCATGTAGCATAGTCAATACTACTACACTACTATACTACTACACTGATATTAAATTACCAAACTACTTGTTAGATCCACCATAGGCAGGGCCCTGCATATGGAGGTATTATGAAATCTCTCAGTCCGATTGTTACAATGGCCATTGCAAACGCCGTGTCACGACCATCGTTGTATGAAGTACTATGATAGTCCTTTCGAATATTCTGGAACAATCCTTACCATTGTTCTAGTGGATTTTTTTTGATGCCACGTTTCTCTCAAAGTTATATAAGCCGTTTCGGGTCCTCTCTTTGAGGAACCATCAACGAATACTACTACTACTACTAAACACTGGGTTTAGATTTGTAATATAGTTAATTTCATACTTGTTGTTGGGCAGAAGACACGCATGTGTAATCTCTCGACATGGTAAATTCTAATTCGTATTACAATTCTTCGTGGAATAAAATCTTGTCAGTACGGCTTCAAAAACTCTGTATGAAGGGTTGATATGACAACCAGACTGACAATGATACGGCATGTGTCATACCGGTATGATGTCTGGAGCCTGATGATCTGTGGGCTTTATTCTCTGCATGGGTAGTAAGCTGGTGGATCAGACTGCACAGGTACTTTAATTCCACTATTTATAGACGGTGTTCTTTGATAAAATACTCTACTTCTTCAAGGAAGAATATTATTGGTGACTAGTGTGTACTTCTCATTCTTAGCATAAGACTCTCACCTACAGTCAACTTTCCTACTGTATTTCTTTTACATCAGTCGTTACGTAATTTTTGGTGTGAGACCTGTACTTCGATTCTTAGTAAGTGTATACTATTTTTATGTAGATTCAAATCATACGTATACTGATCCTTTTATTGCACTAAGAGTTACTGGTATTTCCTAATTTATATATGTTGCATAATTCTATGCATAATTGTATGCATGATTCGTCTATAAATGAATTCGTATTAAACCTTATATCTGTTATTAAAGAAACTATGAGCCGTGCTCACAGTAAATTCTAATCTAAATCACTACAAACAGACCCACTTAAAACTTCTTGATAGCCTCGTAGAAGCTTTGACCCTGGATAGTGGCAATCTCCAACTCTAAAGCACTTGGTTGTCTGGAACCGTCACCTCCGGCAAAAGTACCAGCACCGTATGGAGAGCCTCCGTGGACCTCATCCAACTTGGTGATTTGGCCGAAGGCCTTGGCGTAACCCAATGGGATGTAGATCATACCGTGGTGGACAATCACAGACAAAGAGTTGACAATGGTGGTCTCTTGGCCTCCTCCTGGGGTGCCGGTGGAAACAAAGAATCCAGCAGGCTTACCGTACAAGGCACCGCTGGCCCACAAGCCACCAGTGGAGTCCCAGAAAGCCTTCCATTGAGCTGGGTAGTTACCGAATCTGGTTGGAACACCGAAAAGGAAGGCGTCGTATCCGGTCAAAGTGTCCAAAGTGGCAATTGGGTAGTCTGGCTTGGCTGGGGCGTGCATCTTGGCCAACACCTCCTCAGACAAGGTCTCAGGAACCTGGAAGATTTCGGCAGTTCCACCAGCAGCCTCGACACCCTTCTTGACCGACTCGGCCATGGTGGCGATGTGGTGGTATAACGAGTAGATGATAATTGCAACCTTTGGAGCCATTGTGATGATGTGTTAGATAATGGAAAAGAGAAGCCTTTAGTTGCGAACGATATCTATATATATATATAGGTGTCCGGGAGCGGCGCCTCTTGCAGTGCGCGGTAGTGTTTACAGGTTGCTGTGAAACTACTAATAATTTTACTAATTCCATTACAAATTGCTCATGCGCGGCCTGCACAATGCCCGCCGATACAAGCCATTTTACTAAAGTGGCTTACAAACTTTTGAAACGAGTAGCCGCACCGTGTGTTATATCCGCTGCAAACATTTCTTTTATAACACGCCATCCGCAGGTCCCCGAATTCTCTTAAGAATAGTATTTCTACCGGCTTGCGATTTCTTGTGTTCGCTCGTTTGCTCGTTTGCTCGTTTTAGATTTCGTTCACTTATCGTGCTGCCTACTTTGTTTAGATTGCTTACTTGTTCTACCCTATTATTCTAGATTGCCATGAAGATTGCCATTATCTACTACTCCACCTACGGCCACATTATTTCCTTGGCCAAGGCCGTCAAGGAGGGTGCTGAAAAATCGGGCAAAACTGCCCAGGTGGATATCCTCCAAGTGCCTGAGACCTTGGACAAAGATGTCTTGGAAAAGTTGCACGCTCCTGCAAAGGCAGACTACCCAATTGCCACTCCTGAGTCGTTGCTCGAGTACGATGCCTTTGTTTTTGGATTCCCTACCAGATTTGGTACATTCCCTGCTCAGTTGACTGAGTTCATGGGTAGAACCAGTGGTCTTTGGATGAACGGAAGCTTGGCTGGCAAACCTGTTGCCACTTTTACTTCCGTTTCTTCTTCTGGCGGTGCCCAGGAAGCTACCTTGAGACATTTCATTGCCTTTGCTGCTCACCAGGGTATGATCTACATTCCATTGGGTTACGGTAAGGCCTTTGGCGAGTTGACCAACTTGGAAGAAGTCCATGGTGGAACACCTTACGGTGCCGCAACTTTCGCTGGTGCTGATGGTTCTAGACAGCCTTCGGAGTTGGAGTTGAAAATCGCTACTACTCAAGGTGAAACTTTTGCTACTAGTGCGTCCAAGTTTGTTGGATCTTCCTCAGAAGCCAAGAAAGAAACCACCTCTGCTGCAGAGCCCGCTCAAAAGGGGGAGAAGAAAACTACTACAAACGAAAAGACGCAAGCTGCCACCTCCAGAGCCTCTCAGAGCCAGAAGGAGACTCCTAAGAAAGAGAAGTCTTCGTGCGCCAAGTGCATCATCATGTGATCGCGTAAGAGAATTCGAAATAGACCTCAAGAGCACTGGCAATAGTGCCAGTACCTCGGCTTAATTATATCGGCATTTTGGTCGGTTAGTAATTGTATAATAAACAAGTTAACACAAGTAACAAGTCAAGGAGCAGGTCAAACATACAAAAAGGGGGAGGGAGACAAGACCCCACAAAGTTACTCTATCTCTCAACCGAAGGCTCGCGGAACTCATGGCGGCGCACAGTCACCCATGATTAAGCCGTATCGAGCTCCAACTGATGCCACTTTTACGTACCGGAACTTGGGCACTGGATCAATCCAACTAAAGGGATAGCCAAAAGCAGAATCAGATACATCTCCGCACGCTTGTCCTCGTTTCTTCTGGTATCGCTTCGTGGAGCTTTTCAAGCAAAGGGTATAAGAGGTTGTGGTCTGGCTTTCGAGACCCACGAGACCCACGAGGGTCACGAGAGTCCGTTTTCAGAAACGAAAGCCATAAAGCAAAGTCTCCAGCTAAGCGCCACAGACGGGATTGTCATTGAGCCACGAATCCGTGCATCCACAAAATTCCCTTTTTAAATGGACACAATGACAAACCATCCCATCAACATTCTTTACTGGAACATATCATTCTCACATGGGCCGGAGCAGTCTTTAGCATTAAGGAGATCGTACGATATTTCGTAGGCTAAAAGACCACTCTAACATGAGGAAATGCCAAACAGTTCAGAAAAAGAACCCAAAGGATTCCTTCAAAGTTTAGGCAGAGTCATGTACCAGCAAAGAAGTGCCGAGTGAATGGTAATGCCCATCGATCCAGGAGTGAAAACACGAACTAGGAACGAATCTTAGGGGTGTACGGGTTTATCTACCACCATCCATTCAACCTCAAAGGGACCTCCCTGCTTGCGTTTGAACTAGCTATTGACATCAAGTCGGCCGATACAGAAGAAACGAAAAGCCTGCTGAAAGTGAGTAAATCTCGAGGACCAAGACCACGAGCTCGAGGAACGCCGAGTACCGAGTGCGAGGCCCCCGATGAGAGCCATACTTGTGTAACGAGTAAGTGATTGGAAGAGTCAAGTCTACCGAAAGAAGTGGATGAGAGTAGTTTTCAAGTCGCACCGGGCCCGGCCCACGCAGGCGCGAGCGCATGCAGTATTTCGCAGTCATCCACCTGATTCGAACAAGCACCGATTGAGCTGTTATAAACAGAAGGGGAGGGGGTGGGGAAGAACGGGTGTTTTGAAGAGTTTAGATAAGTTATGTTGGAGTAGGTGGCGTTTGTTTTGAGAATAAACAAATCTATACGAAACATGTAGAATAGTAGTACCCAATGTGGAGTATGTTACATCATGTACGTACTCACTTAACAATGTCCACTCGCACATGTGAGGAATCAGCCTATTCATATCGTTGGTTCCGGCATAGAGGGTGGATGGCTAGTATTAAAGTGTGACCTTAGAACCAAGACTCAATCATATTGACCAGTCATCTACATAGTGTACTTGTCGTCTAGCATACAGAAGAGTAGTGAATAGTACTGGATAGCAAAATAGACAATTCAGAAGTCTTGAGATCATGACTTTCGTATCAATGATGTGAGCTAAATTCTAGATGCATCTGCCAGTTCTAAATATAGCTACGATAGAACCATAGAACCATAGATCAATAGATCAATACGGGTATCGCACTGCCTACACTTGAGTGATTTGGTAGGATTACTACTTGGTATAACAAGACAAGAGGATCAGGTAACGCTACAGCTAATCTCCGGCGCTGTTGGAGTATTTTAGCTTTACACAGGAGTCGTGTCCACACTAACTCTGCGCCAACATCATTATCCATGACATTCCGACCTGAAGCTCGGACATAAGAAGGACTCATACCACACGTACAATCGTACGACTTTGAAGAAAATGTTAATTAAAATAGATTCATCTAGAACCTAAAGTAGTAGAGACTGGTTTTAGTACAAGACATGTAAACAAGAATCTAGTGCATAGTCTAAAGTAGCTCAGTCTAAGTAGTAGCTACCAATAGGTGGAACTAGACCAGTTGAACGTAATGGCTGGAAACGAAGAAGGTTAGCATACAATCTAGAAATCAATGGCCTTCGAGATGCTTTGTTCTTGAATTAAAATTTTGGGTATTGTCTAAAATTAATATGTGGTATTGTTGAACATTGAAGAGGATGAATAGAGAAGACAATGAATGGGCGCGGGTGGATAAAGTTAAAAGAAGCGCACAAATCATAGAGTACCAAGGGCTCCTAACCCCAGAAATAGTCTATATTACAAGGGCGGCATAAAATATTCCTACAAGCCGTTAACTTTTTTTTAAAAAAATACGCTTATGAAATAAGAACCCTTCAATGATGATAAGTAGTATTTTTTTAATAATATTCATATGTCACGTTGTCTATTGTCTGTGTATACATTGATGTCTTGTTTCTGCATCTCATACTCAGATTGTCTGGTGCGCATATATATAAAGTTACATGATCAATGCCACGGAATTCCAACAATGCAACTCTATGAAATTCTTTAATTTGAAATGGAATATTGTTTCGGAATTCTTGAATCTCTGAGTTTGGGTATTTTACTATTTATGTGTAGCAAGCCATGAAAAAAGTCAGCTGATTCTGGAGGTAACTACGAGTAGAAACATGAAATGCTGGATTCTCTTAAGGAAATCCTGTACTTTGATTGTATTCACAGCTTGAGTAATGTATTTAAAGTTTACTCCTATTACAGTTTGTAAAAAAAAGAAGGGACCAATGGAATAGGCTGTTATCTGAGCTCTGTGTTACCCATAGTGATCTAGTCAGTCATGTAGTAAGCAAAAAACAGTGGTGGATCATTTAAACGTAAAAGTAATGTATTAACAGATGAACCAACACTAAAATTTAGTCTATCATGAATTATTTGCATGTACATTATTAGTGTTTATGCGTAGTGATATGATGAGTCGTATGGGCAGAATAAAGAAAAGTCATGTCAAGAGTTCTGAGATGTCATGTATCAAGCACATTAAATAGCTCTCTTGGAAGATACAGAATTGTATTCAATGGAAAAATAATTGGACTGGTCTTTATCAACAGACAGAATTTTCAGACAGCTAAGAAGTAGTCGTACCAGACTATACGGAGGCGTATATTATTAAGTAGAACCTTTTTCTAGAGAGTTTAATCAAATACGAATAAGGCTACTTGGTGAATTAAAGGTCAATCTTCAATTGCAGAATCAGTTTAGGAGGTATCTTTATAAATATATCCTGCATACAGTGATACAATTAATTTAATCATGTATTCGGACAAGACTCAAGCTATAAGCATGAAACATCGGTAGCGAAATATATAAGTGTCTTTTTATAATAGCTAAGAAAGCCGTTTAGATAAAGTAGTAAGAGGGTCTTAGTACTAAGTACAGAATATACCAGTGGAGGTATTGAAATCTTCTTGAAATTAAAAGTATATATCAGTAGATCATCAATTGTTAGATCCACTATAGGTAGGGCACTACCTATAGGGACATTATGAAACCTACGATGTCTGATCTCAACATTTGCCACGGCAAACGCCGTATCAAGGCGTTCGGCCGTCTCGGCATTTCGGGCATCGGTAGTCTTCTTTCGAATATTCTAGAACAAGCCGTGCCATTGTTCTAGTGGAGAGTTTTCCGGTAACACGTTTCTCTCAAAGTTATATAAGCAACCTCGGTTCCTCTCTTTGAGGAACCATCAACGAATACAAGTTTAGGCAATATACGTTATAAAGAACATAACATCAATAGTCTAACTAGATATAGGGTCGCACGTACAAACCATTGGCAGTACAAACATACAATCACTACAGACAATGAAAAGAAAACAAGAAAGTTTTAGAACGTGTTAAAAAGCCATTGCTAAACGACAGAAGTCACATTTTCGAAAGTGGTAGCATAGAGAATAGCAGAAGAAACAGTAGCAGGAATAGTGATTATACATGTATCACGCGTGCTTGTTGCCAAAAGCCTTGAGGTAATCGACTCCATCAGCACATTGTGCCACGGTCTTCTGGTTTGATCCGAGCTGGGCAAAAATTTTCTTGCCAATCTCTACAGACTGAGCAGAACTATCGTGCTCCAAAATCAAACCGCGGCCCTGGTTGTTTTGTTGGAACCGTTCAAGCTCCGGGTAGAGTTGCTCATCCGACATCTTACCTTCACTAGAGGCAATTTGCCAGTCAAAAGTGTCAAAGTCCCAGAGCACAGATTGCATGCCAAACTGGCGGATGATGCTACGCACCCGGTTGTCCACTCCGCCGTATGGAGGACGGAACCATTTGGGCAAATGGCCATGTGTAGCGTTCATGGCCCACATGGACCATTGGAGCTGAGCAACAATCTCCTCGTTTTTAAGAGAGGGAAGGAACTTGTGAGACCAAGTATGAGAGGCCATAACGTGGCCTTTGCTAGCAGTGTCACGGTAGATTTGAGGGAAGCGTACGACGTTGATACCAATGGTGAAGAAAGTAATAGGAGTGGTCAAAGTATCGACGAGGTCCATGGTGAATGGAGAAGGCCCATCGTCAAATGACTGGCTCAAAGACGAGCACGTGTAAACGTCATCGGGGGCTACACAATTATAACAGTCGAACGAACACACCTGGTCGTTGTTCATTTCTGCCGCACAAGTGCCCTGGACATGGATCCAGCGGTCCAGATCAAAGGGCACCTTGTCGAGTTGGACAAAGTCAAGAGGAATGTACGGAGGATCCATTCCAGGCCAGGCATTCAACTTGGTGATATCTTTGAGCCAGTCTGGAAAGGGCAAAGGTTCCTCGAGGGCCTTGGCCTCAGGCGTATTGAAAGGCGAGAAGTCTGCAAGAGCAGGGACTAAAAGGAGAAAGGCAAATGCAAACATTGATTACTAGCGATCCAAGTGTTGAATCGGAGAATGTAAGAAGGTGGAGATGTAGAAAGAAGATGAAGAGGGGAAAGAAAGAAAGTGTAGAAAGAAAGTGGTAGGAAGAGGGAGTGGAAACAAGGTAAATAAAGAGGTCCAAAAACACTGGAGTCGCATCGCAAAGCCATGGTGGGCCACAGAGAAGAGCCACCGCACAAAAGAGAGCGGCAGCTTCAAAAGAGAGCGTGACACTACGCAGATGGGTCATGTACGCCTGTTCATTGATTTCAAGCTAGCCTAGATTATTCTATCCTCATCCTCGTCCCGATGTTTATGCGATCTTTCTCTCTGCCTCTGCAGACAAACGAGCACTCAACTCGTTCTGCTCCTTGACGGCTCTGGTCAAGTACTCAATCATGATGATATCCTGGTTGTGGGCCTGGAAATGGTTCTTCAAGCCTTCTAAGTCCGACAAAATCGTGGGTTTATTCAACAACGTATTGCTCAAGGTCCTCAACGTGTCGAGGTCTGCGTCCGAGTTGGAGAAGTTGCTGATGGCATTCAACATGGCATCGAGATTGTCCTGAACGGCCTTGATTTCACGCGACACGTTGGACAATTGTTCGTGCTCCAACTCTGCAATGTTGTTCTTGGACGCAGGGGTTTGGCTAACCTTCTTCATGGCCAAGTTCTCAGAAATGGTGCTGGACTCCACCTGGTGTGGGATGGGCGAGAAGATGTACAGCGTGCTGGTGGTGACGGTCTTCCAGCCGATTTTCTGCACACTGCCAGGCTTACCGACGGCAGCTCCGATGTATGTGGTCAATTCAGGAAATTGGATCTTGCCCTCGTCCATGTACTTGACATTGAGGTAGATGGCAGGGAAAGGGTAGGCTCTGTCAGAGCCCTTGGAGTAAAAGTCGTGGATCAAGCCTGTGGAACCATCGATCTTTTGCGAGCAGTCGAACCATCCCAACACAAACTCCTTGGGGTGGGCCTTCTTGTATAAGGAGTACATGGCCTTGTGCTTGTGTTCCTCAATGGCAATGGAATCGCCAGTCTCCTGACAAGGCACCATGAAAGCATCTCTGACCTCGACGTTGGAGCCGTCGTCGGATCTAACACCCACCAAAGTACCAATGACTCTGGTGTTCTGGTCAAGGTACTGCTTGGAGACGATTTCCAAGATCAGGAAAAGCGCGGGGTTGTGGATCTTGACCACCACGGGCGACGCAACCGAAGGGGCGGCGGGGGCAGTCACCGTAGGCCTGACCAAGTGCATGAAAGTGTCAACCATTATGAGTGTTGAATGGTCTTCTGTATGGGAAACTATCACTTTTTTTTCACACTTTTTCTGGTGTCGCACGCCGGTCACGTGCACCACCGCGCTCTGATTTATCTGGCTCAACTCAAGCCTGGCCATCTGAAGAACTGCTCTGAGAACATCTGAACAGACACTACTGCAAATAAATGAATGTGATATAAAATTTGAAGGTTATGAGTTCTTTCTGACTGATATCACTAATTTCACCTTCACTTCATATTTCAAAGTCATGAAAAAAAACATATATTAGATGCCTATTATTGTCTGATACTGATGGATTCTGGGCAGCGCACTAGGGCCTCTATACACCAGCAGCTGTCTGCACTGGCAGTCTACATTATACGTTCTCATAAATATACATCAGACCTACCACCTCCAACACTTCTCCCATGCAGTTCCTTATATACTAAAAGTTCCCTACATATTCGTTCATTCTGGTCCAATCTCTATTCCGTTCATTCCATATATTTCTATCTTCACGTTTTTTTTTCTTCGTTGTATATCCATTCTCTCTACTCTTCGTAGGCTACACACGGTGTATCGCACAGTATAGCGCACAGTATATCGCAGTATCAACGCTCACCATTTCCCACTGGCACATCCACATTTCTCTGGTACGCAGCTCATCATGGCAGAGCAAGCAAAGCATGGGGATTTCAGCAACACCTGGCTATTCAGCGAAGATGCGTTTCTCTCTAAGAGCCCGTCGCGGCAGCTGATGACCGTGCCGCAGGACCTCAAGACAAGAGAGCTGATCTTTGCTTTCCTCATGAAGTTGGGCACGGAGCTCAAGCTCGACGGCAGAACCATACTTGCGGCCACCATCTACATCAACCGCTTTTTCATGAGGGTTCCTATTACCACGTCCAAATACTTTGTGGCCTGTGCAGCCGTGGCCATCAGCTGTAAGCTTAATGATACTTACCGGGCCCCAGACAAGGTGGCCTTAACGGCGTGCATGATCAAAAACCCCAACCGGCAGATCGACCAGCACAGCAGCTTGTTCTGGCAGTGGCGGGACCAGCTTTTATACCGGGAAGAGCTTATTCTTAAGCTCCTCAACTTCGAGTTGAACGTCGAACTACCTTATGACTATATCGACGATATTCTTGCTCAACGGGACGAACTGCTGCAGGACCCGTTCCAGCTCCGGCTCCCGGAGATCCTCAAACACACCGTCTCCAAGATAGAAATCATCAGTGCTTTGCCTGTGCTCGTGGCCTTTGACATGCGGGTATTGTTTGCTGTTATGCTCATATTGACAGTGAACGAGGCCCGGTCCCGCTTCGACGACTGTGAAACAATGTCCATTCCACCTGATTTTTTGGAGCGGAATTTGCACTGTTCCAGCAGAGATGCCTACCATTGCTACCAGTATATTCAAAGACTCATGAGTATCTGCCGGGACCCCAAGGTTCCGAGCCATAATAACGTGCTCAAGAAGATCCCCATCATATCCAAAGAGGACTATTATAAGATAGCTGGGGATCTGGGTCATGGGAGCGGATCTGGGAACAAATCATGAGACTTCGGCAAGGAAAACATTCTAACAAAATAGATCCTTTTTCTACATCTTTCTAGAGTAGTGTATATTATATTGCATATAGCATTCATCTTTCTGTAGAAAACGGACTATTCTGCGTCACCTTCAACTTGTTTCACGTCAAGTTCCTTTGAATCCAGTTCTGGATTTTCTTTCGGTTCTGGCTCTTTTTTCACCTCATCCTTGGATTCTGCTTCTTCTGCTTCTTCTTTCACTTCTTCATTTTCCTTTACTTCTTCAACTTCAGGTTCTTCTTTAACTTCTTCCTGTGCTTCATTTTGTTCGGATCGACCTTCATTGTCGGCTTTATCATGGCTTTTCGAATCTTCAGCAGATGGCAGTCCTGCGTGTGATTCCTCAGCTGGGTCCACCTCAATAATCAGGTCATGTTCATCTCCCTTCCCATTCTCTCCGTCTTCCTCTCCATCTTTTTTTTCACACTCTTGATGTTCAGTACCATCATTAGTTTTCTCTGTTTCTTCCGCCTCTTCTTCCACCTTTTCTGCTTCTTCCTCTTGTTGATCCCCAACAGGGTCAACTTCCATGTCTTGCTCATTCTCTGTTTCTTCGATAGTTGCTAGTCTTTGAGAGATCTCGTCCTCGTGTCTTTCAGCATATCCTATGAACTGCAGAAGATTGTCGTCTAGTAGAACCTCACTGTACTTGATATTGTAGGGAAGGGCGTTTTTAAGCTCAGAAGAAGGGGCCACAGCATTGTCCTTGGATCCGTCCTTGGGGTCGTCTGCTTCGTACAGCAGAATGATGATGTAGTCGTTTTTTATGCTCTTCTCCACCTGTGACCTGAAATATGCATAGCTGTCCTCGCCATCTGCAGGCGTGGGGTGGTATCTCTTGTTCTTGTGCACGTTCATGACGTCGTCCTGGATGCAACTATTGAGGAACTTCATGTTCTGGCCCAACTTGACGTCCTTCTCCGCCAAGTACGCTAGCCACGAGAGCTTATCGCTGTTCAGGAGCTCCTCGTCCTCCAAGTCGTCCATGAGTCCGTTCTGGTTGTCGGTGTTTGCGTCGTCGTTTTGTTTTAATTGATTATAAAACTCCTGACGTTCTCGTAATCTTCTCTTCTTGCGCTCTTGGTCGGTCTCGGCCGATGTATCGATCTTTCTCTTCTCCATCAAATTATACAAAAAGGCCGGAGGAATGGTATTTAGTTTTCGACTGACCCTGAAAATATCGCTGAATTTGACCCAGTTCAAAAACGATTCGAGTGATTTGGTGTTGGTATGACTATCTGGGCCCGACTCACTCTCTTTGGGCTTCAAGAGCCCCACGCCCAAGAGCGCCTCCAAAACATCGCCAGCAGCAATCTCATTGGTAAAGGCAGAACGTTCCAAAGCAAAGTTCTTGGCCACCGAGAGAATCTGCTCAAACTGCCGGATGTAGATATCGGTGATGATATTGAGCACCATAGGTTTGCACTTATCAAAGCCCGACGCCCTGAGGATCTGCCCAATGGAAATCCGGAGAAGTGCCAGGTAAAACGTCTCGTCCATATTGCAAGGATCAGGAACTATTGCGTGAATGTTTTTGTGAATGTGGTGCAGGTGTATTCTGGTATGGTAGTATTGTATGGTCTTGTATGGTCTTGTATGGTCTTGTATGGTCTTGTATGGTCTTGTATGGTCTTGTATGGTCTTGTATGGTGGCTTTGGTGGAGTGAGAAGATTGAAGCGCGTGCGGTGTTCACTGCGTAGACTGGCACTAGCACTAGCACTAGTACTGGTACTGCTGCATTGGCTGCGACACTAAGCTATAGAGAGACCCACCATTATCCACACAAAATTGCAAATATTATTCATCTTCTTCTTTGGAGATACCTGTATATAATCAGCAACACCTAATCTAAGGGGTTTTATTATGAATTCTATAAATTTTATTGTGGCGTCCGAATATACTGTGACCTAGTGTGTGTTCTTCTATAAGACTAGTCAAACGTATTGGTGCGGTTCTCATTGTACTTGCTTTTTACCTCTTTCCCTACATATCTCAGTCACCACACCATACAAATTAAAGCTTCCAGGTATCTCTTTTTATACTAAATTACTACTTTATCAGTATATACTACACTACACCATACCATACCATACCATACCATACCATACTGTACTTCGCTATATTGTACTAACTTTTGTTAGTTACACTAGACCAGGCTCTGGCCATCGAGTATTATTAAAGCCTATTGGTGTCTCTATCTCTTAATTCTTTTTTTAATTTTTTTTTGTAATTTCTGTTAATCCATCTTTTCATTTAATTAAAGTTAACAACTACAAAACATCAAGTCAATTTATATTCTACTGAATTGTTGGTATCCGGTGGAGGTAAAGTACTGCGCACTCATGGTATCATGGCATGCCATACTATACCATACCACACCTTACTACACCACCTAACCAGCCACCATAGCAAATCTACAACCCCTGTTGCAAGCGTTCACTGATCTTTTTGGAGGCAAACGACAAGGCATTGAACAAACCCTTCTCGGAAATGTCAATGTTCAAGTTCATGTCGTTGGGCACCACCGAGCCCGAAGGAGGCTTGGTCACTCGACTCACAATGATAGCTGGGTCAATCTCCAAGATGATTCCGTCGTCAATCGTCTCATCTATACACAAGCACACCATATCGTATTTCTGCAAGATGGTGGCTTTGTCCAACGAGTTCTCCAATAAGATGGTCAACGCCTCGTTGATGTTGTTGGTCAACGAGTATAGCATGGACTCGTTTTCATTGATGGCTCCAACAATCACCAAGATCACGTCGTTGCTTTGCTTGTAGGTGATCAAGTGGTTATCGTACAACACGACGTCCTGGTGCTCTTTATTTATCTTGGCGTAGATGGCCTTTTCGAACGTGGCCTGTTGCTGTGGAGTCTTGTATGCCTGGGAGGGGCTGTCTATCTGGTAGTAATTGGCGTATAATCTCTGGCCTTCGCTACCCAAAATCAATGCGGCACTCACCGTGTAGAGCGAGATGTTCAACGACATGGTGGACACGTATGATCTCCTTTGAGAAATTGTTGAGGTGTTGATACCCGTGTGCACGTGCGAAGCTCAATTCCTCAGTGAAAGGATCTCACTTCCTCACCTCCCACCACTTACTACTTAACGATTGTGCTTACACCACTTATTAAATTACTTCATGCTTGATTCATACTTATTATTTTTTTATGCTCCGATCATGTTGAAGATAAACTCCAAGATGGCCTTCTGTATGGGGTTTTTCTCATAGTAGTCCTCTGTCAAACCCATCACTGCCAACGAATTGGCCCTCTGCGAGGCCACATGTTTGAAGCCATACACAAAGTTAAATACCAAACCGGCCATCAAACCAAGCGCAATAATCAATGGGCCGGCCACATTGTCCAAATGTCTATCGGATCTCTCCATGATGATTTCCCTTCTCTTCATGTAGATGTAGTAGCCCCAGATGCCGGAGAAGATGGTCAATCCAAAGTAGATGTAGGCCAAGTAAGTGGCCAATCTCCACGAATTGGCCTCGCCTGTCGACGAGTAAATCATGAAAGTCAACGTGGAGAGCAACGTGGTCACGTGCAACCATCTGTTGAAGGTACGTTCATTGGCAAGCCATACCTTGGGCTCGATTTTTAGTGGGCCCGCATTCTTGATGTACATGTTGGGCTTCACCACTCCCGTGGGCAAGTCGATTTCCTCGTCTTCCGAATCCGCATCGAGCAATTTGGAAAACTTGGATGAGAACTTGAAGAGCTTGTTACCTCTCTTCTTGTCATCCTCTTCTTCGAAGTCTTCATCTGAAGATTGGTCGAGATCGGCCCCCGATGTTGCAGTGACATCTTCCGTCTCTTGCACAGGCTGCAAGAAATCAGAGTTCAGACGGTCGGACTTGGTCTGAGAGTCAAAATTAAGCATATCGGAGCCGGAAAACGATTTTGATCTAGGTGTGTAACCCGAAGAAGTAGACGAATTGGCCAACATGGACTTGAACTTTTTGATGTTGTCTTCATCACTTTGTAGCTTGGCTATTTTGTCCTTGGTATCGTTGTAGGCCTGTTTTGGATCGAACTTCAAGTCAGTTTCCAATTCGTTGAACCAAAATGGAATGTTATCCAACTTATCGTCTTCCAAAAATAAGGCTCCGATACCATGGATGAATTTGGAGAAGTTGGGGATCTCCTTAACCATATGCGACTGAACCAATTCATCAATCCATAGAAGCTTCTTGCCCTTCTTTCTGAGCTTGATTTTGACCTCAAGTTCGGCATAAGGAAATTTGACATATTCACCTTTTCTCAATAACGACTGTGGGTTGGCCCCTTTGGAGTCAATATCTGTTCTGCGCCACTTACTTGGGTCTCTGATTGGTCTTGCGTGGTCAAAAGAGTCTTCACGGATGAAGAAAATGTCGGAATCGATCACCACACGAACCTTGTCATCACCAGGAATCTGGAAAGCAGTTCTTTTGTAGGTTGTTCTGAGACATGGCTGCACGTGGTTCTCCTCGATGTACTTGGAGAAGCTGTCGAGATGTTGCTTGACCTCGTCGATTTGCTCGGGAGATCTGCCCTTTTTCCGCAACTTATTGAGGTACTTTTTGGAGTCGAACTTGCCAGTGACAAAGTCGTCCAAGTATTTTTCCTTGATGGTGAATTTCTCGTCCACATCGTAGGTTTCTGATTGCTTTTCGAACGTCTTTTTCTCGATCAGAATGTCAGGTTTGTTGTATAAGGGCCCCACCCATTTGATTCTCAAGGTGGATGCGTTGGGAGATTTGATCAACTTGTTGTTGTACAAGTCAAAGTTCTCATTGTCAAAGTACAAGCAGTTGATTCTAGGGTCGTTTTTTCCAAATTTGGAAATCTCACTCTCTTCATCATCATCGTCATCATCGTCATCGCCATAGTAGTTGTTGTTGGAATTGTACACGAGAACAGGAAGATGACGCAAGATGGTAGCTTTGACCTCCATCAAGTTATCGGGGTGTACCCAGAACTTGAAGGACTTGTAATCCTCAGCAGCGGAATCCTCGTTGAAAGAAGACAATTTCGATAAGGACTGGTCGATATCGTAGTTGTCCCGCAAGAACTGGAACAAGGCCGAGATTTTGAACAAAAGAGGCGAGTAGTCTTCGGAGTGGAAAGGCAAGCTCTTCAAACGGACATTCAACAATGGTTTCACAGAGTAGGCCGGGTGCAAGCGGTCGTGTTTCTTGACGATTTTGGTGAAGCCAGTGTAGTTCAATCTCTGGAAGTGGTTCAACTCCTGGGTCACGTTCAACACCAGGTCCAATTTGCCCGAAAACTTCTGCACATCAAACTGAGCACTAGGGGATTCAGTTTCAGCTTGCAAATCGTTGAGAGTCTCGTTCAACTCATCGTACTTGTTGATCTGGAACGTATAGACCTTCTCCAAGTCCGAGTCCAAGGCACTGACAAACACCTGCTCGTCCTTCTCGGTCCATGCGTTCTTGATGATGACGCCCTCCTTCAAGAGCTTCTTCAAATGCGTGTAATTGATGTAGTACTCTTTCCACGGCGTGTAGATCTCTCTGCTGAGCTTGCTATCAAAGAGCATTTTCTGGGAGTTACCGTCTGGGCTGGCGGCTTGAGTGCTCGGATCCTGAGACATGCTTGGCCAATCAACAATGCTGTATTACGAAAAATACAAACGACCACTGGAAAGAAAGAAAGAACGTGGGTGCTCACTATTTAAATGCGTCTTGATTGAGCGAGGGCTCCAGTTATCGTAATAGATAATCAGCGAGCCAGTCCTGCACCCACTCCATTCCATAGCACGTGGGGCGAGGCCTTAATACTTTAATACCCATGCCTCCAAATGGCTATCCAAAAGAACGGAGAGGAAAAATTGCTTTTTTTTTTCGAGTCCCTATTTAAGGAAACGCTAATTATTAGAATACTCATTTCTTAACCTTATTCAAGTTGTCATGGCGCTGATCCGTTACCCGTGGGCAGTTTCTTCTGACGCAGGTGAGTGATGCGAGTCAACTAATAGAGTTAGACATAATTAAGAGACAAGCATGAGCATACACATACTACACATACTGAATACATACTAAATATATACTAAATACTTGATACATATCAGGTATTCTTAGAAGCTTAAAACTATTTACAATTGATATGATTTATTTGTATGAAGGACAGTTTATGTGTTAGAGTACTTGGTGTTAGGAGCTTAGGGTGCCTTGGTTAGGGCCTCGGATGGGACCTGCACCCGTACACCAGAGGGCCTAATCATGTTTTACTGGTTCGCAAACCATAAGCCCTATGACCTCTCTACACTTGGATGACAATCCGTTATCATCCAGAGGGAGTCTTCAATATATGCCTCCTGGCTTCCAGAGCCACCTACCGGAATTGACCTACAATTTCTCCCAGACTCTTTCGTCGGAAGTTGCTCATGGCAAGAACTCTCTCTGGCACCATGCTCTAGAGCACCTCAAGTCCTCGGGCTCCTATATCCTCATTCTCTTGCTTCGATCGCTTTCCTATGGGTTCAGTCTACTAGACAAATACGCCATGGGGATCTATGCAAATGATCATGCCAATGAGTTCAATGCAGGGCCTCATGAAACCCATGCCGGAAAGTCCAACCGTTCAAGCGGTGGTTATGCTGGAAATCATGCTTTGAATCATGCTTTGAATAATGCTTCAAATGATGCTGCAAATGATGCTGCTTATGTTGATGCTGGCTCTAATTCGGATTCCAATAAAATCTTCTTTGATATACTGGACTTCCCGGATGCTATACCCTCCAGCACTCCTCGTGGATCACTGCCCGTCCAGGCCAATGTTCTTCCTGATACACACACGGAAAAGTCTCATGGGGACTCGGATATTTTCAAGTGCATTTTCGAGTTAGATGAGACCGATGACGATTTGGTTCTGGCCGACCAATATGGGACGCTGTTGCATTCTACCTCTGGTTCAAAGTACGTTCCACGTGACCGCATGTATAACTACCAGGCAAATGCGAACGAGGTTTCCGCCGTTGACCTCTTGAGGACGGAATTATTCTCACCTCGAGATGAGTACGACGATATGGTTTCTAAGTTCTACAGACCTTTCAAACAGGCTCCACACCAAAATTACTCTTTGACTAATGTCATGCTAGCATTCAAACCCACCAGCGATTTCTCCCAGATTCTCAAGGAGAAACGGGGCCAGATCCAACAGTTGGTGTCCCGCGAACGAAAACAGGCCCAATCTTCTATTCGACCACTTAATGCTGAGCAACTACTGCTGGTCAACATGTACTGGGCATCAAAACAGATTAATACACCGGTGGTCTCTGCATTTTCCATCGATATCACGACCAGAGACCTTCAAACGCTCCGTGACTCCAGCTGGCTTAATGATAATGTTATCGATTTCTACTTGAACCTTGTCTCGGAGAGTGTCCTGAGTACCTACTGCTGGACCACGCATTTCTTCTCCACTCTCAAGAGTAAAGGGTACCAGGGTGTTGCGCGGTGGGCGAAGCGCAGGAAGGTCAATTTGGCGGAAAAGAAAAAAGTCATAGTGCCTATTAATATCATGGGCACGCATTGGGCCGTGGCAGTGGTGGATAACATGGCCAAAACCATTGGGTACTATGACTCATTATCTTCTGGAGGAAACATGAAGACCGTTGAGATCTTGCGTGACTACATGATCAAAGAAAGAGAACGGTTGCAGGCTTCTTCCATAGAGTATACGCTTCATCCATGTGTAAAGACTCCACAGCAGCAGAATGGATACGATTGTGGGGTTTTCACTTGCACTGTGGCACGATACGTTGCAGGCGACTCTCCATTGAGCTTCTCTCAGAATGATATGAAGGTGATCCGACGAAGAATGGCCTACGAGATCTTGAGCAAATCTTTGTTAGACGGCCCCAGCCAACCTCATCTTTAATTAATCTTCATTTGCCCATTAAAGGGCCTATATACAGAGCCTCAAAGTCTCAAAGCCTTCAAAAGCATTAAAACCAGCTCTTCTTGGGGGTCCCAAGAGCCGCAACGTCTTTGACCTTGCTCTCGTAAGTTTGTACCTTTTGCGTAGATGCCGAGATCTTGCTGCTCAAGTACTCTGCTCTCTCTTTCATGTTCTTGACGTCTCTGGAGTCGGAGAGCTTGGCGATTTGGTCCTCGAGCTTGGAGATCTTGGCATTCTCCATAGCAATCAACTCCGAGTAGAAGTTTGTCTCGTACAACTTGAATACCGTCTGGTCGTTCACCAAATCCTTGAAAGCTGCCTTGAAAAGCGGTCTTCCTGTAGACACGGCTTTAATAATACCTTTATCTCTCTTCAAGGAAATGAGGTCGTTTTTCTCCAAGACCCCCAACGTTTGCACCGTGTGGTAGTTAAGGGAGAACAAAGGCGATTGTACCAAGTTATCAATGTCAATGTGGTCGTCCTTTGCAAGAGCCCGGATAAGCGCCCAAAGCTGTGCTGGGTTCCATGGTGTATCAGAAGAGCTCTGATCGGTGTTGACATTGAGGAAGAACGTAGTGATCTGCTCGGAAGCCTGGTGAACCATTTCGTTTAGAGCAGCTTCAGGCTTTTCTCCCGACTTGACCCGTCTGACAAAGGCTTGCAAATCCAGCATCCGGCCCCCAAGTGGCTCGAGACACTTGTCGATGTTGGCGTGAGCACTGATATCCTTTAATTGCTTGCTGACGTAGTGCTTTGCACTAGCAGGAGTGGCGTCGTCTAAGGAAATGGTCTTGAACACTTGGTTGGGAAGTGCTTCCGTCAAGTGCAGAGTGCTTCCGGAATCAGCAGAGATGAAGATCACGTGCGCCAGGTTATTCTGGATCAATTGCCCGGCCCAATCTGCCAATGCCTTGTAGATGAAGTCATGGGGACTATCCGACTTTCTGAGGAAGTTATTGATCACCACCACAGGCTTGACCTCCGGGTGCAGCTGCAAATAGTCGTCTTCTTTAGCTCCCACGACCTTGGTGTCTCCACTTTCGGCCTGATCTGCATGTTTCAATTTCTGCTGACGATCAATTTCACACTTGTAGGCAGGGAACCCATCAAGTGCCACATTTCTGATGGCCTCCAGCGCCAACAGCAACATGTTCTTGTACTGGGTTTCCTTGGACTCGCTGAGACCCGACTTCTGACCCGTTAATCCTTGCAAGCCTAGATCAACGAATTGGGACACGGAATTGGTCCAAGTGAAGAGAGGGAAGTAACCCAATTGGGAAGCCCCAGCTTTCAAGAACTCGTTATCGCTTCTGGCTTTAACCAAGTTGCTGCAATCAATCTCCAAGAGGTTCTTCTTGTAAGACTGGTCAATATTCAAGGCATGTTCGGTGACAAACTCCTTTTCACCCGAACCCTTGGGACCTTTCACTACAATAAAAGTATTGGCATTCTCACACACCCACAAGCGCAATTGATTAGCCTTTTCAGACCGTTCGGACCAGTAGATGTCTGCGTCCAAATCCTCGATTTCCACCTCTTCTTTATGCCCACCTGTGAGGGTTTCCAAAGAGTCTCCAATAAAGTGCTTGCTATCACTGAGACTGGACACTATCAACTTGTAGGGTATGGCAACGGCCTTGATGTACCATTTATCCTTATGGGCGTTCCAGCTGTAGTACTGCTTGATCTTGAACTCGATGAACTGTTTTCTGATGGGCTCGAAAATAAGCACAGCGATCGTGGCCAAGAGTGCCAAGATCACAGGAATGGCAATTCTCTGGTGGTTGGCGATAAGATTTGTAATAACATTCACCCTCTCAACAGGAATGTACTGGAGATGCAACGTGGTCTTGCCTCCATCGAGAACCATGCCTGTGATACAGTTTCTGGCCCGGATACACGAGGCAGTGAACCTGAAGATAATCGTGGAGGTAGGGTTGGATGACGACGCAGGAATGATATCAATAATCGTACCGTATCTCCTGAAAAGCAAGTATAACTCCTCCTCGGTTAATGAATTACCCTCGAAAATGACCTTGAGCTTACGGGACGGAAACCGGCTCAAGTCCTCGATCCATGGCGTACCCTTGACTAACGATGCAGAGACCTTGGGCCTATAAAACGAACGCATCGAGAGACGGTTCTGATTCCGTTCAATGTTGTCCTCAATGGCCGAAAGAAGGCTCAGAGAGCTCGAATTGGGCGGCACGCCAAACTTGACAAATACTCCACCGTCCCTCTTCAAAGGCACCAACTCCTGGCACTTGGCCAGATCCGGTAGAGGATTCTTATCGCTATTGACCACGCTGATGATAAAATCCCGCACCTCCTTATCGGTTTGTGTAAAATCAATGGAGTGTGCCAAAAAACCCCAGAACTTGCTATACCGCAACTTAGCTAGCGAGCGGGGGTACACATTGTCGAAGAACACAAGGATTTCCTTTTGTTTCTCGTAATCCATCATTCCCGTCAATTGTGCCGGAGCTTCGGACTCCGAAGTCTCGGCTTCATCCTTGAACTTTTGCAAGTCGGGCGAGTAGTGCCGGACGCCTGTGTAATTGCTAAGGATCTGGATCTGGGGAACCCTTATACCATGCCCCGATCTGAGCGATCTCAACCCACGGAGGTGAATCATCTAATAATCTGTTCAATAAATAAATCCACTGGTATTTAGCAATAGTGGAGTAATGTTCAGGATAAGAGTAGTAGTTGATATAAGCGGGAGTAGTGAGTAAGACTAATGGGTGAGAGACTACGTGAGACTAGTGAGGTCATTGGGATACTGCGCGTTACATGCATACAGATAAATGTCTCACAGCAATAGTAATCCCCAGGCCGTGGGACCTGGCGACGCGGGGCCAGTAGCTTTTTGCTTTTTTTCTGAACCCCAATACTGCATGACTTTTGTTCTAGGCTTCGCTTTGAATCACTATACCATTTGGAGCGGTATAACAATCTTCGAAGAGGCCAATGGTTAGAGAAGAGACAGCCATGTCCTCGGCACACTTGCGGCTCCATGTTTGCATGAAGAGACAAATGTGCTGGGAATGGCTGGAGGAAGAGGAGAGATTGAAGGGAGAGATTGAAGAGAGGTAAATAGGGGAAGGGGACTGAAAGGAAGGGAGAGAAAGGGATAAAAGGAAAAGGATGAAGGGGGAAGAAAAAGGAGAGTAAGACCGTGGATGAAAAATTCGCACCGCGTTGAACTTGATTCTACGCTACGTGCAGTACACCCTCATGTGACCTTAGACATGGTACCTGCATGATTAATGTCCATCGTAAACTTTGACGTATTAATAGCTAGCCCATGGAGGCAATTATCGCTATGAGAGATATTGTAACCTCTTCTCTAATACCCACAATGTGCAGGCAGCTCAATTAAATGCACCACAAAATTAGTGATGCACACATCGACCTCGGTCACAACCTCAAGATCTCTCTCTCTCTGACTTTTGATTCTCAATTTTGCTCATCCCATTTCTCATTCCCAATTCTCATTTCTCGATCAATTCTCTCCCTAAACCCTGATATTCTTCATATTCACTGCTTATTGATTCTCAATTCTCTGGCTAGTCCACCACTGCAGAGGGTATATAGTTTGTATCCTTTAAAAAGTCCTGCGTACGGAGCGGTCTTACGCTGGAGGAGTCCACCAGACTACTCACCTTCTTCCCAGACTTATAGTTGTCCCGGATATACTCCTTCATGGACCTCAAGGCCGCTTCACGACACAACTCTCGGAGATCAGACCCACTCATACCTTCAGTGTAGGCTACAATGGTCTCCAAATCAAATTCAGAGTCTAGCGTGGCTTCACTTAGGATTTTCTTCAAAATAGACCGTCTTTGGCCGCGGTCTGGCTTGCCAATGGCAAATCTCTTGGGCAATCTCCGCATGAATGCCAGGTCGATATCGTTTTGACGGTTGGTGGCTCCCATAACCATAATACGACCATTGGAAACGAGTCCATCCCAAAGCGTCATGAACTCGGCTTTAAGCAACGAGCTCACCTCGTGGTCAGTGGACGAACGATCACGTAAGAACGAGTCGATTTCATCAATGAAGATAATACATGGCTGCAATTTGTTGGCCAACGAAAAAATGGCGTCCACAATCTTGTTGGATTCGCCATACCATTTATCCATAATAGTCAGCATTCGAATCAGCAAAAAGAAGGCCCCGCTCTCTTTGGCTATGGCCTTGGCCAACATGGTCTTACCACATCCTGGAGGCCCGTAGAAAAGCACTCCTTTGGGCGACTGGATAAGCGACAGATGCGTAGCAAATAAATCTGGCTCAGTCAAAGGCAAGATCACCGCCTCGTGGAGCTCATCAATGATCTCGTTCAAGCCTCCAATATCATCAAAAGATACCTTCAAATCCTCAGGAAGTACAAGGCTATTAAGAAGCGCTTTCTCGTACTCATTGAACAGAAGCTTCTTCAAATCCCTATTATGTTCCTGGATCTTCCTCAACACATTGTGACTATTCTTCTTACTGTCCTTGTTGCGCGAGGCGTCCAGGCTCTCATTCAAGAGGTGGTTGAGCATGTAGTACATGGAGAGGCCGGCGCCCGTGAGGAAGAAGATATCACCCAAGAGCTTGAGGTCCAACTTGAGGCCCCACAAATCTAGCTTGATCTTGTTCATGGTGTATAGCAACGTGTAGTACTAGTGGTGGGGAGATATATATAACAGTGAGAAAGTATAACTTGGGGTCTGAATAAAGTATCCGAGGCCGCGGAGGTGTACGGGTGTCATGCCAGCTTAGATAGAGCATCATCTCATCTCTTGCATCTACCAACCAATGGCTAAATCGGACAAGCATGCGATCCGCATGCCGGGCGCAGTCCTAGATCAGATTAGGACGAAACAGGAGAGTGGTGAATATAGCAAGGACAAGAGATTCGGCCAGAAACGGAAGTTCACCGAAAAACGGGTCTCTAGAAAAGACAGGCGGAAGGAGGAGAGACGTTTGAAGAAGCAAAAACAGCATAGACCCAAGAGCAACGGCCATACACATGAGGGAAGCCTAAATAATGGTCAATCTCAGAAAGAAAGCCTAAATAATTCTGTTTCTGATCCCAATGATGTGGAGCAGATGAGCCATGAAGAGAGTGAGACTGAGGAAGACCCTTTGGCTGCCTTGAAGGCCCTTAAAGCCCAAAAAGAAGCCAAAAAGAAGCTGGAAAAAGCAAAGAGTCTGGAAATGGGTTCTAAGGACTCTGGCTTTCGTGTGGTTCGTGAAGATGACTTGGACGATGAGCTTAGTGAAGGTGATTTGGACGATTTAGGGTCAGAAGGCGAATTTGATGAAGATTTAGACGGAGAGTTTGAAAGAGAGTTTGATGAAGATGATTCGGTTGACTCTAATGATTTCGATGGTTTTGAATCAGATGAAGATGCTCCAGAGGATCCACTCGCTGCTCTCAAGAAGTTGAAGGAAGCCAAAAAGGACAAAAAGGCCAAAACCAGAGCCAAAAGCCAAGAAAAAGAAAAAGAAGAAGAAGAAGAAGAAGAAGAAGAAGAAGAAAATGACGATGAAATGCTCCCTGAAATTCCATCTGATTTTGAGGATCTCAGTGAAGCAGAGGATTTTGGTAATGAGTCCTTTGAAGAAGGAAGCGATTTGGACGAAGCTTTCGATCTGCCAGAGGAACTCGAAGAGACCGAAGACCCTCTAGCCCAGCTCAAAGCCTTGAAGGAAGCAAAAAAAATGGAGGCAGAAAAGAAGGAAAAGAAAGTAGCAGAAGAGAAAGACAAGAAGGCAGACAAGAAGACCAAGAGCTCCAAGGCAGATAAGCCGGTGGAGGCCAACTTCGTGGATCCCTTGGATAACGACTTGGAGTATTATGCCAAGAAGTTGGGACTCAAGTACGGAAAAAAGTCCAAGCTCACCAAACTTGATGATGACGATGTGGTGGGTGGTCTCTTGGACGGCCTAGACTTTGACCTGTCTTCTGAGCATTCAGCTTCGGATCAGAGTGATTATGACCACGAAGAATCCGGTTCTGATGAGGAGCGTGGGCCCAAAGAAAACCCCTTTGTTGCTCCTGGAACAGATGTTCAGGCAGACACCAATGGAGCAGATGCAAATGAGTCCAAATACATTCCTCCCGCTCTCCGGCGAAAAATGGCCTTGGAAAATGGTACCGGGTCTGAAGTCAATGTGGCTCTTCAAAGGTCCATCAAGGGTCCCATTAATAGGCTCTCGGAGGCCAACATTGGCTCCATAGTCAACGAGATCAACGGCCTTTTCCTCTCCAACGCCAGACAGGCCGTCAACGAGAGCTTGACCTCCTTTGTACTCGAAAGTATTGTCCAACAAGGCCGATTGCTTGATACCTTTGTCTACTTGCATGCAGCATGTGCGGTGGCCATCTATAGACTCCAGGGAGTGGACTTTGGGGCATACTTCATCCAGACGCTTATTGAGAAATTCGAAAAGGCCAGAAAAGCCGAGGAAAAGTCCAAAGATGCTCTTAATTTGGTATCTCTTCTATCGTCGGTGTATGTGCTCCAGTTGGTGTCCTCGAAGCTTCTATATGACTTGATCCGCGATCTCATCGATGAACTCTCCGAGGCCAATGCCGAAATCTTGCTCAAGATTATTAGGAATTGCGGCAATCAAATGAGGTCCGATGACCCTGGCTCGCTCAAGGAGATTGTGTTGCAAGTATCCAAGAAATTTTCCTCCCTCAAGTCCACCAGCCCCAGGATGCAGTTCTTGGTGGAAACTATCTCATCTTTGAAAAACAACAAGATGAACTCAGCCCAAGCAGATAGTCACGACTTGATGGTGCGGCTCAAGAAGTTCTTGGGTAACTTTGTCTCATCCAAATTGGCCGATCCTCTCCAGGTATCCTTGGATGATATCCGCAATGTAGACACGCGAGGCAAATGGTGGCTTGTGGGTTCAGCATGGAAGGGCAACGAGGCCCAGCAGGAGGTTTTGGCCAACGTGGAGGCCATGAACGATATCCTCGAGTCTGCGGAGCCTAATTGGTTAGAACTAGCCAAGCTCCAAAGAATGAACACCGATATCAGAAGGGCCATCTTCATCTCCATCATGTCTGCCAACGACTATGTTGATGCAGTGACCAAGCTCGATAAGCTTGCGTTGAAGAAGTCCCAAGAGAGGGAAATCCCCCGGATTGTGGTTCACTGTGCCGTGGTGGAGCCAGCATATAACCCTTATTATGGGATCTTGGCATCCAAGTTGTGTGAAACTCACTCCTACCGGAAAACGTTCCAGTTCATGCTCTGGGACTTGGTCAAGAGTTTTGAAGGTGGAGCGGATGACGATGAAGACGACGATTTTACAGGCTTCGACGATAACCTCGACGACGACGAAAAGCTCAAGAAGATCCTCAATTTGGGCCGACTCTTTGGCAATCTCTTTGCTGAAGGGTCTTTGGCTCTCCACGTGCTCCGAACCGTCAACTTCATCACGGCCTCTTCGGACCTTAAAATGCTTATGGAGGTTTTATTCGTGACGTTCTTTGACCACATTGGAAAGAAGTCCCAGGTCAATGCCATTGGTGTGGGATTAGTTGGAAAGAAAAGCATGTCGGAACAAAAGTTCGATGACCGTATCTTGATTGAGAGGATCTTGAAGGCTAAGGATGAACCTGCCATGTTGAGGGGAATCTGTCTTTTCATCACCAAGAGCGTTCCTCAGAGTGACTTTATTACTGGTAGAAAGCAACGCAAGAGAGTGGAGTGGGGGGTCCGAGCTATGTGTGATGTGACAGAGGAGATTGTCAAAGAAACCGAGGAATTCTAATCAATAGATTATCAACACTATTATCAGTATCATTAATTAACTAATATCATTACTATACTTTACTATACCCTCGCTAGAACAGCCACGGACTCCACGTGCTTGGTTTGAGGATAAAAGTCAAAGCCCGTCACCGATTCAACCTTATACTTCACGTCCATGGCTTCAGAGTGCTTGATCAAAAAATCCAAGTCTCGTGCCTGTGTGAACACATTGCAGCTCACATATACTACGGCACTGGGCTTGAAGGCCACCAACTGCTTGAGGAAGGTCTCTGTAGAACCCTTCCTAGATGGATTCATCAACACCACACTTTCGGCCCCGGTGACCCGCGATTGTAAGAACTCTCCGTTGGTAAACATACACTCGGAATCTCCACTAATGAACTCGATTTTTTTGGGGTTCTTGATACCATTGATACCTGCGTTGTGCTTGGCATATTCGATGGACCGTTTGGAGATCTCTATTCCATACACCTTCCCATCGTCAGGAAGGTTTTTCGAGAGCGAGATGCCCAAGAACCCACTGCCACAGTATGCGTCGATGATGTACTTGTATCCAGGCGAAACTTGAGCTAGTTGGGCCTCGATAAAGTCGAGAAATGTGGGAAGAATGGACCGGTTGTTCTGGAAGAACTCGTTGGCCTCAAACTGGAAAACATGGTCGCCCACCTTTTCCGTCACCACATTATGCCGGTTGGTCAAGCACACATGCTGAAACTCTCCAGTGGCATGGTTGATGCGGATCAGGTCACGAAGAAGAAAGTCAGCCGGGACTTTCTTGGGTGCTCCGATTTCGAGCTTCTGCCGAAGCTGCTCCTGGAATACTGCCTTCACCTGTGGAAGCTTCTCATTGATGGTATTCGTTGCAATGGGACACCTTTCCACGTCCACCACAGACGAACCAAAGGAAGCACTTTCAAAGCCAACAGCTAATGGAAGATCCTCAAGCAGAGTATTTTTAAATACTCGTGTGTGGGGCGTGAGCTTTGTCCGGTACGAGTACTGCATGGGCGACTCCACCACCACGCCAAAGTTGGCTATACTGCTTTTATCTAGGCCAGGACAAAAGTACAGGTACGCCCTCGAAATAAAGCTTTGTTTCATGTTTAGCTGTTTCTCGTAAGGCAACATCTGGAGCTGGCACCCACTGCACTTCGCAAAGTGCTCACACAATACAAGACCATCATTCCGTCCACTGGACCTTCTGGACTTGCGTGACACACTCACCAACTCGGCCTCGGCGTAGTACTCGTGGTGTCTTTGTAGCGAGACTTTCACCTCGTCTCCAGGAACAGTTTTGGGGATCTTGACCACGGTCATCACCGCCTCATCTGTACATGTGGGGTCATAGACAATCCTGCGGACCAAGCCCAAGCCATCACCTTCGGAACTCGCACTTAGGACTTTGACCAGATCAGCCTCGCAGTACTCTCTGTTGCGTGCAAAAAGAAAGCGGTGAATAGTATTTTCGGGCACCTTGACACTGTCCAACGAGAGCCCATTGGAGTCTAGAAGAGCCTGGATGTCCCGGTGAATGATGTGGTCACGTGAGGTGGCATCAGTAGAGCCCCGCTTGGTTTTCCGTTTCAACACATTTTGCAAGTTGGTGTAGTTGCGTCGAAAGAATGGCTGGTGGGTGAGCCGGACCGGTATTCTGGTGAACATGCTCCGATGAGATGAGATGCGCTTCTGAGTGCGCACACACCATACACTGCCAAAAAGCTCAAGGTAATCACAGCAACTAATTGTACGTCAACCATTCGACATTGACATTCAACATTTCCACAATTGGACATTTTGAAATTTCTGTAACAGTTCTTGAAACATTTCTGAAACGGTTCACCTTTTAAATTTGTTTTAGCTGGCGGTTTCTTGGGGCTCACTGGAAATGGCTTCTTTGGGTGCCCCACTATACTGTCTCAAGTCGAGGGAAACTGTCTTGGTGCACTTCTGCCGTTGCTCTCTGTAGATTCCAATCAAAGCATCGGAGTTTTCGAATAATGAACTCTTCAACGAGATCACGATAAACTGGAACCCTGGGCCTGCGTGGTTCTTGATGTAGTTGGAGATGCGGGCCACATTGGAGTTATCAAGAGCAGCATCGATTTCATCCAAAACAAAGAAAGGAGAGGGCATGTAGGTGTGGATGGCGAAAAGAAGGGCTAAGGCTGCTATTGTCTTTTCTCCGCCCGACAAAAGTTCCATGTCTCTGAACCGCTTCATTGGTGGCATGGCGTGGTAGCGGATCCCAGCATTATATGGCTCGTCCTCATCCTCCAATGTAAGGTAAGCAGAGCCTCCGAGCGGAGCAGCGTCCGACTTGGTCAATTCCTTGTAAATTCCGTCGATTTTATCGGAAATATGGGCGAAAGCCTTCATGAAAGCCTCACTGCGCAATTGCTTCAACTCGTTGAACCGGTTCAATGCCCGTCTCTCGTCTTGTCTGGCCTTGTTGAACTCCCGGTCAAAGTCCTTGATCCGCTGGTCCACTTCTCTCAATCGATCCAAAGCTTTGGAGTTGGGTGCAAGCATCTCAAGTTCTTTCTGGATATTCTCAATGGCAACGCTAAGCTCGGCTTCTGTCTTTAATGAGTAACGTTCTTGCAATCTGGCTTCCAAAAGAGAGTAGTCCACCTGGATCAGGTATGCAAGCAGCGACACGTCTTGTGTCTCCACTTCAAGAGAAACTGATTCCAAGAATCCTTCTTCAAGAGGCAAGTCAATGCTTTCAAGCTTGCAGTTCTTGAAGATATTCAAACGCTCGGAATCTATCTTCTGTATAAGCTCTTCAGAACCAGAGAGTTCTTCGCTGAGTGTCTTGACTTCAGTTTGAATATCCTTCTTGGAGGCTTCCTTCACATTGGCTTCTTGGAGTGCTTCAGCAAGATCTAACTCGCATTTCTTGAGGGAGTCGACTACGGATTCCACTCTTTCCTGTTCTGATTTCAATGCTTCCGAGAGTGAATCGAAGGTCTCATTCACTGCAGCCAAGTCACGTTCAATACTCATCTTTGTCTGTTCCAATTTCTCGATTCTGGACCGGGTTTCCGTGATGCTCTCCTCCTGGAAAGACAATTTGTTGAGGATAGATTGGATTTCTCTCTGGAGCTGCGCTCTTTGCCTGGAGCGTGATCTCATGGCTGGCCCATGGAAGTACTCGTAGTCTTCGATAGTCAGCAAGCCATATTGTTGGCAAAAATCGGTGTAGATCTTGTCCTGAAGCTCTTTTATCTGCAGCTTCAAGTCAGCCACCTTTTCGTCGACTGCAGCAATGGACTCCTTCTTTAGCATCAAGTCTGCGTCAAGGCTTGTGATCACATCCAGCTGGTGTTTGATTTCCATTCTCTTCTCGCCAGCCTCCCTCTCCAAAACATCCACTTTGCTCTTGACCTTGGGAATCTCTTCGTCTATAAGGGCAATCTCTTCAATGAGGTTATTGAGTTCAATATCTTTGGGTTTCTCACTTTGGAGCTTCACAAGTCGTTGGGTCAATTCTTCTTTCTCTCTGCGCAAGTTCAAAAGCTCCTGCTTGTTCCATGTGACTGCCCTAGAATCACCCTGTCCACTAGTCATGAGCCCAGACTTGTGTATAATGGAACCATTGAGTGCCACGAATTTGCAGTCCAGGACATTGGCCAGGCCCCACTTTAAGTCTCTAGCAATGTCAATATCCTCCACAATAACAGACCCACTCAAAGCAAATTGGACCGCACGCTCAATGGATTGGTCCTCGAATTTCGCAATATCCAAAGCAGGCCATGCACCGTCGCTCAAGGATCTGAGGTAGTTCAAATTATGCTGCTCGGTTACCACGGAGTCTAAAGGAATGAACATCGCCGTTCCAGAACGCCGTTCCTTCAAGATCTCAATGCACTTATGGGCCACAGCCAGGCTTTCCACCACAATAGCATTCTGGTAGCGCCCAAGTGCAGTTTGGAGAGCAAAGTCGTACTTCCGCTGTGACGAGCGGACGAGTTCACTCAACAAGCCCTTGATTGCACCATCTTTGATCAAGTTGCGTAACATTAACACATTGTCACGCAAGTGCTTCTGCGATTGCGTTTCCTTTTGCAAAGACGAAACTTCATCAAGCCTAGCATTGATGGTTCTGAGTTTGGAGGTGGTTTCAAGCTCTGCAAAGTGGTTTTCCTCCGTTCGTTTGATAAGCTCATCCTTAGCAGACTTTTTGATGGCTCTCTGGCTCAAGAGCTCGTTGAGAGAGATGTTGAGATCGCTGATTTTGGAGTCATACGTCCACCGAACAGTCGACTCCAAGTCCAAAATACGGTCGCGGGCATTTTGCTTGCGAGACTCGATGCTCTTGACCGACGAAACAAGCGTTTCCCTATCGTTTTCGAGTATCGACATAGACTCCTCTAGCCGAGACCCGGAGCTTGCCAAAAAGGTATTTCTCAAGGCCTCATATTGCTTCAAGCCCTCGGGTGGAACGTTGATTCTGCTGGTAAGAGACTCGATCTCCGCTTCAAACCGGTCCAACGCTGCCTGTGCTTCAATAAGTGAAATCCTCAGTTCTTGGGCCAACTCCTCTTGGTTCCCAAGGTCGGCCATCAAGTTTTTCACCTTGGTTGTCGTTTGGCGCAGCCTGCTCTCTAAAGACTTCTTGTTAGAAGCCACTGGCACCAAGGCCCTTCTTTTCGAGTCCGCAGCTGATTTCAAATCAAATACTTCTCCATCCAACCGTTTGCGTTCTAGACTTAATCTTGAAGACTCAGCAAGAATACTTTTATGGGCAGCATCCTCGGCCTCAAGTCTTTCTCGGGCCCCAGTGAGTTTCTGCGAGATAGTAGTGCTATCCTGTAAAGCCAGGAAGTGACGTTTCTGGTTGTGGAAAAGCTTGTAGAGGTGGTACATCTTGATGTACTTGTTCTTTTCGGTCAACTTGACTTCAAAGAGATCACGTTCCCTCATCTGCTCCTTGTACTGTTTGGAGTCGGAGGTGAGGTTTCTCTTGCGGGAGAACACTTCCGCAGCAATGTCACGGGCCCGTTCCAGCTCCTCCTTAAGCTGGTCATATTCCTCTACGTATTCAAGAGATCCACTGATAGCCTCCACCAACTTGGACATTTCCTTGGGCGACTGCGAGGCCACGTTCTCGATGTCGCCCTGGAACACCAAGAAGTTGCGCGCCTTGACCAAAATGTTCTCGTTTTTCAACGCCAAAGTGTATTGCAACGCGGTGACATTTGTTCCGTTGATCTTGTATTCCGACGCTCCGCCTTGTCTGATGGTACGCATAAATTTGACCACTTCCCCCGAATTTTTTTCGTACAGAGCACAAACATACGCTGACGTGATTTCTTCTGTATCGCTCAGATCATCCACTGGGCCCCGGTAAATCAAATCATTTAGGGTATGAGAACGGAGCTGTGCTGATTGGATGCCCAAAACAAACGAAATGGCGTCCATCATATTGGACTTGCCTGCACCGTTGGGCCCAATGATGGAAGTAAACGGCGCATTGCCGAATCCAATTTTGGCCGTGCCTTTATACGACTTAAAATTGTGGAGTTCGAGACCAACAAGCCGTCCCATGGTGGTTGTTGTATTGTATTGGAGGTAGTCTAGTCTATAGTGCGCGTCAATAACTGCGCGTGGAGACGCGCGTCTTGTATGGTATTCTTTTATCGTATTCTTTTATCGTATTCTTTTATGGTAGTCCATGAGCTACTAAATCTCTGGATACAAGTAATCGGAGGGGTGAATTTCATAGTGGGATTCAAAAATAGGTTTTTTAAGCAACTTTCAAAAGAATATTGAATCGTCAAGAATTGTAGGAAATTGGTGGAATAAAGGCGTACTGGGTCCTGGGTTTACTTGACACTACTCACTATGTATAGACGCGCAGTAATAGCAGTATAGTAGAAAGCAGTGGAAAAGAATTAAGCAGAAATACAGTGAAGAGAACGAAATAGCATATCAATATTTTGAAAATATAGCAGAAATATAATTGACAGAAAAAAAGTGCTATATAATATTACTAGGTAATTTCAATTATTGACTATTTAATTAATACTTGGTGGAAGCACTTCTAGAGACTGGGAATGGTGACTGGATAGCACTTACTACTGTAAAAGAGTAGTCTATATTACATTACCTACAATTCGATCATTTAATTATATAGCAGGGTAAAAAAAATTATAGCTAATATATGGCAGAGGTGACAGTATTACACAAGTGATATGTCTCTATAAATTCCTATAAGTTCCTATAAGTCAATTCATATTAAACCTTAGAGTAAGTTTTCACTCAGTAGTTCATGGTAGTCTATTAGTTACGTGCTACTGTAGAGTAGCCAAAAAGAAAGTATTATGCAATTCTATGCTAACCCAATATTAGTACTAGTGGATTGACTCGCAGCCTAAGTACCTATAAGTCCTATTCAAGTATTACAATTCAGGAGAAGGGGTGCGCTGGTGGCTGGCTAGTGGCTGATTGCCAACTTATTTGTAATCGTAGGCCCAATTACCGGACGGGTCATGAAAGACCCACCTCGGCTCTAACATGTATAGTATAGTAGTATAGTAGTATAGTAGTATAGTAGTATAGTATTGGAGTATAGTATTGGAGTATAGTAGTAGAGTGAGTATAGTAGCACATAAATATACTTTGTATTAGGCTTACCGTAAGCATTTACTGCAACAATATATGGTAATTTGATATTAGTGTTCGAAAACATTCTGCCATTATTTGTCAATTTTCTGGCAATATGCTATGAGTCAGATATACAGGTACATTGAGCCGAGGTACCATAATACTACAATATAGACATAGATTTCATGAGTCATTGTCCAAGTAATACAGAATAGACCCCAAATTCTATAATTCACTTTACTACTAGACTACTACTACACTGTACTACACTGTACTACACTGTACCGTACTATATTGCACTACTAGACTATACCACACAGTACTATACTATACTGTAATACTACACTATACCACACAGTGTTATATTCTTTGATACATTTATGTTAGCCTAAACTTGCATTCGTTGATGATTCCTCAAGAAGGGGAACCAAAGCGGCACGTATAACTGTGAGAGAAAACGTGGCATTCAAAAAACTCTCCTGTAGAACAATGGTAAGGATTGTTCTAGAATATTGCCACGGCGTTTGAAATAACCATTATTACCATCGGACAGAATAGGGATCATAATACATCTATAGGCAGGGTCCTGCCTATCATGGATCTAACACACAGTACTATACTTTACTGTACCCCTACTATACACTATACCACTACACTATACCACTACACAGGATAACAACAACCAATGAACACTAGTGACTAAGTACTAGGTGTATCAACTAAAGAATCTAACAGTAGTAGTCAGCACTAGTAGTCAGCAATAGTACAGTAGTAGAAAAGCCAGCTATGCTATGAGGTCAGTATATTCATTACTTAAAGCATACAATAATGTATTAATAGGTGGCATGGTAGTGGTATAGCAGTCCGTGTTAGTAGTAGTCATTATTGAATATTTAGTATACAAGGCACAGCATATCAGCATTATTATTAGCTTTAGTAGTAGTAGTAGTAGTAGTAGTAGTAGTAGTAGTAGTGGTAGTAGTAGTGGTAGTAGTAGTAGTGGTAGTAGTAGTGGTAGTAGTAGTGGTAGTAGTAGTGGTAGTAGTAGTTTTACCATACATACACTAAAATAATCTAGAACCGCCTTTTCATTCAATTCTATCATTCAGTTCTGCTCATATCTATTAACTCATTAGCCAGTATTTAGTTCTACAGTGTGCATAGGAGGTATTAGATAGTATATAGTGATGCTGGTTCAAACCATAGTATTTTGCTACCTAACACTACTACACTGTACGGCAGTATCCACTAAGTCGGTGTACCTACTAATACTATTACGTGGATATACGACTGTGACTCTCTACTATGAAAGGACTGACTATAATAAGACCGACTATAATAAGACCGACTATAATAAGACCGACTACATGACTCTGACCCTGACACTACACTCTACTACACACCATTGGTCTATACTACATTTTTAATATTAGTGTACTACACTTACACGGTAACTCAGCTATACTATGACTTTTGATCTATACCGCTGGTATCATCTTCACTTCACTAAGATACATTTGTATTACTGGCCATAGACAAAGTATTTAGAAATGCAAAAGAATACTTAACTTGTTCTCAAAAGGTTTTCTTAAAGTTCTTGGGTTTGACATGCATCATTAGTTATTAATATTAGTCAAGTTAGTTCTGCTTGAACGACGTGGAGTAGAGTGCCAGGAACCCCCCGCTGCTCTTGGAAGGCCGGGCGTATGCAGGACGCTGGAATGAGCCAGGTTTCCGAAGTCCACTGGGTGTTGTGATGGCCGAGTCTTTTCCGACTTTGTTTGAAATGAAAGGCGATAATGCCGGTTTGGTTTGCGCGAGTGGTGCTCGGTCCTGTTCATTAGGTTGGTGAACATCATTGTTTCCAAGTGGTTTTCGGTAGTGAGGCATCTTGAGTCCATTAGCAGAGCTCCATGGTGCGTTGGGATTGGAAGGTCTTGGGTGGGACTCGAGATCAGACTTTGCAAAGGACACATCATCTGTTTTCTTCCGTTTTGCATCCTCTAGAGTTCCCCCATAAGCCCGTTTCTGTGCTTCTCTTATATGTAATGCCTCACCAGCACTGGCTGAATTGCGCTGCTCCATCATTGCAGTATACTTCTCCTTCAACTCCTTGTTCTTGTCGGTGGTCTCGGCCTTGACGAGGAATGGTAGCTGCATATAGTCACCTGACCTGATGCTGCCATCCAACGTGGTATTGATAACCTGCGTGATGGTGCTGAGGATCTGCTTGGTATCCTTGACTCCGATCTCATTGGAGTACCTCCAAACACCCACAGCAATCACGGCACACGTAGCAGCCAGTGCAGCATCCAGGGTCATTTCAGACCCACCTTCCCCAACCAAGTGGATATACTTTCCGAGCATTCCACTGAGCTTGGAATTGTATAAAGATACAGTCTTGCTCTTGGAGTCATTCGAATCCGACGACCCGTTATCGGCACTCTCTTCCTTCTGCTGCCGAGCAAACCGCTTTTCACGTCTTTTGGAAAACTCATCTTCCATCCAGAGGGTCTTCTCCTGAGAATTCCCTTCGCCAAACATGTATGCGGCACGCCTGAGCACTCGGGCCCGTAGGTCATTATCCTTGTTCCTCTCTGCATTCTCCTCTCTCCACTTTTTCTTCCGTTCTCTGTTTTCAATCCTTACTCTTTCCTTATACTCCAGGGAGTCCACATCTCGCTTGACTCCCACGAGAGCAGCACGGAACCGTGTGCTATTATAGCTTGAGATTGCTGTGTGGGCACAATCGTAAAATTCCTTCAATTGTTTTTCGTTCTGCATCTGGCTGGACTCCTCCTCCGTCTTGCTTTCGGCCATGGCCTTTTCCTGCGGCTTGATGTACCCAATAATATTGGTGAGAAGGGTCTGTGCACGCTGCGAATCGTCTATGGAACACACCAAAAACTGCTTTCCCTCTTTAAGATCTTCCAAGCATCTTTTCTCTGATTCAGGCAGTTTTTTGAGCTCTTGTACTATTTCTTGGACCCGTTTTGTTGCACAAATCGACGTTTTGGTGAGCATAAGCGCATTGGTCATTTGTCTGATCACCAGCATTAGATTTTGAGACTGTGTTCCCGATTGAATGTGGTGTGAAAGGGACGAAAGAATGTTCGACAATTGCGGGTTCATTTGCACAGAGCTGGCCGGCTCGGGTTTCATGGAGTCCTCGAGAGTCTGAATTGCAGAATAGTCTCTTTTGGCTGGGCCTGTCATGGAAGCACGATGCAACGCAAGGGTTTGTGCAATTGAAAGTGGTTTTCCAGTAGGCTTTTCGCCCTTTGGCTCAGTAGTAGCACTATCGTCTTTTCGAGCAAGTGCATCCTTCACTGAAAGTGCTGCTATGGCAGCTGCAGTAGATAAAGCATTGGGTTGTTCGCGATAAGTGTCCAGAGAGGATGTTTTGGAGATGGAAGTTTGAGACTCATCAATATCTAGAGACGTGATGAGTTCTTGGGGGTTCAGCATGGCCATGTTGAAGGCATTCTGAAGGATTTCGTTCATGTGGAGCTTCTCCAAATCCAGCTCGTTTTCTGCTGAGGCCACCTGTGCTTTCAGCGGAGCTTGAGACGTTGCAGTGTTGACGGCATTTGCAACTGCGGACTTGATGGCGGAATCTAACGTTTGGGAGTCCTCTTTATGGGCCACGGTTTGGAAGTGCGCCAACACATTTTCGTCTAGGACCGGGATATCTTTCAGACCCGAAGCCCCAGTCTCCAGGTTGCTGACTTTATGGGAGATTTCACCTGCCAACTCATCAATAAAGCTTTGACGTCGTTTCTGTAGACCCTCGGGTTTGGAGTCGTTTGAGTTTATGCGCTCAACGACATCTTGAACTATGCCAGCGAGATTCGACCCGGCCAGATCCTTTGCTGCTTCAGATTGGACATGGTCTTTTCCTGCCTCTGAAAGCGTTTCATCTTCCTTTTTCATGTCGTAGATAGAATTTAAAGACTGAGAGATGGCCTGGCGTAAGATCTCATCTGAAGAGAGTGCAGGACCAGGGACCAGTGCATGTTTAGGCACAGGTTCAGGCTGGACTTCTGACGGTTTATCGCTTTTGGCAAGATTCTGAAATACCTCTCCAATGGCATCTTCAAGGTTTTGGTCATGGTCTTCTTTCTTGATGTCAAATGTGTCCTCAAGAGCCAAACCCTCGTTGGCCGTTGGGTTGGAAAGACTCTTGAAGGCATTACCAATAGCAGCTTCAAGATCTGTATTAGCATCAGGATCAGTAGTTTCATCAGTAGTAGCTTTTTCCTGTGTATTGTTCATTTCTGGCTCGCCCTGCTTCATCTCAGCACCTACACTCAGTGGGTCTTCACCAGCTTCGCCAGTATGTTCAGTCAGTCCACTCGAATGGTCATGATGGATCTCTTGATTTGCAGGAACTTCCAGGGAGAACTCCAGAATCTTTGAATCAGTCTCATTGAGTTGGTCAATTTGTGATTCCTTAGCTTCAGAACCTGCCCCAGCCTGTGGGAGCAAGTGGTCCAGTTGATAATCGGAATCAGAAGCCAGGGGTTTAGGAGAGTCATGGGGGGAGAAATCGGACTGGGCTAAAGACCCAAATACCAGGCCCACCACGGCCTCGAGGTCGGGCTCAGACTCGGGCTCAGGCTTGGATTCTGCAAGTGCAGGCGCAGGCTCATTGAATATAGGCTGTTCATGTAGCAGCGGGCCAGAAGCCTCGTTTAACATGGCAAAGTGTTTAAAGGCATCGCCAATGGCATTCTCCAAATCTAGGTCATCTGCAGAATACAGAGGGTCATTTTGGGCAGACTCATCGGGCTGCTGGGAATCATGTTTCTGGGCATCCATCTCATGGGCTTCATGGTTGATAGCATCTTGTTCATGGTCATCTTGGTTACCATCTTGGGCGTGGACGTGTTGGTGGGGATGTAGCTCTGCAGCGTACTCATCCATGGTGGATGTGGCGTGAAATATGGGGTAGATAAGGGTCACAAGTTTACTGTGACTGTTTTTTTCGATGCTTGTTATGATATGTATCTTGCGCGCCTTCATACCTTACCTTACACTTGCCCATAGTAAATATACTCATCCACCAGTGTATTTAATTTTTTTCTTTTTCTTTTTCTTTTTCTTTTTCTTTTTCTTTTTTGTTCTAATTGTTTTTATGGTGTTATTATTAACAAATTTTATTCACGTTGCTTGATCTTAGTTATGGTTTATGACTGTATTGTGGTGTCCATTTATGGACTGTATCATGTGGGTGGTTAAATAGACTCTGAATGCGCGTGAGATACTGCAAACTGAGATGAACATACTACTAGAGGATGGTCCCAGATTTGTGATATTAATACAACACTAATAGTGGTAGGTATTAAGTGGTAGTTATTAAGTATTAGATATTAAGTGGGTGGGTTAAGAAAGAAATTGTAGTGACCAGATCATTATACCAGAGTAGGTTGCTCACTCTGTCTATTCTGTGCACTGGCTGCGACATATCGTGCATCATAAGAATGGACGTGCACGCTGGGATGACAGTGGTCATAATACTGTATCATAGTTTTAGAGGAGTTTTTTATGAATCAAGTCACAGTCGTAGTATAGCTTGCATTTTGGTATTTTACTACGTGGTATAAATTACCATGATTCTTGGCCATATACAGTTATTCTGAACATTCACTTTATACAAGACATACCAATTTTGATCATGGGTTGATTGTATAGAAGAAGTTAGTTCAAGACTAATTTCGTTTTGCCTAGAAAGGTGAATTTCATATTTTTTTTCAAATTCTTTCCTGATCTATTAGAATGTACATTATGGGATTTTCAAATACAGGGTAGTAAGAGCCCATTAGATGGCTCTAGGTCTATTTTATGGTTGTAGTAATCAATTATCTTGGTATTTATACTTTATTGTATCACTCATAGAATAAATATATAGCGACGAAGTTATTAGTCATATAGCCTACCAATAGAAAGTCTACAGTAGCTCTATAATCAGTAACATACACATGCACACTTATAGTCATAGACTTTGACTTAGACTTAGACTTAGACTTGGTCATAGACTTAGACTTTGACAGGGTAGAGAATAGTTTAGTAGTTCAGTAATGAAAAAGTAGTCATAGTGAGTAGTTGGGTAGGACTCTAGATACGTGGTGGATTTTGCAGGTGCAATTAAGACTAACTAGATGAATCAGGTGTAGAGCTTTGATATGAATTTAACAATCTACAAGAGCCAACAAACTATTTACCATTACTGTCATTCTGCTGGTACATAAGGCTCAATACAATCTACCAGTAATATCTAAAAATTAAGTCACCAACACTTGAAAAGTATATATGCTAGTGGCAGTACCTTCTTATTATGAGCTAGATTGTAACCTTTTTATTACTTGAAACAGTCAACTCAGTCGATGAGTTATCTTTACCTAATGCTACGGTACTAGATCATGCTACATTTTCTCATGCACGCTTTTAGTATATGATGGTTTATGTCTGTTTGAAGATCAGTGTCGTTTCTTTCGAATCTCAAAAAAAGTACCACAGTCCAGTCTAGTCATTCCAGTTTATAGAGTACTAAATGTACTAACAGTGATACAGTACTAATTGTACTAGTGCGATGGTAATACAGTACTAGCTAGAGCTGTTCCTACTTCAGTACCAAAAGTAATGGTGGGATGATGACAATCAAGTAGAATGTTACAGTACTAATGGAGGTACCTAATAATGGCACAGTCTTATTATAGTACTAGTTAGTCTAGTGCCAAGTACTGGTGGTATTACAGAACTAGTCTAGTGGCAGGCTAGTGTTAAAGTACTGAAGGTGATATCATAGTACTAAATATATTAATAGTAATAATGACTGTTAGATTCTGGTTACTTCCAGTACTCTGTTTTGTGTGTTTTGTATGTTTATTCGCCGATGTTTCCTCAAAGAGGAACCATCGCACCTTATATAGACTAGTCCGGCATAGAGGAATGGAGGTCGTATTGAAGGCCGAAGGCCGCTCAACATCTGATGTACCAGTGCAGGGTTTCAACATCCACATGGGTAGTACACTACCCATGATGGGTTCAACAATGGCCATATAGTCGAGTCAGTCGAATCATAGTCAGATAGTCTAGTCTACAGAACCCAGTCAGTCTACATAGTCTGCTCGTAGTTCACCGTAGTTCACCGTAGTTCATAGACCATCTAATCTAAAATCAACCGACTAGATAGATTGATTGATAATCTTGGCAAATTCTGCTTCTGGGTAGCATGCTATTCTTACTTTCTTCTGCCATTAATCCAAGGCCTGCACACAGACACACATATGGGCATACAGGCAAATATACAGACAACAGATAATTAAAAAAACGGTTACAGTAAGCATAATAATTGTTGACCGTATTTTATGTTATGGCAATGAAAAATCTGTCGTATTAGTCCGTCATATAGTCCGTCTCTCATGTCCGTCTCATGTACCACGTATACGCCACACATAACATACTCAGCATAGTCAGCCATCTTTTGTTCTGTCTTCTCGCGCACTTCGTACAGGCCCTGTCCTATATCACGTCCACTCTCTCTCACAACAACCTCAATTCATCTTCAGGAAACACAATGAAAATCACTTTCAGAGACTTGAAGAAGCAGACCGTGGAGGTTGACGTCGAGCCCTCCGATACTGTATGTATACCCTGCAATGAGCCTCCTTTCCTTCCATTTGCCTCCCTCCACTCCCAAATCCCTTAGTACCAGACACCATACAGACACCATACACTATAATTGATCCAGCCACCATACATTCATACATCTATACATTCATAGAAACACAATCATAGAGATATTGACTTATTCCACATTCTCCATTCATCCACATATTACATCCATTTATACATTACATTCATTCATACATTACCATACGCTCATATACTTACTGTGCTTATACTAACAACAGGTTCTCTCGACAAAAGAAAAGGTGGCGCTTGCGAAGGATGTGGATGCCACCCAGTTGAAGTTTGTCTACTCGGGAAAAGTGCTCCAGGACGAAAAACAGTTGCTGGATTTCAGAATCAAAGAGGGTGACTCGGTGATCACCATGATATCCAAGAAAAAGGCTGCCCCCGCCGCTGCTGCCGCCACACCTGCCGCCGCTGCTTCTACCAACGACACCGCCCAGCAACAGTCGCTGGCGCAGCCTGTCTCTAGTACCCAGGAATCCAATGTCTCTAACGCCGCCGACTTTTCCCAGGGCCTGGAGAGGGAAGCCGCCATCCAGAACATGTTGGAGATGGGCTATGAAAGACCCGAGATCGAGCGTGCTTTGCGTGCTGCCTTCAACAACCCTCATAGAGCCGTGGAGTACTTGCTTACTGGCATCCCCGAGACTTTACAACAACCCTCAGCACCCGTGGCGGTCACTACTGGCGCCAATGCCGCCGCTGCTGACTCGGCTGATGTCGCAGGGGAACCAAACCACGAGAATATGTTTGATGCTGCTGCTGCTCATGGAGATCAAGGTGCAGGTGAAGGAAGCACGGAAATGAGCGATGCCAACCAGCTCGCATTGCTCCGTGAAGCAATCAGAAGTAACCCGGAATTGATCCAGCCTTTGCTTGAGCGTATAGCTGCTGCCGACCCCCAAGCTGCCGCCTTGATCCAGCAAGACCCTGAGGGTTTTGTGCAGAGATTCTTGGATAGCGACCTTGAGTTGGAGGGAGAGGAGGCAGAAGGTACCGAGGAGCAGGACGTGGTGAGGGTGCAGTTGACCGAGCAGGACGAGAGTGCCATTGCTCGGTTGTGTGAATTGGGTTTCGAGCGCAACTTGGTCATCCAGGTCTACATGGCCTGTGACAAGAACGAGGAGATCACTGCTGACATTTTGTTCCGTGACACTTAGGTGGTCAGTGACATGGTCATACGTGGCAGCAAGGTTCTACACAAATCATCGAATAGAGGCAATCAATCTATAACTTGAGATAACGAAATAAGAGCAACACGGGCTAATAGTTAACAGTTAACATTTAATTGTTGTTAAGTTGCTAACGGTTGACAGTGTCAAAGGAGGTGATACTAGGAATGCCGGCCTTGTCCAGGTCAGCAATCGGGGCATTTCCCTCACGCACAACCAACGTATAGTTCAAGCCCGAGTCTTTGGCGGCGTTGATCTCCAAGATGTTATCGGAGTAAAATGTCACCAGGTGGGGCTCGCAACCAATGGATTCACATATTTTTTTGTAAGATTGAGGCAGAGTCTTGAAGCCCGAGGTGGTGATATCGTAGTAGCCACGGATGCGGGGTTTCAAGTCAGTGGACACGCCCTCCACATCCACGTAGCTAAACAACAATTTCTGTGCAGCCACACTTCCAGAAGAGTAGATGTACACATCCTCGGACCTGTTTAAGAAGTCTATGGCATCCACATACAACGGAGCCTTAAGGTCGCCCTTCTCGTAGCCCTTTTTCCACACCTCTCCTTGGAACTGCTTGAGCACTGGGTCCTTGATATCCTGGTCTACCAAACTCTGGATATGGTTTCTAAGGGCCGTCTCCGACTCTATGGCCGAGGCAGGAAATTGACTGACTATGCCACAGATCACGTTCTGTTCCGCCTCCGGAGGAAAGTTCACATCCTTAAGGTAATCAGGGTACGCGGAAAGAAAGTAGGGGTACAACACATCCTTAACAAAGGAAATGGAGCATATGGTGCCTTCGATGTCAAGTAGAGAGATCATGGTGTCGCACGTGACAAACACTGTGCGTATCAGAATATCAGAATCTCAGTCTCTCACCTCACTTTAAAGCCTCACTTTAAAGCCTCACTCTTAAGTCTCACTCTAAAGCCGCACTTCTCAGTCACCTCACTCTCTAATAATCTCACTTAGTCTAAACCTGGACAATTGATATACACAGAAAAGGGAAGTAGCCAAAATAAAAAATGTATATTAGTATCGTTTCTTTGATTATTTCTAATCTTTAAAAACAATTAATATAGATCAAGTGTTTCAGTATACAATACTCTACCATACAATACTCTATTATACTACATTCTAGTCTACCCTACCGTACAATACTCTATTCTCTACCATACAATACTTTACTCTACCATGTTATACTCTGTGTGTGCTAGTCTAGTCCAGCAATCCTATACTCTACTCTACTGTGGTCTTCTTTTCAATCAGGTGGTGGTGGATAGTCTATATACTTTACTATACTACTCTTACTTCTTACTCAAATTAGAATACTCACCACTTGCTACTCAACTCAACAATTGACCAAGTAATTGTTCTTTATAGTCAAGCACCATGAAGCTCAGACAAGGTCTACCTACTTTACCATCCGACTCTCTATTATGACTACGACACTCCACATTACTATGTCCACTTTCTACCATACTCTACCATACTCTACTCTACATACTCTACTCTACATACTCTACTCTACATACTCTACTTCCTCACACTCTTCCTAATCTACTATCTCACTATACTCACCATGCTCTTTTTCCTCTCCACGCTCTACCATGCTTTTTCGCTATACTCTTTTTTCTCACTCACTTCATTCGCTATGCTTTTTCGCCATACACTTCGCTGTATTCTTTTTCTACACATTCCCTACTCTCTCCTTCTCACTCCACCATACTCCACCAGCCAATTCCACACCTTATTTTTACACCCACTAAAACACAATATTCCATTCCAGCCAATTGTTTCTTATATTATCATTCATTTTGTCTATTCTGATAATTCTCTTCGTATATCTAAAAACTCTTTTCGTATATCTAAGAATTCACTTCGTATATTCCAATTTTAACTCATACTCATACTCATGTTCATGTTCATAGCATTACGCGGAGGATGGTCCGTACTGGAAAAAAACGTGAACAGCCACATTTTGATAGTACACATCAGACCCACAACACACACCTACCCCCAAATATTGAAGTAAAAAATACGAACAGAATAAAGAATCTAATATAACCACACTATCCATACCTTATCTGTACATTACCCATAAATTACACATACATTCATTAATATCAATAGCACACACTGATTTACATTAATTACATTGGGTTCCGCAACTTTATCTAACTTGACCCCACCTCATGTTCCAAGCAACTAGTCATACTAAACACTTCAGTTTTTTTTTAAAGAAATTAAATATTCTGGGCTGAAATACATATTAAACATATCCGAAACACACATGTATTAAATCGGAATTAAATCTGAAACATAAAACATGAATGGGAGGGACTCACCGTAGATTCCTAAGATTCTTGGGGTGCACGGAATTATTGCTGTGAGCATCTGGCGCGGCCGTCAGATCTGACACTGGGCCTTGCCAGCGTCGTTCTCAACATTCTTTATCTCCTGCACCTACGCTATAATTAATTTGTTTGCATGCTTAGCCACAAGGCCCCTACTCCCCTCTTCCGCCACCTCCTGTGAAACTATATACATTTCTTAGATTCTGGACCAAGACCCAATTCCCTGGGTTTCTGTCTATCCAAACTCCTGTTTTATTCCCTGATCATTTCCTCACGCTTCAGATTGCGCTCTAATGTCCAGCTTGCTATCTCTGGATCTACCACAGGAAGACTATATAAATGAAGACCACATCGAGGCGTTTGCTCATGCCTTGGCATTTACTGACCCTGAAGATAGCGACTTGATCTCCACCCCTTCCACTGATCGGCTATCGGTGAAACCTGAAGAAACTGCAAAAAATGGAGCCAAGGACTTTCACGAGGAAACAAACGACTCGGAGTCCGCTAAAAATAACGAATTGCTTTTGAACTCAACTAATCTCTCTCCAGACATGACGAAAGTCTCTCCAGATAAGGCTAATCTTCTGGAAAAGGCTCCCACACCCGAGCTGGGTGCTTCAGACAAGTCTGCCAAAACGGCCTTGAAGATCTCCTCCAAAAGCGACTGGTTTCCCTCCAGCATCGATACCAAAAAAGAGCCCAGGCCATCCTCTAATATCTTCTCCAACGAGTTCAGGAAATCCTCCTCCTACATGTTCTTCAGATGGCCGATCTTGGCCTTTATTCTAGGCTGGATTTCCTTCCTTTGCTTCATCTACACAATCATCCGGGCCTACGTGGCGCTTCTGGAGTACTTTTTTACGTGGACTGGAGAAAGGAAGAAACTCCGAGATAAGCTCCGGCTGTCTGCCAACTATGAGGAGTGGGTGCAGAATGCCATTGTCCTAGACAAGTTTCTTGGCCTTGACAAGTGGTCCGATAACCCCAAGTTCTCGTACTACGATCCCCAAACTATCACAAAAACAATGAAGATGCTTAAGCTCTTGCGGAAAAAGGGGCAGGTACATGACTTGATGGTGGTGCTTCAAGGCTGCTTGAAGTCCAACTTTGCTGGTATCGAGAACAGACAGCTATACTCACATAGGTACTATGGCACCAAAACGCTCGTCACTCAGTATATCGAAGAGGTAGTCAAGTCCATTCGCTGTGTTTCTGATGCGAGTGAAGATGTGGTTTCCATGAAGCAGAAACGGAAGTTCTTCAAGGTGGTGCAGAAAAATTACGGCAAGACCGCCCTCTGTCTCAGTGGTGGCGCTTGTTTTGCCTACACCCACTTTGGGATCGTCAAGGCATTATTGGAGAACGACTTGCTTCCAAAAATCATCTCCGGTACGTCTGGAGGTGGTCTTATCGCAGCATTGACGTGTTCAAGAACAGATGAAGAATTGAAGCAGCTTTTGGTACCTGCTCTAGCCAGCAAAATCACTGCTTGCGAAGATCCCTGGTACGTCTGGTTGCCCCGGTGGTGGAAAACAGGAGCCCGGTTCGATGCAGTCAGCTGGGCACGCAAGGCCAACTTCTTCACGCGGGGCTCGTTGACGTTTCAGGAAGCCTTCAATAGAACGGGACGCAAGTTGAACATATCAACGGTCCCCGCCGAGCCACATTCGCCAGTGATTCTATGCAACTCAATCACTTCTCCCAACTGCATCATCTGGTCATCATTGCTCGCATCTTCAGCAGTGCCTGGGATTTTGAATCCTGTGGTTCTCATGATGAAGAATACATCTACAGGCGAAGCAAGCCCCTTCAGTATGGGCGTCAAATGGAAAGATGGGTCGCTCAGAACGGATATCCCTGTGGATGCGCTCAACACATACTACAATGTGACATTTTCGGTTGTGTCGCAGGTGAACCCCCACATTTCGCTTTTCTTTTATGCCCCTAAAGGGACAGTGGGAAAGCCTGTAGCCATTCCTCGGCGGAAGACCCAGAAACAGAAATTTGCATCGCTTAGAGGAGGATTCTTTGCCACAGCCACTGAGCACTTGCTCAAGCTCGAGATCAAAAAGTGGCTCCAGATCGTGAAACTACTTGATCTCTTCCCCAACTGGCTGGCACAGGACTGGCTGAATGTGTTCTTACAGAGGTTCACCGGAACACTTACCATATGGCCACGCAATAGGTTCAAGGACTTTCTTTATATATTGCTGGATCCTAACGAGGCTCGAATGGAGGAGTACTTGCAAAAGGGCGAGAGGAGCATGTACCCTCGCCTTTTGTTCTTGAAGCACCGGTTGAGTATCGAGCGGGCCATTGAAGATGGCAGGGATCTTTGCAAAGGCCCGACACTGGGCAAGAGCAAAAGCGATATCTTTGGGTCTCCATCGCCAATGGCATCTGATGATAATGCACGAATGGACCTAGGCCTTTCGGACCCCATCAGCAATGCCCCCGACGACAATACTTCCGACTCCTCGGACATGGACTATTCAGAAAGCTTTCTGACGGGCAAAACAGACTTTGATTCCGCAGAAGAGAATGACGAGGAAGCCGAAGAAAAATAGAGGAGCAAGCCGACGAAGAGGAAGAAGAGGAGAAAACCGAGGAATGAGCCAGAGTGGACCGAAAATAAACTAGAGTGAGCCAGAAATGAGCCGCATGGCTTAATCTAAACCATGGCCTAGTCCGCAGCCATGGCGTTCTTGACCCGCGCATTGAGCTTGTTGCAATCGCCGATCTCTCCCTCACTAGATAAGATCACATCCACATATTTATATACATAGTCCATTGACTTGGCCAACAACAACTTCTCGGCCTCCTTGAAGTTCGAGAGTACCCACGCGGCCATGGAGTCCCGCGACGCATTGGATGGCTTGGGGCCTATGCAGATTGCAAGCTTATAAGCGGTGATGCGGTCGGACTGGAGCTCCTTCACCACCGACTTGATGCCCCCATGTGACTCGTTCTTCTTGAACGGCTGCACCCGCACTATGGGCATGTTGGCCTCGAAGTCGTCGTAAACAATGAAGATCTTACACGTGCCGATTTTCTCGTTGGCGAGAAACTTTTGCATCGGCTTGCCCGATTCGTTCATATACGAATTAGACTTGACAAAGTACACATTGTCCAAGGACGTGATGGAGTAAGGGCCTTTTTTGACGAGCTGCGATGCTCCTAGCCCACTGATCATTTCTTTTAAAACATAGTGTCCTGTAGAATGTCGGTTGATGGGACCGGGGTTTCCTACCGAGAAGAACACTATACTGGCCATTGCTGGGAGCTCCACCACGCGCGGTCTACCGCACTAAATACACGTACATACCAGTGAAGTCATACATACATCATCCACCAGTATACTTGGAGATATTAACTAGTACTTAATGCCTAAGAAATCTAAGAAACGGTCCAATGGCAAGGGCTCTGCAAAAAGTTCTCCCATGCAGAACAAAAATTTGGAGAATGATACCATCAATACAGACACTGCAGAGGCCCTAGAGAGTACTGATACTGGCTTAGTACAGTCTGACACAGACAATAGGGAAGTGGAGGATATTCAAGGAAATGAACAGAAAGGTGCAGAAGAGAAGATTCTTGAGACTCTAGATTCTGTTGATCAGGTAACACCCACACACCAAGACCCACTAGAGGAACAGCTTCAAGACACAGTGGCTGAGGCAGAGGAAGAGGAGGCTAGAGTTGTTGATACAGTGAATGAAGAGAATCCAGTTGATGAAGAAAATGCAATGAATGAAGAGAATACAGTGGAAAAATTGGAAAATGAAGTGGAAGAGAACATTGATGACGAAGATGATGATGACTTTGGGTCTTTTGATGAAGCATCCATAGAGAACCTCAAAATCGACCACCAATCAGATGTCTTTGACCATGACGTGTTCCAAGATATCCACTTGTTGAACTCTAGACTCGATGAAATCGTGGAAGAGCTACTCCCGCAATCTTCATCCTCACCTCTCATGGCTCAGCCACACTTGCTTAACGAAAATGCTACAGAGAGGTTCCTGAAACTATCAGAGGCCCCCAGACTCAATCCTCCGAGCTGGTTCAAGCTGAAAATGAGGTCTAATCTACTACAGAATCTTGGGCTTCCTACAGATTTAGAGGAGGTGGAAAGCAACCCCATGCTATCGTACCGATTCTCCAACAACTCCAGCAGAGCAAAATCTATAACTGAACACGACATCGACTGGCTGGCCATTGAGCTTCCACCTCTAGATTCGTTGACTATTTCTGACGAGCAGAAGGCTGAATTTATCAATAATCCTACCTCGGTGTTGAATGCTTTGGAAGAGGACCCAGTTAAGGATTTTTCCCCACAAGCATTGGCCAACTGCTCGAGTGAAATGCTTGACCAGAAACTCAAGTCGTTAACCGAATACCATTTCAAACTTGTCCAGCTCTGTGCTGTTGGTAAGGAGAATATTGAGGAACTCAGGCGAAGCCAAGCGGTGTTTGAGTCGGTGGTGGAGAATCTTGTGGGCTACAATCAAAAGGTGCAGAGAAACGAGCTTTTGGGGAAACTCAGCAGGTCGAAAACCAAAAGGGGTAAAAAAACGTTTTAATGGGGTCATATTTACATGCTTTTAAAGTGTCTGATGGATGCCATGCCGGTCAATGGATGTTGAAAAGCAGCGCGAGATCGTCTTTCAAGTACCCTTCATCATCCATTTGGGGCTGCAAGTTCATGTTAATATAGGAGCTATCAACAAAATTAGTAAGCATGTCGCCGTTACTGGGCTTGCCGAAGTTGGGGTCGTGGTAGGCACTGGGCCTTTCTGGTAAGATGTCTTCCTTTTTGATGTAATTCAGGAATGGCGTCTGCGCTCTCGACACAGGAACGGAGTTCAACGAATTGGGGAAAAGCTGTGTGGGCTCGAAGTTCTCCAAGAAGTTGTTATTGGGAGCGAGTTTCTCCGTCACCAACGAGATTTCTGGGAACGAATGAATAGAAGATGGTGTGTCTTTGTCGTTGTTGGACAGATTGGATGGTGGTGCAGGAGCTTCAGTGCCCATGGTGTTGGGAATACCCTGAGCCACGCTTTCATCGTGGGCATCTTTCTTGTACTGACGAACAAGCTCCTCGATGTTGGGCGGTGTGGAGGTATCAACGTCCATATCCATATTGCGGTTAACAACCGGATATTGGCGATACTGCCTGTTTCCTCTTGGAGAGATACCGGAGGTGACGGAAGCAGGCGATATTGTCTCTCTATTGGGGGAATTCTTGGCCCTGGATTCACTGTTCAGCTCACGCCTTTCCTGCATTTCAGCAATTAAGCTTCCGGTTTCAATCACTTGCGCCCGTTTGGATTTGTCGTTGGCGTACTTATCGAAAAGCTTCAAGAGAACACCGACAATCTGCCAATACTTGCCCATTTCTTTCAAAACTCCACGCGAGATGAAAAGAGAGTCCGATGCCGTTATTGCAATGACGGGGTTGGACGAGTCCACATGATAAATAAGCATGATAAGCGAGCTGAACAAAATGTACACAAACATCACCGGACAGTACTTGATCAAGCCCTTGTCAAGCAAAATTTTTGACACGATGGATATCATGCGGGCGGCCTGAAACGAAATACCCCACGAAGGATACTTGTAGTTGTTGGGGTTGGTAGACGAGGACTTGGCCATGCGCAAGAGATTTGCACGGTGGATCAAGTATAGCCGGTTGTAATATTGAGCATTCAAAAGACAGGCATAGAAGTTTTGTTTGGATGGGTCGGTCAAGGAGAATTGGAGCTCTTCAGGTAAATTGGTAAACCAAATGCCCATCAACATGTCGCACCGTTGGATGATGGAGAATTTGTTAATCCGCTTCATCAGCTCGGCCTTGACGGTATACTGGTGCTTGATGATGATACCAGTGATTTCAGCTAGCTTAACTAGATGCATGAAGTAGAGGGCATGAGTCAAGTTCACTCCGTATGGAGACACAATGCCCAATTCAGGGTCATTCTCGTCGAAGTCCTCCAATGTAAGCATGGGGACGTCACTATCGACGAGATCAATGGTGGAAGGTCTGCCAAAGGCAATGGCCACGTTCCGATCCTTTTCAAATATACACCACCATATTCTTCTCCATATTTTCTTTGCAGATGCGCTAATGGTGGAGGAAGTGCTGATGTCTCTGTGGAACCCAAAGCCTTGGGCCAAGGCCACTGCAACTCTGGTCCAGTAATAAGAATTGCGTGTGACATCCTCCGGGCTCTCCCAAAAGGAACCAATGAGGATCACCGTTTGGACAATGGACACTGGGTCGCTTTCATAGTTTGTTTCGTAAAGAGCTTTGGCCCTGCGGAAGAAGGTGAGCGAAGTAAGATTACTCAGGCCTTTGCTATCTAATATAAGGGGGTTATTGGATACTCTGGATCCACACAAAAGAACAGCTTGAAGAAGCATCAAAGAGGGTGAATCATTGGGGTCCTTTAATTTGGCCATGAACTCGGTTCGGTTAATAACCGGCATCAAAGGGTGCACGTGCTCAAAGTACAGCTCCACCAAGCTCAGGGCTAGCTTGTCTGAGGGTAAAAGAAAAGCGCCTCTCAACTTGAGGATCTCAAGCTCCACTGAGTCCAAGGTAGAGTTGTCATTGACCTCGAACAAGTCATCTGCTAACTCAAGATGGTTCTGACCCACCTTCTGGGCCATCAAACTAATACTGGAATGTCCCACAAATGTCACGGAAGATCTTGCTGAGCTGGACATCATCTCTCGCTTATGCATGGAGGGGCGGTTCTTGTAGTTTGAAGTCAACGATGGAGGCACAGAGACCTGTGATATATTGTGGATGGGCTCAGACACTGACGAGTTGTTGCCAGACACTGACGAGTTGCCACCACAGCCAAAGGAGGTATAACCAGGATTAGGCAGATTCTCAGTTGCTGCGGACGTCCCCAGAGTGAACGGGCTAGCGGAATCCGGGTTCTTCACGGGCGCATTATTCTCCATATCATTGACCAGGTCATCATTACCACAACCGTCAGGCTTAGGGACCTTTTTCCGCGGCCTGGAGGAAGCAACACGTTTCTTTGTTTCAGGAAGAGCACAGGTGCATCCAAAAGTGATACAATTGGTGCATGGAATGTGGATTTCAGCGTCACAGCGAACTTTCCGGGCCCTACAAACAGTACAGGCACGGGAACCTCTGGGGCGCTTGTACCTTACGATATGGGTCTTTAGCTTCTCAGTTGCCCTGGAATTGGGAGTAGACTTGGAATATTCGGCGGCTGGGGCAGGACCCTCGGACTTTTCCTCTTTCATGGTTTGCGTACTAAAATTTGCAATGGGTGGAATTTGGAGGAGAAGCACTGCTATCAACACGTAATGCAGCGGCGGGATTAATCACACAGGCTAGGTCCGATGGGGTCCTATGTACGGCACTTTGCAGCGTAGAATGGCAATGGCACAGTGAAGGACGAAAAGTGCAGGTTCTATTGTTTGGAAGTATGGGGAAGCAGTTCGCGGAGTTACTCCAATGTACGCTCTCAGTGTGTAGGACATGGCAGCAATGCAGTCACCCATAAGGAACCCACAACCGACCGGCCGGACACGAACTTGCATACAGGGCGGTGTCTTGTTTTTTTTTTTTTGGGCTGGTCATTTCCAGTTTCTCTATGATTTTCTCTTTTATATTTCCTTCTTCTTTTTTCCTAGCGACCGCCTCCTACCTATTTATTTTGCAGAAGTACTTTGACTGCTCGTCTTCTCGCTTATTCCCCACCCCCGCCATACGCGAATTTCACAATTACTAGGGTAGTCATTGGTGAGCCATTTATGCACCCCAATACAATGCAATAAAGACTTTCTGCTGCCTATCGATCTTGATCTGTCTATTGATCTGTGAATTTTTTTTTCTTTTTTTTTTTGAATTTCAAACTTACTGTTTCTTTGCTGCCTGTTCTTTTGTATAAATATATAAATATATGTATATATATATATATTAGATCTGGACCAATGCGTATATAGGAAGAGATAGTGTGCCATGGAATGAAATCTGGTACGTTCCCACAATTTCACGCTATCCTTAATTTTTTTTTTCACGTTCTTTTTTCACAGTCATTTTTTTTTACGTTTTTGCATTTTTACTCTTTCGTATTTTTTCTGGCTTCTCCTATATTTTTCTGCACGTTTCATGAGTTTCTGCCTGTTTCTAGCTTCTTACTGACCTTTTCTCCTTTCTTGCCATTCCTCCTTTCCCCCCTCTTTTGATTCATCTCCGTTTCTTTTGGCCTTTATTCTCTTTATATGCAGCAACTTTTAAAAGAACAAGGCATGATAATCCCGCCCCGGGCTTATATCTCCGAAGCATTTGAAATTACTCCGCACGACTACCAGGTATTTGAATGATGTGTTGCTTCACCCGACTGGATATAATATCAAAATGGAATATCCGGACGGGAAAATAAAACTAAAACTATCCAAATTGTTTCTGGGGCACTGTTAATTGTTAACAATTGCAACTATAAGAATAGACAGTATAGGTAGACACAGCAGACAAAGCCTAAATGAAAAAATATCTTTTTGAATTAAATAATGTCTTTAGGAGGTATCAGATATCACATGTAATTCAATTCTAAAGATAGCCAGGATCACGGCCGAGACCTTTTCTCATGGAAAGTTCATGCGCTGTCCAAATGTGGCCTTCACATCAGCATGTATTTACTTTTCCATATAATGTAAGTGGTTGTTTTTTTTCAGGATGAAAATGAATAGCTCTCCAAGAAATGGAAATTTATACCTAAAATACAAGACATTTTCTTGGTTGCATTAATATAGCTAGAGAGTGTCCCATAACATTGAGAATACAGTACTGAGTCAGCGAATAGTCCTTACAATGATATAATCACTAGTATGATCTACTCCAGTTGAGTTGTAGATTGTAGTCTATTCCACTATAGCTAAAGTATACATAGTAGTATAGTCAATTATGGGTATTGTTATGAGAACTTTCATAGTGAACTTTCATAGTGACTGTTAGATCCGTCATAGGTAGCGCTCGACCTATTGAAGTATTTTAAGCCTACGCTGTCTAATCCGAACAATGGTCATTCCACTGTGCCACGCCTCCACCATCATTGCACGAAGTACCAGGATGGAATGCGGAGAGTTCCCCCCCTTTGCACCTGGCAACACCTCTTGACTATGCGACGCCGTTGTCAAATACTTAAATAGCTCAGATTCCTCTTTCTGGGGAATCATCAACCAAAAAACATGATACGTAACAACAAAAATCTAACAGTGACAGATTACACTTTAACCAATACCCAAGGCTCACATTATGCACACAGCATAAAAACTCAATACTTTATATTCAGTGAAATAGTTCTGTACAAATAACCTCAGTTGAATTACACTCAGATAAACAAACCCGGTAGAATTAGGTATAGAGTGATAGACTCAGACACTGAGAACTCATAGGTCCCTCACTCTCGACCCCCCTAAGACCCCACCAAACCGTGATCCCACCAAACAGCGAATAATAGTACCTGCGGCTATTATTACAACATAAATAATAGAACTTTTTTTAGATTTAAAATTTCGCCACACTGATGAATTAGTGCTTTTTTTTTCTACTGGTGATTTGGACCGTTGGTGGTCATTGGTGATTCGTTGGTCGTTGGCTGGTCTGTATGGAGAGTGAGCTTCGCGGCACCTTAATACTCATGCCTGACTACTACAAGGACGTTCGACTCTGGGCCGCTGCTTTCGCCGTGGTAGCAGTTGTATCCTCAGAAATATGGCACAGGTATAGTCCGCCCAAAAAAGCATCTTCTGGCCTCTTGCGCCCAAAAACAAATGGCGTAGCTTCTCTTATAGGTAACACGCCTATGATCAAGATCGAGTCGCTCTCAAGACTTACCGGATGTCAGATCTACGCCAAACTAGAATTGATGAACCCTGCAGGTTCCGCCAAGGACCGTGTTGCGTTGGCAATTATCAGGGAAAACGAACGCTTGGGAAAATTACGGCCCCACCGTGGTGATGTCATCTATGAGGGCACTTCTGGTTCAACGGGCATCTCCTTCACGGTCTTGGCAAACGCCCTAGGTTACACGGCTCATATCTGCCTACCTTCAGATACATCTCCCGAAAAGCTCCAGCTTCTAGAGTCCCTAGGAGCTGAGCTTGAACCAGTCAAGCCTGCGTCTATAGTCAATCCGGACCAGTACACTAATGTTGCACGGGAAGGTGCCAAAAGAGTGAACCAGGACCCAAATGACCCTAGAAACGCTATATTTGCCGACCAGTTCGAAAACGACTTCAACTGGCGTGTGCACTACAAGACTACCGGGCCTGAGATCTACACACAGGTCGACCAGTCTCTTGATTTCTTTGTTACTGGCTCAGGCACTGGTGGAACCATAGCTGGTGTGTCCAAGTACCTCAAGTCGAAGGATAAAAACGTCCGTGTTATTCTAGCCGATCCCCAAGGTTCAGGACTTGCGAATCGTATCAGGTATGGTGTGATGTACGACTCGGTGGAACAAGAGGGAAAGCGCAGACGACACCAGGTGGATACCATGGTGGAAGGCGTGGGGTTGAACCGGCTCACGTGGAACTTTTCCCAGGCCGAGAAGTTCATTGACGATTCTATCAGAGTCTCCGATGACCAGGCCATCAAGATGGCCAAGTTTCTCTGTGTCAACGATGGTCTCTTCTGGGGCCTGTCTGCTGCGGTCAATTGTGTGGCTGCGGTGAAGACTGCGATGGAACATGGACCGGGAAAAAAAATCGTGGTGATTGCTTGTGACTCGGGTGATAGACATCTTCTGAAGTTCTGGAAAGCTGCTGCCCAAGTTCCCCATGACGTTTCCCTCTCCGATATTCTCTCAGAGTCATAATACTACACTCAGTCATAGTAAATTCTCTATAAGTTATTTAAGTGTATAATACTGTTACCTTTAACTATAAAATACAATGGATCATTGGCCTCGCTGCAACTTAGCCTTCTTTTCCCGGTACAATTTGACGGAGCTGAGGAAAGAAGCACTGATCCCCATCCACATCTGTAATGTGTCGAAAGGCAAAGCCATGTTGAAAACTGTGTAGGAATTGAAAATGATGTCGGAGAGGGTCTTGTAGATATCCAACTTGGCATTGGTGATACTGAACTGGATCTCCTTGAGGGTTTGGCTGTCCTTGAGATCGTCGTCAGTCATGGTGATGGATTGTAGGGCGTTTCCTCCAAGCACTTGCCTCGAAAGAGTACGCGAGCGCTTCTTGACCTGGATTTGGATCTTCATGTCCATTTCCTGGTGTGATAGTCTCTGCAAGTTGTTGTAAGCATTATAAAGGGCATACCACGAATCGCAGTACCATGCATAGGACTCGTGTCGGCTGGAGATGGACTTCCAGGTCTCGTTTTTCAAGAACTTGAGTTTGTAGAGCAACTGCGACTCGTCGTTGATGTTGTAGTAGAGCCCGATCAAGTTGCCCAAATTGGCCTTGGAGAACAACTTCTCGTTGATCTTCCACGTATTAGTCTTGTCGTCTTTGTACAAGTTCAGACTGACCTGGCGCAAGAGCCCCCGGATCCGGAACGGCGACTTTCCAAACCGCATCAATTGTCGGTACAACCCTAATGCAGGTACCATTCCAGCGAGCCTGGAGGAGAACACTGAGCACGTCAAGACTATCAAAACTCGTGCAAATGCCCGAGGGTTCCGGATGAAGTTAAGGATGAGGTCAAGGATTTTCTCGTTGCTCGCATACGTGCTGCTGATGATCTTGATGTTGACGTAATCATCACTAAAGTAGTCCTGGGTCTTGCGACTATGATGAAGTAAAAGACGTAACGAATACTGGCCAAACTTGGCCATCTTATCCTTTCCAGTCACATCATTTAACATGGCCCATAACACGTCTGCCGTGTGCACGTGCGTGGAGGACGGCTTCACGGCTTCCAGGGGCTCTGGGCCCACACTGCTACGAGCAGCAGAACTAGTCACACTATGAGCGTTCTTCCCCGGTGAAGTAAACACCCCCTTGATAGGAAGTCTTGAAGGCGTGCTCTCGAGAACTTGTGATAACGTAGCACTCATTTTGGGGTCTGTGGGGTAATCCTCGGTCTTTTCTTCAAGAAGCGATCTCTGGGCCACACTTATTTCTTCAGCCCACTCGGAGGACGGATGCAAGGGGTCAGACGACAGATGCAAGGGATCAGAGGATGGATGCAACGCGGAGTGGATGAAGCGTTTGGAGTAGAATGGGTGTGAAAGGGGAAGCAGGTTGGGGAGGGCGGACGGTATGGTTAGAGGATTCTGTACCTGGGTGGAGTCCATGGCCCAAGAAGAGACAGGGCAAGAGGGAGAAGAGCGGGGGTTATCTGCAGAACAAGTACAGGAAGGGAAGGTGACTGGTCAATGGGGCGATGGTGGGTATTAGTTATGCACAGTGGACTGTGTTGACGCTATGCCTGCAGAGCTGGGGTTTTTTTCGTTACTATCAATTGAGAACGAGGGTTTATGCAGGCTGGCATGGTGCAGAGTGCAACGTTGCAGCAAAATATGAGACATAAGAGGAAAGAGTTAAGTTTAAGATTGGTGTGACAGAAAAACTTTTGGTGGAGCTTGAAGTGAGGAAAAAGAAACCAAAGGGAAAGGAAGAAGAAAAGGGACGATTCAAAAAGGAAAGATAAAGTAGAAGTGAATGGAAAGTGAGGGATGATCATTTGGATGGTCTATGGACAAGTCTGAACCTGTATCCTCAGCAAGTATACCCATTCGCCAGCGAACATGGGGCTGATTAGGGCGTTAAGGGAGTTTATGGCGTGCATTGCAGCCCGTTGGGGCCCATCATGAATGCCCCCACGCTGCCCAAGTACCCCTCGTGTCGGAGGAAGTAGCTCTGCATTTCGCCCTTGGACCAGAAGTTCAGCGCATAGCTCAACGTATGGATCGTCTGCATATGCCCCGAGATGTAGCTGCCACCAAAGTAGATGCGTTTGAGGTTGAACCGGAGTGCTTGCAAGTAGGCGATTTGGCCTATGTTATTCGATACCAGGTAAAGTAATGACCGGGCAATGTCTTCCTGTCTGAAGTGGGCGAGCTTTTCGGATGTGCTCATGGGTGCAGAGGTTTTCTGGTTGAAACGTAGCTTTTTGAACACCTTAGCAAACGACGACGCAATGTGATTGGACTTGAGCCCGATCTTGTTGTAGCTAGTGCCATAGATGTCACCCACTAACAAGTCTATATTTTCATTGTCACCTTTTTGGGCCATTTCAAGCATTTCGTTATAGTCTTTAGCATCTGTCAAGAGCAGAAGAAGCCCCCAAAGAGTACCTCCTCCAAGAGAAGAGCCACCGATTCTCTCAAACCCTTCGGGGCCTGGGCCTGTGACTTTAATCATCGATACACCCGAGCCTATATTCACAAGCAAGTAGGGGTAAATACTTGCATCGCTGCGGGGACTAGGATTGAAGCAAATGTTGCTTTTTTCAAGATCATAAGAGAATATTTCATTGGGGATCTTGGTTATGAGCCAGTCCAAGCCTTTGATAAGACACTCCATCTCGTCCTTCTTAACGATCTGCATAGGTAAACCTTGTTTTTTAAAAGCTGATGTCATCAACTTGTTATACTTGTGGGCACCTCCTCCTGTGGATACAATATGCACTATAGGAGGAGAGGTTTCCGAGTTGATGCTCTCTCGCACAAGGTGGATCATGAACACCAACGCCTCGGACTCAAACGTAGCCGTCTGGAAGTCCCGAAAATGCAATTTGCCGCCTCGTTCCCGCCCAGAGCTAGACGGAGTGAAATACACCAATTTGGTTAGCGTACCTCCGATATCTACGGAGATATGAATCACCTCGGACGTATGCTTTGGAAGTGAGATATGGGAGTTCTTTGGGTCCTTCAGACCATCAAGAGAGCCGAAGCTGGCCTCGTCTTCTTCGGACTCGGAAGAATTATCGGACGAAACCGGCGACGGCGTGGACACCAGCGAGATGTTTCCCCGGATCAAGTGGTCATTGCCAATGTACGCACCCGAACAGTCGATTTTAATAGTGCCAGCAGGGATTTTGCGCAAGTCGATCTGGAGTTTTTCCTTCTTCATGTTGAAAAGACCGAGTCCAATAATTTTTGGATGTGGGAATGTAAGGATGTTGTAAGGAGGGTATAAATAGTGGTGGTGAGGGTAAACGAGGGTCTGTGTATGAAGGTACGAGCAGAGGGACGTGGGATGTGGGGCCTCGGGCACAGCTGGCAAAACAAAGTCAATGTCTGATGGAGTTGCGTTGACTTGTTTTTTTTTTCAAAGGAGTCTGCGTTCGCGTAAGAGCCCTGTGCTATCACGGTAGAGCAAAAGTCCTTGGAGGTGATACCAGAAGAAGTACTTGAGGTTTGAGTGGAATTGACCAGGACTTTTCAGTGGGTGCACACAAGAAATGTTGGGGCTACGCGCGCTAACTCTACGCATGGCATCGCTGGACGCTAATCGTCAAGCCAATTTGTCAGGTCTCATGCGCGACTGATAAACCCGATGTTCCCATTGGTACTACATACTTCAGGTCAGCTTGAGTGTTCTAATTATTATGACCATGGTTATGAGCGTGGTCAAATATAAAAAAAAATGATTTTGAATTAGTAAGGCTGTTCAGTATAGTATTCAGTATAGAATTATGTAGTAGTCTCTAGTCTGTAGTACTGTAGTACTGGAGATTCAATGTGGGCGGCGCACGACCTTTAAAAGACTAGGCAATAGACACAACAGATATCGTTACCTATAATATGGGTTAATTTTGATGAGTCATCGGGATGCTAGTTAACTAGTCTTAACTAGAAATTCTATATACATTGCGTACACTAGTGGTTACTGGATCTAGTATTAGTCCATATCGGGTTTCTGGAATCTACCTCAATCTATATTAGGTCTAGAGTATTAATCTGAGTTCTAATCTCGTACTGTGTCTCGCAGCACGTAGTACAGCATCTCCTTCTATGTAGTAGCTGTAATAGTAAGTCTCTTTGAAGTAGTCTTTAGTCTAGTACTAGTCTAGTGCTTTATATGTAGTATATGGTATATGGTAGCAATACAGTAGAGTAGTAGAGTAGAGTAGTAGAGTAGTACAGTAGTACAGTAGTACAGTAGTACAGTAGTACAGTAGTACAGTAGTACAGTAGTACAGTAGGGTAGTAGCATAGTAGTGGTAGTAGTAGTAGTAGTAGTAGTAGTAGTAGTAGAAGAACGTCGTAATACATAGTATTGTAATGTCGTATTAACAATAGAGTACGGTACCCTGTTACTCTGTTATCTAATCATTAGAGTGCTACCACAAAATTGACTTAAGAAATACTGGTAGAACAGACTCTATCATCTGTTTAAGAAAAGTATTGTACACTATACTATGGTCATACTACTGATACTCAGTATTTCCCCAAATAAAGATGTTTGACTTCATACATTCTAAATCAGTGGTATTTTTACATTTATGGTATATACTGTTATTGGTTTCATCTAGTTATTGATTGATTGACTAGACATCAATTGGAACCATTGTGTTCAATAGTCTATAGTCTATTCAGCAGTACTGGTTAGACTTGGTGAGCCATGACTTGTATCTGATGTAGTATTGGTATTATTCATTATAGTACACTCACTTAAATATCAGTAAACTAAACTGTAGTACTAACGTTTTGTTTTGGCACTATTAATTTTTGTAGTAGTAATTTTTGTTGTAGCAGTACTGTGGTAATGCATCTGGATTTGACTGCGAGAATCCGCATCGACTGCAAAATACTGCGAGTTGACGTTAGAACCCACACCACATTTCATCTCAAGTCTAGAAATAGGTCTTTAGTAACTACTGCCTGTATCTGCTATCTAGTAACTACCATAATTTCTCTGGTATAGTCTAGTATGGTCTAGTGCTACTATAGTAGTGCTAATATGGTCTAATGCTAGTATAGTATATTGCTAGTATTGTTAGGTCCACTACTTACAAGGATATATCCATAGAGGTATTATGAAGCTAACCACATCGGTTCCTGACAATGGATATTGAGTAACGCCGTTTGCTCGGCCCTCACTGCATGTTGATGGCCTGCGATGCATTGTGATGTCCTAGAACAATCACCGCTATTGTTTCTGTGAAGGGCTTTTACATGCTACGTTTTATCTCCAAACAATAAAGAAGCAACTCATTTTCCTGTAAAGGAGGACTCAAAAACGAATAAGGAGGACTCACCAACGAATAAGGAGAACTTAGCATTACTACAATAATCTCACAAATATAGTAGTGCTAGTGTCAGTGTCAGTGTCAGTGTCCAATTAAAAAACAGGATCCTTCATCTCTTTTAGCCACTACTCCAATTCGCTTTGTCTTATACATTCTCAGATTACTATGGGGATTATTCACTATATATACTATAAGCTGGGCCTAGAAGTATGGAGTATTGAAAAAAAAATTAAGGGGTATAGAATTTAGAGCTCCAGGAATACTGGGCGCTTAGGGAAAAAAAGTGGACTAGGATTTACAGAAATTTGTTAGAAGTAGTAGAGTCCTGGAACGTACAATCAGATGTATATAGTCTTTGAGAACCCATGTAGAGCTGTAGATAGAAATGTAGGCAGGGCTGTTGGCAGGGCTGTTGGCAGAGCTGTAGGCAGAGGGTGCTCTTGCTAAATCAACTTTCTCAGCAAAGGCAGTAACTAACCTAAACCCCTAAATAGAATTTGAATGTGGACCAGTTCATAATATCTATGAGTTAATTTTGAGCGATTTCCGGACTTATAACCCGATACATTCCTCAGGGCTCATATCCACCACCACACATTCCAGACACTTCTTTACCTGAAATACCAAGACAAAAAACCAAGACTACACTATCGAAACTACAATATAAAAACTAAGTTGTTATTCCAAGATAATGATACCTTGTTCTACATAGTCCTGCAGTCTTAAATAGACTAAGCCTATAACTGACTGAGAGTTCTCTTCTTGAAATCAGCCTTAATTAATCTTTCAAAAATCTACCATCTAATCTGCTTGTTATAATATGTAGTATGTTTCTAAGGTCTAGTGAAGGTCTGTAGTCTGGTATAATTATTCTGGTATAAGTTAGTCTAGTAGAGATGAATCATAGAGAGAGTGTGAGTGAGAGAGTGTGAGATAGTGTCAGTTTTTGTTTACATCAGGCACTCTGTTTACTATGCTCATTTGCTGAGGGTTCCTTATGGGTGTACGGGTTTATCTGATCCACCATATAGTTTCATTAGAATCCTCTACTACTATACTGTATCACCTTATATTACATTATGCTACCACACTAAACTTTCTAGGCTAGTGGTATATCGACTCTTTAAGATGGTGTGAGGAAGACCTTGGAGATATGTACCAGAGAAGGATTCCTTTAACATATTCTCCTTATGAAATTCCAAGCACTATCTCCCTCTCCTTCAAGCTCAAACATTCCTATAGTATTAGGTTCTATCATGAGCAATGTCTAAGTAGTCTAGAATGAGTGTTTAGAAATACTCTAGTACTCTATATATTGATAGTTATACCAGAAATCTACATAGCAATTGTCTACTCTGCTATCAGGTCGGTTTATAGAGTATTGTACACTTCCAGTATATATCTACCTCTAGTATAGATCAGGTTGTATTCAAATATGATACTCCGCTTACGTCAGGTACTCTGGTCACTATGTTCATTTGCCGATGATTCCTCCGAGGAAGGAACCTGAGGTACCTAAATACTTTTAGAGGAGAGGGCGTGCGACTTAGCACGAGAACAATAGCGATGAACGCCGTCCCAACAACGTAAGATGTTGGGCCGCAGCGTCTTGAAGTGGCCATTGTTAGGATTAGACAGCGTAGGCTCAAAATACCTCAATAGGTACCTTAGATCTAACACTCAACGTGTTTCGTTGATATCATGAGATAATCACTATAAAAAAAGTCTGTACCATATCCAGTCATTGAACTAGACAATCAAGTCTTTCAAGACAATTTAGTCTTTCATTGGCACTGTTTGTGACCTCCTCTAAAAGAATAGAAGATTTCTTGGGATAAGTCTGCATGGAAAATTCTGCAGCTTAAGCATTTAGCCTGGTCAAATGTCCTACTAATAAACTCTCACTTGGCCAAGTCTTTAAATCTGGAACTCCACTTATGACCAGTCATCAAGGAATGAACATAGCCTGCACTGGAGTTACACTTGAGATACCAGTATCCAGTCTAGTCTGGCCTGATCTAGTAAATACCAGAATCACAATTCCAGTAGAGCATCTATTTTTAGGTATAGAACAAGTCCTACCATTCTAGATCATCCGATGCCTAGATAGTACAGACTAGCTTATCCGGCATGTGTAGTATGCAATCCACTGTACATGAACATCACCAGAATTGCTCAAAATGGCTGTACCACCATAATGTATAACCTCTGTTGCTCATTCCATAACTCAATATGTGGTTATTCTGGTTAGACACTATTGCTTTTTAGGAACCTTAAAATGAAGCGAGTCATCAATGGCACGGTCCAAGTCTTCAGCAGTGGGCATTGGCCTTCCAAAACCGTTTTCCTTGCATATACTTTCGTACGTGGCCACGATGGTATGAATATTGCGCCTAGACGAATTGGCACCAGTGCTCAACTCCACCACATAGTCAAAGTGGCTATCATAAGGAGAGTCATGGTTGAAGTTCACAAAGTTCTTGGCAAACAGATTGAGGATCATCTTGGACTTGGCCACGTCACTCTCTCCCCTGATCTGTGGGTGGTTATCTCCCCTCTTGGTGATGCGGTCCCACGAAGTATCGTACACAGCCCGGACCTTGCCCGCTAGAGGCACGAAAAGAAGCGCCACAAGAAGCACACCTTTCCCTTTCAAGGTATTGACGATCTCCTTGCGGTGGTTGACGAGGTGGTTGTTGCGGTCTAGGAGCACGGCCTCCACCGAGGGATTGGCCAATGCGTCTTTGGCCTGGACAAAAAAGTCTCCCTTGTTGGCACATGAATCGTTTTCCACATAGCGGAAATTGGGGAACACTGAACAGAGCGCCCGGAATATGGTGGACTTGCCACACCCAACAATAGAGATGGGCACAAATACTATTTTCGTGGCCATTGTTGGAGACTTGAACATGATGAGACTATCATGTAGGCCTGGGTCACGTGCGCTCTTGGGTGTCGACAATACAACCCATCTTCACGTGCACCAAACTATTATAATATGTGTATTATGGGTATTGGTTTTTTTTTTTTTTGGTATTGTTTTCTTGGACTTGTCTTCTTGCGTTTGTTTTGGTGGTGGTACTGTTCTTTATTGTTTTGGTATTGTTTATTATGGGCTTGTATGTAGTAAGGTCATGTCACGCATTGGGGTATTAAGATTATATGCTAACAAGCATAAGGTTTAACTAATTGCATGCGTCTATTGTGAAATGTTTCAGGTTCCAATCTTCACGGTACAATGCTATTTCATGACACAATGCTATTTCATGACACAATGCTGTTTCATCTCACAATGCTGTTTCATTACCTATGCCGATCTTTGCATATACGCAGAAACTGCAAATATGCAAGTCGGAAGAACATCCGACGTGTCACCCAGGTTGAACAATATCCATAGCCCAGGAGTTATTCTAAATACGGACAATGCCGTTGCTTCACAATTCTTGTGTGAAACTCCCTGCTAACTCCTGGTACTTCCCACCTCGTTTATGTATTGTAATCTCCACTCATCTGGCAAAGTAATTGCCTGTATTTCTTAAGCTTCTTTGACTTTCTTCATCTCTCTGTATCATTCGCTTTGTTCATGTTCTCCAGTATTCAATGAAACTATATCTTTGTTTAAAAAAACTTGATAAATGCTGCTTGTTGCTGGAGTTCATGTTCCCACTCAACCACTGAAATAGAATCGTCGCCTGTTCCCCCGTGCAAATGCTCAAGGTACACATTGGACATCATGGGCTTGATCTCCGGAGACACAGTGCCAATCGTGATGTGGAGATGCTTATTGGTATAGGGTAGACTGGCATTCCGCTGGATCCACGAGTTTTGAACTTTCTGCGAGTACTCGTCGTTGGTCACCTCAAGCGCAATCAATTGGCCCTTCACCACAAGAATGCGGTGAATCTTTATGTTGCAGAGAATATCCACAAGCACCCTTTCCAGATGAGCAGCAGTTTTTCCTTTAGCGTTCTTGCTGAAAAGACGCCCCAAATCCGCCCACGTCTGCTTATTAGCATCCAATTTGGACGTGAAGTTGTGTGCTAGCGTCACGTGGAGCTGCTCCTGTACCCGATTAGAGGTCTTTATCTGCTGCCAAGTGGAGTCATTACCTAGCACCGAGTCTAGGCGGTTTATGACTTCATTCCTGGAGATGGCGATGCCATAATACTCCACCTTTCGCAGCTGGGGAGTCACTTTCTTCTTGGTTTGTGGGATATATTGACGCGCCTTTGTGTATGACTCTTGCCATGCTTGTTCAGACAAGTTTTGGATCTCCAACTCATTGAATGCTTTCACAAGCTCACCATAAACAATCTTGGCGTTTTCCAAGGATGAGTCCAGATGCTCGACCTCGAGATTGATCACAAAGGCAAAGTTTTCATCTGATTTGGTGAGATCTTCGCCTTTAATAATCCTTCCGTAATCGTCCTCATCATTCTTTAGAGCTGGGGCCTGGAATCCATGGCATACATCCTGCATCAATGAAATCGCTTGTTTAGGGTTCGACTTGGCCTGAATCGACTGGTGGTCATCGCCACGGTCCATGAGCCTTTGTTGAAGAATATGCTTTGTATTTTCAGAGACTCCAGACCCTAGAAAGTTAATGCCGATGAATTTGACCTCAACATCTGGCAGGAGATATAAGCCTCTGCTGTGATGGAGCTTCCTGAAGAGATCTGCTCTGTATCTCTCCCTATAGTTCATCCTGTCCACGAAGCAGAGTTGCTTCGAGTCCAATGACTTCAAAATCTCTTCGATGAATAGGTTTCCCTTCTTGAAGTCGTCGTTTTCAACATGCACCCAATTAGAATTCAAGCCGGCCAACGTTCTGCACACCGTACTCTTACCGCATCCTGGGGCAGCCATGGTAATGACACAGTATGCGGTTCTGCTGTCGCTCACGAAGCTATCAAGCTTACTGGCGAGTGATTCGTTTCCATCAAGCTCAAGAGCTCTTGCACCCTCAGAGTCTCCAAGCCCAAGATGACGCAAGAAAAACTTCCGGATTTTGATGACACCTTGTTTGCGATCATACTCCTCCTGTGCCTCTGGGTTCTCAGAAAAATAGTCCTTGACGAAAAGCAAGTAGGCAAGTGTAATCCGCTGATGTTTTGTTAGCAGACTAATGACCTCACGGATGGTTTTGGTGGCCGAGTTGCAGGAGAACACCTTGTGGGTGACCTCTCTCCATTGTCTGTATAACAAATAGGGCTCCTCGAACTTGTACTTGAAGAAGAAATCGTTGTTTTGGCGTTTACACCTGACCACAAAGCCCTCGATCTCTCTTCCTTTGTACATTCCGGTTTTGGCGGTTTCATCGAGGTGCTCCATGAGTGAATCAAAGGTATCGAAATGTAATTGATCCACATTTTTGAAACCCCACTGTTTTCCAAAAGACGAAACTTGTTCAGCAGGAGCAGTTTCAAGCTGGATGCTGTTTTTGTTGATTCCATGTAAATATAGACCTGCATCCTGGCCCAAGTACTCGAGTACATGCTCCTCAAAGGTATCGTCACATAATTCCGCCACCGCCGTAGCATTCATATCATAAAGTGTTCGGGCCAATTCCTGTGCCGTTTTGCCAATGGCTGCCAATTGCCGCTCGATTTCCTGGTACCCTCTCAGGTAATGGCTTACCTTGGAGGAGTCCAGAGAATAGTCTCCAGTAACATTCTTGGAGCACACCAACAACGTGCCATCTTCAAGGCCAGCAAAGAAAATAATGCAGCCGTTTTCCTTTGTGGAAGCATTGAACGGACCCGTGCATTCGGCCTTCAATCTGGCAGTGGTGAGTGAAGGAAACTCGCCAATGTTAAAGAACTTATCGTAGCCTCTAGCCACAATACCTTGGGAAGTGGTGAACAAGCCACGGGCTTGGCAGGGAAGAACGGATTTCTCCGGGGTGAATTCGAATTCAGGGAACTTCCAGCTGTGTACAACCAAGGGGCCGTTGGAGGTGGAGATGATGTAGTCACCTCGGGTCGCTTTCAGCTTGAAACGCTGGGTATTGGATATTTTTTTGTGACCATTTTTGTCTGTCATGGTCATCTCCTCTAGCCTACTAATAAGCTCGGGAAACGACAGCGCCAAGCCCGGAGTGGAAGATGTCATTGGAGGTTACTGGAGATTGTTAGGCAGATGAGAAGCGATATGTATCGCGAAGCGCATGAGAGTCAAGTCATGTGAGTCAAGTCATGTGAGTCATATCATGTGAGTCACCTTGAGCGTCTGGTTGCTTAGCGGAGAAGTAGAAGGAGTGTTTCATTGTTTCAGAGCTGTTTCCTTGTTGTTTCAGTGTTGTTTCAAAATTATTCAAAGCCCAATTCCGGTGTCTTATCATATATTTACATTGGTCTGAAACATCCTCTACTGTTAGAGCATGCAGCACCTTCGCCATGTCCTATGTATACGCACATCGCACATCATGACCGCGACTACTACACTACACTACACTACACTACCCTAAACTACACTACCCTAAACTACACCCTAAAGACTACAGTCTACAGTGTATACACTCCAAACTACACAGTCTAGTCTATACTCCATACTTGAAGGACTCAAAACTGAATCCACATTCTACCTACACTACACCACAATACACCACAATACACCACACTACACCATACCCCCTTCACTACAACTAGCCTACACACTAAGTCTATCATGTTGAGTGTGGATGTAGACGAGGCAGATGTTGCGGTGTTGACGCAGAACCTTGCCCGGTCCAAGGAACTCTTCACCGATATCAACAACTCGCTCCGTATCATTACTTCCAAGACATCCACGGCATCCAAAAGCATCAAGCCTGTGTTTGCGGAGATCAATGCTTTGAACACCAAAAAATCCTCTGTTGAAGATGGTCTTTTCCTCCTCAAAAACGTCTCCCGTTACTCGCTGCAGGCTGCCGAGTACCAAAGTATCCTTAACTCTTCTATAGATACCATTGGTGCGCCACGGTACTTGGAGACGTTGGAGGCTTCGCTTGAACTAGTGCGTGAGATGAAGCTGAATATTCGGGACTTCGATGGGGTGGTGATTGGCTTTGCCAATTGTGTGGATAAGACGGAGATGGTAGTGATGCAACACTTTTCCAAGCTCTTAGCTCAGGTCAATTTGGACGATGGCAGTGTGCCCAAACTAGCGGACATTGTGGCCATGCTTTCGTTCTACTCTAGACGGAGGAACTTGCGCACTGCACATGAGGCCCTTGAAACTGCCTTCTCTCGGCTTTTATCGCTGAGATTGGCCCAGTTGGAAGCTGCATGTACTTTGAAGAGAAGACAGTCGAATATTCCATACGAAAAGGGTACCAGTGGGCTTTCAGTGCTCACCAGTGAACTTCTTCGGAGCTGCGCAGGGCTCAAAACCGCTTGTGATCAGATCCAGGTGCTGGCATCTCCCGTGTTCAAAAACGTCATTACTGGATACATGGAGACGCGCTTCTATGCCATCATTGACTCATACAATTCTTACGTGGATACCAATGGGTTGGGAGGCCAGGATGCGCTTTTCCTCGACGTGTTAGACCAGCTCAAGTTCTTGGACGGTAGTCTTCGAGAGAGCAAGCTTGCAATGGCTAGTTTCCCCAAAGCAAACGAGGCCTACGATATGTACGTACAAAGGTGCCAGGGCTTGCTCACCGAGTGGGTCAAGTACGTGGACTTCCGGGTATCGCAGATCGACCGGTTCAACGAGCATAGTATTCCCGAAGTGGTGGTGGAGGTGATTTCCAAGGTCAGGAAAATCAGCGAGTACGAATCCCTCTACTCCCTTTTGGAGAACAAAAAGCTTGGCACCTGGCTAGACGTCAAACCACCTCTCAGGTTCATAGCAGTGTACACATCAGTTGTGCAAGGAGCCGAAGCTCAATCTGCTGACCGCACATCGTTTCTTGTGTCGTCGTTTCTCCTGGATTTGATTGATGAATTAATGGTCAACATCGAGATCAGCTTGAAAGAGCAATCAGGAGAGTCTGGATTGCGCAAACTGTCGCAAGGGTTCATGTTGGTGAAAAACCTCGTGATGATCGAGACTATCGTTAATCGACTGGAGTCGCTTTACGAGAAGTTGGGACCAATCGGAATTGAGCGGCTCCAGCGGTTAAAGAACCGGTTCCTTAAAGTGTTCTTGGACGACTGGAACTATGCATCGTACATTATTATCCGGGACATGACGCAGATCACCACGACCAATGCGATGCATGGGGGTCTGAACAGCGCCAAGGAAAAAGAGCAAATTAAGGAGCTTTTCAAGAACTTCAACGAGTCATTTGAGGAGGCCCTCAAGCAATACGAGCGGTTTAATATCCAGGAAAAGGACTTGAAGGCATACTTGGGCAGCGAGATCAAGAAGTTGATTCTCAATGCCTACAACAAATTATATGACAAGTACGGGGGCGGGGAGTTTACGAAGAACCGGGCCAAATATATAAAGTACGACAAGGGTCAGTTCGAGAGATTGTTGAATGACAGGCTATGATGCAGGCCCTTTGTTGAGAAGAGAGAGCGATTGGGCGAGGGTCTTTTGGGAAATGGGGCTACAGTACAGTAAGCGCGCATTGTCGGAACGGAATTAAGGCCATGCGCATTCACGAGGCCCAGGACCGGTGGGTGAGACACTTGCGAACTGCGTCAGCGAAAACACTTGGCACCAAGCACCGCCACAATGCTCCAAACAGGCCATCGAGCAGGCAGACGGCTTTGATAACAATCCCATTAGTAAGCTGCAGCCGGCTGATGGGACGTTGCAAAGAAAGTAATTCAATGGTTTTTCCTGTATCCACCCACCTTTCAAGCCATTCTGAAACATTTCATGAAACAAATTTCATATGTCTTGGGTTTTGATGATGGTGACGGTGGTGGTGGTGATGGTGGTGGTGATGGTGGTGGTGATGGTGGTGGTGATGGTGGTGGTGATGGTGATGGTGATGGTGATGGAGGCAAGTGCACTTGGCGATAGGTGCAGTGGAGTTGGCAGTTGGCAATTAGTTGACGTGTGGGAGCCGCGAAAATGCGTGTGTGCAGAAAGTGTCATGGTGAATGAATGTCTGCGTGTGTGCGGTCGGGCGACGTTGACACCTATAGTCTCAGCCAGACCTACGGAGGGGCGCGGGAAAAAGATCAAGAAAAAGTTAAGCGCACATGCCGCGAACCAACGTTTTACCCCGAGCAGCTGGAAGCAGTCCGGAGATTTCGGAGCGTGGCCTGAGCCGATGTCGCCCGCATGTATACGGAAGTCGGAACGGCCTGCCAAGATGTGGCCGCCATTCCGTCTGCAAAGAAGAAATGGGACACGGGGTAGCTCCATTCCCAAAAGCAGCTCCAGCGGCGGTATGTATATGTGTAATGAGCACGTGACCCACTATTCATAAGCACATTTCGTAGAAAAGAAGATTTGAACAAAAGCAAGTTGCCTTCACGATTGCCCATTGAGGCTATGCCATTGTATGCGAGATTGGCAATTTCTTTCTATGGTGCGAGTGCACTCTTAGGGGTCAAGAATTTTCTGTACATGGCGATTGGGGAATTTGTCTTGGCATTTTGCACTTGACGTTTGACACCTGCTAAAAAATTCTTGGCATTCTGGGTCTCGCCCAAGGCCCTCCTCCCTTTGCCCTGCCACACCACCAGTTTAGAAGCTTGTTATACCAAAAGAAATTCCTTCTTTTGCAGGCTGTCCGATAAGACCATATGGGCTTAGAAACCTGGGCTCGTGGAGAAAACCTCCATTGTGTGCTTGACACTTCATGCACAGCTGCTAAATCGGTATGCACAAGATAAACTTGCGCGTGTCCATGGAGCCAAGAAAGAGTCGTCGCTAGTCATCCTTGCGGCTCCCACCTATGGAGTATATAAGCCCCAATTGTCCCGGGCTGCGCAGACCCCCTCTCCATAATTGATTCTCCTTTTATTCTTTCTTCAGTTCCTTCCATCCCGTTAATCTTATAGTGCAGGTATCAGTGCAGTCGATCGTCTCACCGTGCTGCACCTTTCCATACTTAAGTCCAGCCCACTTGTCTCCTCGACTAAGAATAACCACATAACTACAATCAACCAGTTGATCCCGTCAACCTGTGAAACCTTTCATCAACCAGTCAAACGGCCACAATCATAAAGTCAAAGAAATTCACAAAGTCGCAAAAGGTCACGGTCATCAAATCATATTACACACACTCTGATACAACCACTTTAACACAACTACTTCATACCGTCACACTACAACGAAATCGGCATGAACAAAAACATCTCGCTCCCCCCAATCTCGGATATTTTCCAAAGTGGCGTGCCGGACCCGTTCGGCCCTCGGCCTTCGCTCTATCCCTATACCGGCTCCTACTATGGCTACGAGCACACACAGGCACACATTATGGCACCTCGTGGTGCCATGTACGCATGGAAACACGAGGCTCCACCCGTACCGGGCAACACTCTCCTACACCCAAACCACAGTGCGAGTCCCTCTCCGCACTTTTACAATGGCGGCGCGATCGCAGGCGTCAGTCCGCGCAACCTGGTATCGTCTAACGAGTCCAGCAGCTTCTCTAGTGAGCACAGCACCCCGCGCAACATCTCGCCCAATATGGGCACACAGCATCTTGCGTCGGCCACGCGAGCAAAGACCAGAAACAATCTACCCAAGGAGACCACGTATATTCTCCTCAAGTGGTTAAATGAGCACTTGAGCCACCCTTACCCCAACTCGTTTGAAAAGACTCAATTGATGGTGTCGACCGGTTTGAACCAGCAACAATTGAGCAATTGGTTTATTAATGCCCGGCGCAGGAAGATCAAGTACATGAGACACAACCAGGAAAACAAGTCTTAGTATTTGTATAGATGTAATCCATGTTATAGAACAAATGTCTTATAGTAGTGGTAGGTTTTGAATAGGTATTTCTAGGTCCTATTGTCTTTTTGAACCGATGCGGAGATAAGATAAGTACAGATCTGATAAAGCATGGTAATCCACTGAACATTGTACTGATTTAGTCCTTAGTATTAATTCTCTAAGTACAAATCACTACTAAAAATATTGGATACTGAATAATAGACTATTTGGTATACTTGATATACTTCTGGTGTTTTAATTGGTAGTATATACACTTGGTTGTACATGACTTGGCAGTTTTAATCTAGCTGACAGATGTTAGGCCCAAGGTACTCAATGTGTACTAAAACCGCATTTCTCAGCCGAACTGAATACCACAAGAACCGATCTTACACTATACTGTAAAACACTACCCTAAAATACTATACCAAAAATATGCAGATATCCCAAATATCCAAACCATAGCAACTCTGTCACTAACAACCTTGATGTGTCAATGGGAGGAGTGTAGGCACGACCAAAGGTCAGTGCTCATACCACCCTGTTCTATTTTCTGATAACGTGGGGACTTTAGCCGTAGCGCGCAGTCCTGCTTTTTCTTGTGACATTGCTTGGCACATGTCACATTTATCTGCCTGCACGTCCAGAGGCGGTGTCACTATTTACGAATAATGGGCCGACTCACGAACAATGCGAATGGGCTGACGGTGGCCCCACTGGCTTTTGTTTTCGTGTACCGTTCCACGCCGGGCGTTGATCAGAGGGTGGTGCACGGGTGTGGGCTTCAAGGTACCATTTTTTTTAAATCCAAAAAAGGAAATTCTTTTAGTGTTTTTTTTTTTTACTTTTTTTTTTCGTTTTACTACAGTACGGTGCACGGGTGCACACGTACAGTCTATTTATTTCTTTCTCTATTTATTTACTTATAATGAGTTCTCTTTAAAAAATGCCCGTGGTGCACGGGTGCACACCTCCCCTCGCAGCAGAATAAGGCGTAGTGGTACTGCTCATACTCACTACACCCAGAGACTATACTCTCCAAGCACCCACACTAAACCCAACAAAAAAAATTCCAATGACCACATTATCTGATGCATTAGTGGGCGTGTCGGATTCTATTCTTGGAAAAATCAGTGGGCTCTCTTTGGCGGAGATCGTCAAACGAGGCCGTAAGTACCGCTTCGTCAAGTCCTCCTTCCATAGGGTTCAGGATGAAGACAAACATCTTGTGATTAATCCAGCACAACTTGACGACCATACAGCCACTGCGCTGGCGTACTCCATCATCAAGTCCATCGATCCCAACCTTTTCGTCGACTTCAAGGACTTGTGTCTAGCTATAGTGGGTGTGGCCAGGCAATTGGAGGAGAATGACTGGTACGAAAACGAAAACTCGTCGGTGGCTCCTTTGAACGAATCCAACGCTATCACCGATCCTGAACTCATCAAAGAGGCCCGTGCTTTTGTTCAGGATGTCACTCCTGCTCATGTGGTGCAAGGCTGCAACATTCTCTACTGCTCCAAGCTCAATTTCCTCCACAGTGACCACCACATCGGCACCATCTTCGAGGGCATGTACTTGCGCAAGTACGTGGAGGAGTACTATGGGCCCAAGGCCTTGGAGCTGCCCCAGGTGTTGGCGGCCGTCAAGAGTTTCGTGCACTGGGGTAATATTCGCTACCTACTCTATAAGTTGGGTGTTCCCAACATGAACCTCGATGAAAAACTCACCAAGAAGTTCGAGTCGTTTCCTGAGCCGGCCCAGGAACTCAAGGACTGTGTTTTCGAGCGCTACCCTTCGGGCACCTCCAAGTACTACATGCTCTATAATATAATAGAGGTAATTGCAGAGTCCAAATATGCCAAGATCATACCTTTTCCACAGGACGAGAACTTCGACGTACTGTGGCTCTACGACTTGTGTGACGACATCGAGCAAGACCCTATACGGTATCATCTCCGGTCCATTGTCAAGGACCTCTCCAATGACCCAGTGAACTTGAATGAGTTATCCCAGGCTAACCATAAGAAGATCGACTCTTTGCTTCTGATCTGCAGTCTCATTCTCAACACCATTCTCTCGGCGGAGAGCGGCAGTCTTTCCCATAACTCCAAGTTGCCTGCATTTTCCGATGCTCTCATAGCTAAGCACGAGGACTACTGCAAGAAGTTGGTGGGCTTGCAGAACTCCATAGAGGAATACGAGCTGAAGGAGTGGAATATTGAGGATATTATTCTCCGCTTATCAAATAGCAAGGTACCTAATTTCCACGATGAAGTCGAACGTATTCGCCAAGAGCCTTAACTCTAGCACTTTAATACCCTAATAACCATAGTGCCCCTCGAATACAAGCATAATTTTGATCTCTTAGAAATATATGATAGTGTGTAGAAGATTTTGTAGAGGATAAATGTGTCTATTGATGAGTAATTACCTTAATGTCCAATGAAGCATGAAACCATAACACTCAGTGCTCTCAGTACTCTATCCTCAGTACTCTATTCACTGAGCCCTCTAATACACTATTAGTCTATTTTAATACACTACCCACTTATTACTACTACTTAGTTATACTATTAAAAATTAGCAACAAACGAGAATCAAAGTTATGTACAGGCAACAGATCTATTCTAAACTACTATAGTCTATGATACCAACTACTCTATGAACTACTCTATGAACTACTCTATGAACTACTCTATGAACTACTCTATGAACTACTCTATGATACTGACTACTCTATAAGACTCAGTGTATTAGATCCACCATAGGTAGTACTCTACCTATTCAGGTATTTTAAGACTACGCTGTCTAATCCTAACAATGGCCATTCCACTGTGCCACACCTGCACTATCATTGTACAACCAACAGGGAATGTGATAAACCCGAGGCACCAGGATGGAATGTGAAGAGTTTTCCCCCTTTGCACCTAGCAGCACCCGTTGACTAGGTCACGCCGTTGTCAAATACTTAAATAGCTTAGATTCCTCCTTCTGAGGAATCATCAACCAAAAAACATAATAAACAGAGTACCTGACGTAACAACAAGAATCCAACACTATGACACTATATTCCACAAATACTAATGTACAATGTACCTCATACCACTCTATGATACTCTTCACTGTATTATATAGATTTTCAAATGTCTTGGTGATAGAAAATAATTGGGTTGCATAGATCAAATAGAGGAAGAAAAGGGAAGTAACCAGAATCACCAGAAGTACGTAATGAAGAGTCAGGAAGTAGAAGAGACTAGTACTATACAAAGTATGACACATTAGAGGAGAGTTTGAGTACTACCAACGGAAAGTATAGAAATCAACTACCAGGTTAATTTTAGACTAGGTACTAGATTACGTAAGAGATTATATAAGAGACTACATAAGAGTACACAGAGTAAATACTAGGTGAATACTGGAAACTACTGTATTCCCCAATACTATCATATTCTCTTGTATACGCTATCACTTTACCACTACACTCTATTTCAAACTGTACCACACTGCAGACTGCACTACTCCACTACAGACTGCACTACTCCACTAAACCGCTACACCCTACCACTATGTTATATTACACTGCAGTGTAGACTTCTGTGCTCTACTGTTAGGCAAGACTCTACACATAGATCATTTGAGACTTTCTGCCTAGTCCCAACAATGGCCATTAAAGACCCATCAGTTATGTATGGATTACCACTATAACATCCCGAATCAACCACGACACTACTACTACACCACGACACTACTACACTACTACACTACTACACTACTACACTACTACACTACTATAACACTACTATAGCCTTATCGAGGTATTTTACGCCTTTCTGTCCAGTTTTGAAATTGGTTATTTCTTATGTTATGATTGCTATTGTTGACGTCCTGAAATTGTAGCCACGTTCTCCAAAAGCTTTTACGTAGCTCAGATTCCTCTCTTTGAGGAACCATCAGCAAATACAAGTAACTAAGTACCAGACGTTATAACAAGAATCCAACAACCACCGCAAGACCGTTCTTTACCGCCACAATAGCAGATACTACGACTCTATTGTACTGCAATAGTCAGTTATGAGGTATTCTGCTACACTTCACAACCACTGCTACAGTACTACACTAGTACATCAACTCTACTCTACTATACCAAGTCATACTAAATTGCCGTTACGACGACTATGACTATACTATATTCTACTACACTACTCTAGTATACGCTGCTATACACTACACTACACTACACTACACTACACTACACTACACTACACTACACTACACTACACTATACTCCAAGCTACTAATACACTAGAACTAAACTACCACTGACTACTACACTACTTTAACTCTAGTGGGACCCTAATCATTACACTATAACGGCACTACAACACTAGTACTATTTCATCGTCTGAGTATTCTACTATACTACACTAGTACTAGTATTATGTGCTATACTCTACTATGGTGGCTAAACCTTGCACTAAGATAATGAGTAGTACTATGAAGACCCGATACGCTAACTTTAGCTTCTACAAATATAGGTAATTCTAAATAGAGAGTTAGAGCACTATTATTATATGTGGAACTAGGTCGGGAGTAGTACACGTGACAAGTATATGATATAGTTAATGGTGGTCTACCTGATCTGCTAGTCCACGGAGATGGGTTCATCTGGACTGGCAACTGAGGTAGATTCAAACTTTGATGCAAGGTCCTTGACACTGGACTTTCTCTCCAAACCAGCTGCAAATTGAGGCTTGGCAAAGTCCGAGTCGCCGGACTCGTTGTAGATGACCTCCTTCTTAGGTGGCCTACTGGAAACAATGCTTCCGCTGGAGTTGGACTTCTGCAACAATGAGCTGATTTTTTTCTTGTTGGGGGAAGTGGATCTCTTGAGAGACCCCGATGCTGACGAGGCTTCCGACTTCAAAGGCGAAGAGCTTCTGGACTTGGAGGGTGGGGTGGCTGGGAGCTCGGGAAGAGGTTGCTCCGAATCGAGTTTCTGCTCGCTTCCTTTACTGCCTTTGTTATCATTGATGGCCTTCTTCATCTTAGACTCCAACCGTGATTTGGACTTGCTGACTCCAACCTCGCTTTTAATGGAGTTGCTTCTCAGAGCATCTTCCTGTGCTTGGCTTCTAGAGTTGTTGCGAGATGGCTTCTTGGAAACCCGTCTCCTCAATTCCCCGAAAATCGTTTCCTTGTGCGTGAACAAGTCGGCAATGAAACTCTGCTGCAAAATTTCCATGGCCACACTCAAGGAATGGGCATTCTTACCTTCGGCATCCACATAGTCACTCTTGGGCCGCAACACCAATGCTCCGAACTCCCGACAGAGTCTGGAGCTTAAGGAATTACTCAAATCCGCGTTTTTCGAGCTAATGATGTTGATGAGTCGCGTTAAATGCGTAAGGATCGCATCGAGTGTGGCCAAATTGCACACGGGAAGCTCAAGCAAGGTGTTCTGCAACCCATTGATCCGGGACTTGTCTGCGATGGCATCATTGGCTTCAGCGGGGTAGGTCTGGTACAACGTTTTGATCAAGTCATAGTAGGTATGGGGCACAATGGAATCGGGCAATTCCATAAAGTAGAGCTTAAGGGCATTGGCCACGATCTTTGGCTCGCTCTTCTTGAAGATCTCCTGCATGTCGGCACTGCTGGTCAACTCATTCAATTGTAGTCTCAACTGGTGGATCTTGGAAAGATGCACTGGGGTGGTCCATAAGTCCACACGTTCTTCATCATCGGCCAATTCTGGGTACACTGAGTCAAGAAACGACAATGCAGTTTGCACAAGAATTGGCACCGGGCGCCGATCCAATCTGGATTTCACGTTAAGGTCCACACCAAAGGTCTGCTTGATGTTGGAATTGTAGTAATTGTCATAGAGTGTCACGTGTGGATGGAACTTGCCTGTTGCGTAGTTTTCAATCAAAAACTTCAAATCTCCAACAGGATTGATGGTTTCTTCAATCACAAGAAGTTCGTCACATGAATGCTTCAAGGTGGCGATTTTGTTGGAGAATGTGGCAATAAAGTCAAAAGTCACCTTCTTAATAGCCTTCAAGCGGTCCAACTCGCATTTCTGCATAAATGCCAAGTGGTCCATGACAGTCTCTTCAAACTCACAGCGGATCAAGTCCAAGGTCTTGGTAGTCTCGAAGTATTGCGAATCTAGCGACGCAACGTCCTTGACCAACTTGAAGTATTGCGATTTGTCGGAATAGTCGACAGAGTTGACCCCGATGGCCTGCTTCATGTCCTCCAAGTAGGTGGAGAACTGGTTTGTTCTGCTACCCAGAGCAGCAATGGGATCGTAGTTCGAGTTCTGGGCAGATTTGCTCAAGTCAAACTCTGAGATTTGTGTCATTTCAAACACTACCGGCTTCCACTGGTACCAGAATTGCGACGAGTTGATGAAGTTCTTGCTGCCGCTCATGGAGCCAATCAACTTGATGAAGCCATTGTTGACAAAATCCTGGCCTACCAACTCGGCCTTGGCGATGTTTCCCTTCAAGTCAGGCAAGTTGTCCAAAAGCCACTGGGTGATGGAGCTACCAGAAGACACATTGTGGTAAGTTCCCAAGATGGGCACCTTGTGAGACTTCAACTCAATGTGGGTCAAGATCTGCGAGAGCAAGTCCTTGATGGATTTTGCGGTGTATGGAGAGCCGCCAATCTCATAGACAGTGTCATTATCTTCGTCAGCCACCACCGAGGTATCAGCAACAGATTCAGTTCCATCATCCACAAACAGCGCATCGTACTCATTCAACTCATCTTCCGAGTACTTGGACTTGAACTCCTCGACCATACGGCACTTGTTGAAGTACTTCTTCAGCAATTTCTCCAACGCGGCCTTGGCATTGAGGTACACCTTATATTTGTCGGAGATCATCAGCTCCAGGTAAGCCACGCGTTGCTCGTGGTCCTTGCACCACTGGGAAAAGGGAAGTAAGACTAAATCCTCGATGTTGCTGGCGATCTCCAAGTGCGCCAGGCCCTGGCGCTGGAAATTGGAGGTGAACTCCTCATAGGCGTTTTTCACGGTAGATACGTAATCGGGATCTGCGTGTCTTTTGCTCAGCCTCTTGTAGGAAGAGCCTAGCGACTCCAAATCTCGGCCATACGATAACTCCAGCTCCATGCGGGCAGTAATAAGCGAGATGAAGTCCTGGTTCTCCTTGACTCCTTCGTAGAGCTCGTCAAAAAGAACCCTATGGCCCAGACGATAGTCCTCGGACCAAAAGCTATCAGCAAACGACATAGTATTGGATGGAAGGAGTGATTTGTCGGTTAATGAATCGGAGAATGAGGAGGGGTAGTAGTCGTGTACTGATCTAGTAATTCAGGGCGGGGACTATGATAATGTGGTGTAAGTACTTGTTTAATTAATAGCTTCGCTATTTTGTGTTTCTTAACTCTTTCTAAATTCTGCTCTATTTTATTCTCTGCCTCCAATTGTAGTTTGGTCACTTCGTCTCCGTTGTCGCTTATTTGGTAGTGGCGGTGTAGAGTTGGTAAAACACGCGCCCCGAGGAGAGGTATCACGTGGGAATGTGGTCGTGGAAAGGCCGCGGGCCTCGCACCGGGGCCTGGCAAGTTGCACCCAGTGAGGGCACCATGGGCCCGTCCTCCACGGTCCGTCTGCGCGGCATATACATGTAGGTACGAACAATCCACATTCCTGGACCACACACCGTAGGCATCAATAGTCCATACAATCCATGTACCTGCCTCCAATCCGTGTGCCTGCCTATCTACAGGCCGATCCCATCGATACCTTACATTCCCGTCTATGATAGTGCATGACAGGTAACAGTAGTCATATTAACTCGGTACCACTTGACACATTATAGCCTCAGTTCTCACTACACTCTGTATTGTCTCAGTTCTCACCACACTTTCCCACTGTAGTCATTCCCCTACACTCTCACTACACTCATTAATAGAGTTTCTGTGCTGAGCATAGCACCAATATATATAGGCATACCCAGGATCAAGAAATAGACTATAAAAAATATTTTTAAATTATGATTTCACTCTCCTAATAAAACTCTAATAGACTTTAATAAATTTTTAATATTTCTAATAAGTCCAATAAGTCCAGTAAGTCCAGTTTGTCCAGTTTGTCCAGTATGTCCAAAATCTCCATACCACCACATCTCTAAAAATATCTAATATATAGTATCCAGTATCTTTAAATATATAGTGGGTCTCTAAATATATCTGTGCTGTGAAACATTTATGTATGTGGGTAATTCAGAGGTGAAGCAGAATCACCAGGTGAAACAAGCAAATTGCCCCCTGAAACCAGCGCAACAAATCAATACCGTATTATGCTCGTATATTTATCCCCACATGATCCAGTATTTATGTTTTTGCTTTGGCCTGTTTCTGTTCCTGATCTATTTTCTACTTAAGCCCTGGTACATCCGTTACGAGCCCGGCCCGATGCCTTGATTTGCTCGTACTTTCAATACGTCTAGAGCCATCTACTTCTTGTGTCAATTGTGTCCAATTATGTCTATTTCTGTCTACTTGTATGGTACTTATGGTACTTATGGTACTTATCTGGTACTTATCTGGTAGTTGTGTGGTAGTTGTGAGGTGCTGCCTGGTACTGCCTAGCATAATACTAACACATTTATGTGGTCAGCCATGGAGTTATGAAGTCCATTGAAACCAGCATTTTTTACTTTTTGGGCGGAAACGCCGCAAAAAAAGCTACCAAAAGGCAAACTGTTCCTTCCCCACCTGCTCATAAAAAATATCCCGTCATAGAAGAGGCCTTCCTGCTGTTCCCATTGTGTGAAGGTGGCAGCCTCCGGCATCCTGCCTCCGTCTGGGACCTGTGTGCAGGTGAAACGCCGCGCGTGTGCATTTCAACCTGTTTCGTTAAATTGCTTACTTTTGATCAGCTGTCACATCACACCATATATAACCCCGGTCTTTCCTCCACTCCACCTTACATCCACTTTATTTCTGCTTGATTAATTCACTCTTAAGCTGAGCTTAGGACAAATACATCTACGTTACTCGTTACTCGTTACTCGTTACTTCCTTACGGTCTCCCGTCTACTGTTTCTACTACCCTGTCACTTGACTATCCTACCACTTGACTGTCCTATCAACTTACAGCCTTATCACCTGATACTTATCTCTAAATGTCTGGATTTGCCCTGCCTGAGGCTACGCCTAGGAAACGAAAGCTCTCTCCTTATACGCCCAACTCCGTGTGCAAGAAATCCTTCCTGCTGGGACAAAGCCTGCCGATAGTGACCCCTGAACACAAAATCCTGCGTTACACCAAATCAAACGTGGACTCTCTTGCGGCCTCTAGCCCTGCGGAATCATCTACTCCTGCTGTGTTGCTTCCCACGCCGCTGACCGTTGGTTCCGACCGCTCCAAGAACCATGAAGGGGTGGTGCCTTCCAAAAGGTCCAGAAACTTGACTGCATGCTTGCAGGCGTTGGCCGGTAAAACAACCGAGCTGGCTCCTAATGCCCAGTTCTCACCGGGCTTGAAGATCCACTTTGCCACTCCCACTGAAGGGTCCAGCTCGCTGGCGTTCCCGAGAAGCCGTCGTTTGCTTGAACAACCGGCTCCTATATGTACGAATAGTCTTTCCACGGGAGAACCTCCCAACTCCATGGACCTACCTTCATCTCCAGATGCTTCTACGCCAAAATGCCCACGCACTCCGCCGCAGTTGACCATCAAACAGGAGTCGTTCTTTGAAGACGCGTACTCGGACGATGAACGCGTGGAGATTGTCGATTTATCTGATTTGGACAAGATCCCAAGACACGAGCTTTCTAACCCGTTCCTTGAGAAAAACCCTTCCAAACACTCGGAAAAACTGGACATGCCCATTGATCTCTCCGAGACCATCGAGCTTATAAACCATACCACGGGAGAACGCAAGCTTCTGCGAATGACCGACGACCAGAAACGGTTCAAGCCCCGGAAACTCGTGTTCACCGAGCCTCCTCCTCTGAAGCTCAATTACAACGTCACGAACAAGTTCATTGGCAAGACCATTGGGAGGAACTTCACCTTGCATGATGCACCGGGCTTGGCTCCTGGCTTTGAGATCTACGATGATAGTGAATGATCATTGTTACTCACTTCACTTGTATCCATGACTCAATTACTCATGGTTCCCATCACTCAGCTTTTTCTCATGGTCCCATTAGTCAGTATGAACTCATGGTTCCCATTACTCATCATGGACTCATGATTTCAATTACACATGACTACTCGTTACGGACTACTAACTTTCTATGGGCTTATGGACTCATGGACTTTCTGCATTGACACCTTTATAGACACAATAAACTATTCACCGGCATATTTACGCAAATTATCCCAGCCAAGCGAGTTGGAGTTGGGCAATTTGAGCACCTCGATCTGGTTTAACAACTCGGGCGTACCGGAGTCTGCATACGTCGCAGTGTACCGAACAGGTCTGCTAATGGCATACTCCGGATCGTCATCTTCGCCTCTAAACTCCACCGGTAGTTTCTTTTTGATTTCAGGATATTCCGTAGGAAGCACAAAATGTTGCGAGAGATCAGGCTTGAGAAGAGCCGTCAATTCCAAGGCCTCGGCATCGCCAGGTTTGAGTTGCGACCGCTTGGCCCAGAGCTCCATCTTCCTCTTCTGCCGGGCCCTCCACTTCTTCTCGTTGTACAACTTCTCAAAGTCTGTGTTCTTGAACTGGAAGTACGTCGTCCAGGTATCCGTGGCCACATCCCTATACGCATTGAGGAGAAGGTTGAAGGAGGTGTTGTTGTGGAGCATCTCGAGGTTGGTGAAATCCTCGGTGAAGATGCGCTGCCGGGCCGTGACTAACTCGATATTGTCGTTGTTGTAGAAATCATGAACCAAACCTTTGATGGGCCGGTCTCCTCTACTAATGGTGGGCTTGGTGACTCGACTCACACTCAAGTGGGTGGAGTTGTTCAGCTTGGGGGCCGTTTCCTTGGTAAACCGCTTGATGCGGTTGATTTTGTTGACCAATGCTGCATCCTTGTAGTTACCAGACCCAGGACCCCGGTAGTTCTTGAAGTAGTAGTACTTGAAATGAAACGCATCTTGGTCGGAGTTCAAGAGGGTCTGGTAGAGCTGTGGTGAGATCTCCTCATCTTCCGGAAGCAACTGTAAGGATTTCAAGTGGTCCCCCACCGGGTTGGCGTTCTGCGACGACAGGTTCATTTGGTTGGTGGTGACATAGTAGTTGGGCACCTTGCATATGGACGTGACGTTGAACTCGGGGATCTGCCCTGCGCCGGGGAGAAGGTTCTCGGTGACGTCAGCTTTGTTGGGGTCGATGCTACCAACAGTCTTTCTTTGGCGTCCAACAGGTTTTCTGGCTGAAAGCACCGGGTCGGTTGTTTGGCTGGTGACATCATCCAGGAAGTAATTGTTGGAGGAACAAATCAACTCTCTTTCAAAAGCGCTCATGTTGGTACCGCAAACCTTTCTATAGATGCCGTCGTGCTTGTAAAGATGTAGCTTTGTGAGTGGGTTGAGCGAAAGGAACGAAGCATAGGTCAACGGAAGCCGTTCCTCGATATTCTCAAAGCCAGGGAACACTTGGGCCACGGTTATGAGCTCGTCTTCCGGGATTTCAGGGACTGCACTCACCACAGGCGATTCAGGGGTGCGTACGCCAAAGAGAAGGTCATCGGTTAGAAGGATCTGCACCAAGAGCTCGAGGTCCATATAAAAGAGCTTGGATTTGGCAAGCGTATGGCCAATCACTTTTTGTGCATGAAGAAGTTTATTAAGCACCGTGTCTGTATTCAAGATAAGCTTGGCTCTTGGAACGCCCGTCTTCTTCAACATCTTGCTTATGACCTGGTACGACGAGGGAAAGTTCCAGACTTGCGCCAAGTGATGTATTAGCACATACGGCGTGTCATTGTAGAAGAAATGGGGCACCTTGAGCGTATAATTTTGAGGGAGGTGTTTGGAGGTGTTTGGGGGGCCGAACTCCACCGCTGACCGGAACCGTGTGGTGGGCTGGGACGAAAGTGGGACCGCCGGCTGAACCACACGTAGACTCATATAGTCAAAAGAAGCTGGGGGATTTGACTGTGTGTTTTGAAATTGAATTGGGATGATCCTAGATTCACCGACTAAATGTAGAAGTGAACGTAGAAGCGAACGTGTGTGAAGAAATGAGTGGTGAAAGTGTGTGTGGGTGTGAAGAAGTAGTGTGGTAGGGAATGGTGAATGTATGTGAGTATGTTATGAGTGAGAGTGAAAGTGAGGGTGAGTGAGAGTGTATTGACTTGGCAGTTGAGGTGTCGCACGTGACACACTCTATGCTTTGCAGAACAATAGTTCATGTGCTCAGCTGGAGTTATTATGTTTGAAGATGAAGGTTTAGTATGATGATCTTGATGAGTCATTTTTAAGAGCCAGATTTGGCTGGATAGTTTTATATAGTGATATCTTCAGTTCACCTGATAAGTCTACTATGGGTTACTATGGGTTACTATGGTCCACTCTAGTGTACTCACTCTACAGTGTGTTCAGTGTCTAGTGTACTCACTTTATAGTGTACTCAGTCTCTAGTATACCCAGCCTCTAGTATACCCAGTGTCCAGTATACTCTATAGTGCTCTCAGCTTAGTCTACAGTCAACAGTACACACTCTCTTTTCACACTGGCTCACCAACCTAGAATTATACCTACTTGTTACTAGTTTATGACAGTTACTGTGTTACTCTCAGTCACTGTCTGAGTGTCAGTCACTATGTGAATGCCAGTGTATAAGTGTCACTGTATGACTGCAACTTATGACTGTTACTGTATCTGTTAATGTGTCTGCCACTGTATCTGTCACTGTCTTACTTACTATTTGTTACTGTGTGAACAGTGAATTCCAGCGTATAACCCTACTGCCTATCTAACTGTCACTTTCATTCTGGACCCAGAAACCTAGAATTATGCATAGGTATATTAACCTGGTTGACTTTACGCTTTTGGAGATACCCTTAGTGAGTGTTGGTTATTGGCCAGTGTATGCCAAAACAACTGTATACACCATATGGTGCCCCTTTTGATCGTCAAACAAACGTCTTAAGAGATGCAAGAAGGATTTAGAATGTATCAATACTTTTCTTTACCTTGTACTGCTCTATAGGGTACTCTCTAGTTTCTATAGGAGTCTTTGGTCTAATCTATCAAGGCTGGAAATGACTATGATAAGAGAAAGATTTCTAAAATGAATTCTAACTCACTATGAGACCAAAATTTGAATTGGTTTATAGTGTATAGTCATGAAAAACTGGTGTGTCCCAATATTGTAGTGTCTCTACCAGACTTCCCATACTGCTTTGTTCAATACTATTACTATACTAACACTACTATGATTACTAATAGCATAGAAGTACCTGAGATCATGAATATACTAATCACTAGCTATTAAACGTGCTAAAAAGGATCTAGCAGTACTGGAGTAGAATTACAGTAGGGTAGTGGATCTAGCCAGGGTAGCATGGTAGTGTAATATATTGGTACAAAATGGTACAGTATACTACGATGGTATAGTAGGGTGGCAGTGTTGTGTGGTAGTGTTGTGTGGTAGTGTTGTGTGGTAGTGTTGTGTGGTAGTGTTGTGTGGTAGTGTTGTGTGGTAGTGTTGTGTGGTAGTGTTGTGTGGTAGTGTTGTGTGGTAGTGTTGTGTGGTAGTGTTGTGTGGTAGTGTTGTGTGGTAGTGTTGTGTGGTAGTGTTGTGTGGTAGTGTTGTGTGGTAGTGTTGTGTGGTAGTGTTGTGTGGTAGTGTTGTGTGGTAGTGTTGTGTGGTAGTGTTGTGTGGTAGTGTTGTGTGGTAGTGTTGTGTGGTAGTGTTGTGTGGTAGTGTTGTGTGGTAGTGTTGTGTGGTAGTGTTGTGTGGTAGTGTTGTGTGGTAGTGTTGTGTGGTAGTGTTGTGTGGTAGTGTTGTGTGGTAGTGTTGTGTGGTAGTGTTGTGTGGTAGTGTTGTGTGGTAGTGTTGTGTGGTAGTGTTGTGTGGTAGTGTTGTGTGGTAGTGTTGTGTGGTAGTGTTGTGTGGTAGTGTTGTGTGGTAGTGTTGTGTGGTAGTGTTGTGTGGTAGTAGCATAGTGTGGTAGNTCGGGTTGTTTGGGAATGCAGCTCAAAGTGGGTGGTAAATTCCATCTAAAGCTAAATATTGACGAGAGACCGATAGCGAACAAGTACAGTGATGGAAAGATGAAAAGAACTTTGAAAAGAGAGTGAAACAGTACGTGAAATTGTTGAAAGGGAAGGGGAGGGAAGATGTTAAAGGGACTCCTTCAGCGTAGGGATCCCCCCAAAGAGTCTTTCCTCTCGCCCGTCTTGAAACACGGACCAAGGAGTCTAACAATTATGCAAGTATTTGAGTCAACCCCCAAATGCGTAATGAAAGTCATTGGTCAACCCTACCCTTCTGTCCTAAATGGCGGGAGAGGAAGCATAATCATTAGGACCCGTAAGATAATGAACTATATGTGATTGGTCTTGACCAACCATACTATCTGATGGTAAGTAATCTATACCAATTGAAACAAGAGAGACGTATAGATGTAGAGATGTAGAGTAGAGACTGACAGTACTAGTAGAGGTTTAAGGCTAAGAGTGGTGCTGAGACTTGGACTAAGAGGAGATATTAGGTCTACGCCAAGTTTGGAAGTTCCTGCAAGCCACATGTAGATCTGTTAACTCCAGATCCCCAACGACAGTTGCGACACCAAGCGAGCCTGTGATTCACCATGGGTTAATATTCAATAGACTGCTCATACTATAGGACACTATCCTCATTACACTACTACACTACTACACTACTACACTACTACACTACTACACTACTACACTACTACACTACTACACTACTACACTACTACACTACTATACTACTACTACTGTCAGATCCGCCATAGTCAGGGCCCTGCCTATAGAGGTATCATGAAGCCTACTCTGTCCGATCGTAACAATAGCCATTGCAAATGCCGTGTCAATATTCTAGAATATTCCTTACCATTGTTTTAGTGGAAACTTTTTCGAATACCCTGTTTCTCTCAGAGTTATATAAGCCGCTCCGGTTCTTCTCTTTAACGAACCATCAGCGAACATAGTTTTAGTTAGGCATAAATGTATCAAAGAACATAAAAAATACATTAATATACTTCCACCACTACTGTCTTGATGGAGTTGGTAGTAGGCATTAGTAGTAGTAGTAGTAGTAACACTCAGCAACACTAATATAAATCAAGATGCTTTTGTAGTGGTGTATTCAGTAGTCAGTGGTTAGTCTTCAGTGGTAGTCAGTGGTTAGTCTTCAGTAGTAGTAGTAGTAGTAGTAGTAGTAGTTGCACTACCAGCATGTAATAGGTACTGTCTACGGACCTTATTTATTTTTTTAATATTACTTTACTGAGCTATACTAAGCTATACTACACACTATAGTACATATTATATTACTACTCTATACTACTAAGTATCTTCCACACCATACTCTACTAGAATTGTACTGGAAGAATACTAAGTGGTGGTACTGTAGAGTATACACTCAAGTAGTGCCAAGAAATTGACATCGCTTGTACAGTTTAAAGCTAAAAATTAGCATTAACAACGCTGAAGACTAGTTACCTCTCACTTCTATGTACTGCCCCATCCGTAATTTGATCATACAACTACACTCTACAGTATCTATTCAAGTACATCAATAAATACAGATAAGCAAGTACTGGATCTAATAAGAATCTATCAATACAAGTATTTTCTACACGGCAGTGTGATATACTACAAAAAAAAGATGTAAGATAGTTTATCAATCCCGTGGTCTGTACAAAATATATCAGATCCACAGTACTATGCAGTATAATCTGGTGTAGATGATTTAACACCAATTGAACATTTATAGTAGGTACATCAGGAGGTCCTTTCAATAACCACGGAGTACAGCTCAGCGTAGTATATTGAGCACCATTGATGAAGTTCATCGTCTCATCAAGATAGGTAAATACTTGAGGAGTTACACGAGAGCTGTTTCTGGTGGGTCTGGGAGCAGAGGATATCTTAGTATGTTCCTCTTAGACGATATTCTGATCAGTTAACACTAGGGTATGGACCAGAGTTCCATCTAATATAGACTTCCGAAACGCTGCTAAACTTTCCACACAAGAATGATGTGAGAGCTAGACTTTCCTATTATATAGAAAAGGTAAGTATAGCATCAAGAAGTAAGTGTAGCACACTCTAGGATTTTTATGAGTGTGCGCCTTCCTTTTCTGAAATGATCATTTGCTCACTTTCAACATCTGGTTACTATACAGTATAATCTGGTTACTATACAGTATAATCTGGTTACTATACAGTATAATCTGGTTACTATACAGTATAATCTGGTTAATATACATCATAATCTGGTTACTATACAGTATAAGATCTAACTATTGCCACTCCTTAGAATATCGCTTCATATTCCCAATTGGTCTAGTAAAGATGGGGTATTCACTATAGAGCTCTCATGCACGCATTATTATTACTTATTCACATGCACGTGATATGGTCAGACTCAGCATAAGTATTGAGTAGAGGAACAGCTCCTGGCTTTTTCTTTTTCTTTTTCTTTTTATGATAATACCGACTCTAGACTTGCCCATATGGTTTCTGTGCCTGCACAGAACACACTTTGCAGGGTTTAGTTCTATTCATTTCTACTCCACCAGCTATTTCAAGAAAAGTCAATTAGTCAAAAGGTCAAGAGATATATATATTACTGATGCAAGCTTTACTTGTTTTAACCACCCAATTCATTGACTACTCGTTACCCATTTCCATTGCCTAATCGGGCAATTTCTACTTCCGATATTCTGCAATCTTGTAGGTACGACCTAAAAAAATTTCTGGGGGTATTTTGACCGGTTAGCTGGCCATTACCGGAATAATCATTCCTGGATGCAATACTTTGGGCTAAGGCAATTACTGAATGACAGATAGGGGGAGTGCTGGATGCAGGAGCGGGTGAAAAAGGTGGCATGTTAAGTAGGACGAGACATAAAGCCATGCTCGAATTAGAGTGGGAGGGCCGGAACGGCCGGAAGTCTGGGACATCATTTTACACCCGTACACCCGGCAACCTCAGCAAGAAAAAGGCCCAACGCCAAAGACCGGATTTCGGGGTCTGCAAAGCCAGACAACGCGTTTTTAGAGAAACAGAGAGCCCACTAATGTCACAGACAAATTTCAGCGCATAACAGGCTATTCTGTGTCCTCCAGAGGAGTGTGGGAAAATCTCCAGGGTGCCGTGTTGGAACATGAGGAATCAGTACATCTCTGATGTACTGCATATTCTATGTGACTGCATGTAAGTAATACAGATAAAACGGTGAATGGTTCATACTATGCAGGAATTCTAATGGTGGTCAACGCCCCGCAGAAAAGGGGTTGGGTGGCAATTGACAAGGACTAAGCAAAGAGAAGAGAAGTTGCTCTCATGAATCATAGAGCCAGGTTAGTCTGAGGACAGTGCGTTCAAGGGATTCTTAGTATAGTATAGATACAGATAAGAATAGAAATGACTGAGATGAATACTTTAGTTCCACAACTATATGATTTCATTGGTCCCCAATGACACAACCGCTCCAATTTATGGACCTAAGAATTGTGAAATTAAACAAAACATGCCGAACCGAGGGCGGTGTACGCAGGCGCCTCGGTGGAACAAGATCCGACGTGAGCATGAGACCCGCCCTGTTGAGAATGAGCAATGCCTGATCATTCCAGAAACGGAAGGCGCGCTCTTAGAAAGTATAGAGTGTGCTCTGCCCTTTGGTGATTCTTGATGAAGGTTTAGCTACAGCATGAAACATGTTGAAAAAGGTTTAAATTCAGTCAAAGACTGAAGGCCTAGCAGAGTTCCTAGACTATATAAGTTGCAACTCTCGCTACAATCCTAGTGTTAATTAATCAATCAGAATATTATCTGGGAAGACATCACAATGTCTTCTACTCCCAGACCCACCAGAAACAGCTCTCGTGTAACTCCTCAAGTATATACATACCCTGATGAGACTATGAACTTTATAAACACCAATAAGTGCAGTCCTCTGGACTGTACTCCATGGCTATTGAAAGGACCACCTGATGTGCCCGAGTTGAGGGCACATGAGGAGTTAAGTAATCTACACGCTCACCACCTGCATGCAAACCTAAATAAATCACTACATCCTAATATCATGGGTAATAGGCTCTAATTTCGAAATATTTTTCATGGTTCGTAAATTTTGGAGTTTATAAATTACGGAGTTTCTAACTTTTGATGTTCATAAATTTTGGGGCTCATAATTCTTGGAGGTCATAAATTGTGGAGGTCATAAATTCCTAGGTGTACATATTTATCGGCCTCTGAACTAATCCTCAGTACATGTGTGTTCTGGAATAGACATATTGCATGTGCACATTGTCAAAGCAGATCGATTGAGCCATTGTATTTGGCCGCAACATTGTTTTACGCCATCGAATGACATTTAGACCTTCTCACCATATCCAACTCTAAATATAATGAGTATTTGGCTTACCCAACATATAAAGGTGTCGCGCCTATACTTACCTTTTATCCCCAGGCCTGTGCAAAAGTCGCTCGCTCGCCCAGGAACATGCCACTGCCAAAAGGGCAACACTAGACGATTTTCAGATCTAAGGTCGCATTAAGAATATGAGAAATAATGGAGCTAACAGGTTTTTGGCAAGATCCAACATCCGATGAAAAATCTGGGCCCGGCCTCTCCAATTGGGCATACTTACCTTCTGTTCATGAGCTGAATTCAGTTACGCACTCACTGACCACTGACCACTGGTGTGAAATAATACTATGAAAAACTTATAGGATGAGGTTCTTAATTGTTTCATGTGTTTCATGTTCTGTTTCATGTTCTGTTTCATGTTCTGTTTCAAAATTGTTTCAAAATTGTTTCATATTTCGTGTTTCAAAATTGTTTCAAAATTGTTTCATATTTCGTGTTTCAAAATTGTTTCAAAATTGTTTCATATTTCGTAATATTTTGTTCCATGTCCTGGTCTTTGTATTGGGTGTCCCTTATTGTTTCTTGGACGAGCTGTCCCGCTAATATGGAGGGGGTGTATATGCGAAGGAGGGCATGGCGCGAGATTGAACCTCGGATTAATGCAGCGTCCCCACCTCTTATGGCCGCGCGCATGTATATATAAAGTAGAGTCGGCCGGCCAGTTTCTCACCGCCCCCACCATGTCCGAATTAGAAACTGTCACCTACGAAGTTAGGGGCAAGATCGCCGTAATCACCCTCAACAACCCCTCCAAGCTTAATGCCTTGAACGGCCAGGAATACCTCCAGTTGGCCAAGTACCTCCACGAGGCTGATGAGGAGGAAGATACCGTCTGCACGCTTCTCCAGTCCACGGGCAGGTACTTTTCTGCCGGTGCCAATTTCGCTGATAAGGCTTTAATTGAGGCCGGTCCCGAGGTGGTGTTCTCGCATGAGTACTGGTTGCAGAATTTTGCTGGCAGAAACGTGTATTTGACCGACTTGTGTCATAACCATCGGAAAGTATTGGTGGCTGCGTTAAACGGGCCGGTGATTGGCTTGTCTTCTGCGCTCGTCAGTTTGTGTGACTTGGTGTACTCGATCGATGACTCCAAAGTTAATATCTTGGCGCCTTTCTCCAACCTTGGCTTGGTGGCCGAGGGAGCCACGCTGGCTACGTTATTCTTGCGTTTGGGCTGGTCCAAATCCGCAGAAGCTTTGTTGTTTGCCAAGCCGGTGCTGGGCGAGGATTTGCGCATGTTGGGTTTCTTTAACAAGTCGTATAATGGCCAGAACCTCTCCACGGAGGACTTCAACCTGGAGGTGTTCCGCGACTTGGAACGCAAGTTCGACGGTTTATACGAGCCTTCCATTTTTGCCAATAAGCAATTGCTCAAGAGTAACCGTGACCAGTTGATCAACACGGCCAGTGCAAAGGAGGCCATTGTTGGCTTCAACAGATGGATCCAGGGTATTCCACAGATGAGGTTTTCTGAGATGGCCCGGAAGGAGAGAAAGCACAAGATCTAGTCTCCGCTTGTCTCACATACCATAGCTATCTAACTTCATGACATGACACGACATGACCAAGAAATAACTACTATGCACTAATTGACTATGCTTAAACGCCCTAATCATCTATACATCGTACCCCATCTAATCGTCTATATCCATATAAATATCAGTAGACTGTGAAATGGGTGCGAAACCGGCCGCACACCCGTACCCCTCTATCTACACACCCCAACCTTATCAACCTCGTCGCTACTTCAGCATATATACTACACTATCCAGACTATTACCAGACTAGTAACAGACAAATCTACACTGATACCACACTAATACACACTGGTCTACACCAATACTAAATCCTTACTTCCCCATACCTGCATGTCGTATAACCTCCCGAACCCATCACTTGTTGGCATTCTACTAGCGGTGTCCACGCACAATGGACCCCAGATCATCTTCAGCTACCCCAAACACCTTAAGAGCAGCAGCACACAGTCCAACCCTCTTTCAGACGATGATGATTTTGATGATGAGGATTATGAGGCTGCGGAATTCCAAGCCCCTTTGGACCTGCCCCGTCTGAATGATGCCTGGAATGTTCAGCACCTGGAGTTCTACCTAGGCTCCAAATTGGATCTACTTAGCTTTCTCGATGCTAGAGACAAACACATGAAGGAGAATAAGGAACTCAAGAATATGAGGGAGAAGGAAAAAATGGATGACTCCATAGACGATCACTCGTTCTCGCTGCTGGATAAGAGTGTGCCTAAAAAAGCAGAGAAATCAACTGTGGTTGGCCTAGAACTCGACCAGTTATCCGAACTCTTGTGCCCACCTCGAGCCATGTGCAACCGACGCTTTGATATGGTTCTTGAAAACCACGTGTTTTTGGGTTTGCCTGTGCACGTGAACCGACATGGAGTGTGGAGAGAACGGAAACACCAGGCATCTAAGAAAACCATGCTGGACCATGCATCCAACCAGAAGGACGATTCGCCTGAACCCAATCCAAAAACAACGGAAACTTCCCTGAATTCATCCACGGCCTTGACGATGTTCCACTTGGTTTTTGTCATGGACCCGGCCAATATCGAGCGCAATTACCGTGTGGATGAGATGTTTTATAATGTGGTGTCCAAACTTTCGCTTGTACTTCGCTATGAACAACACAAGAATAATTACGTGGGTTCTCAAGTACAACAAGTATGTAAACTCAAGGAACAATGGCGGGGATCGGAAGAACTGGGGGACTTGACAGGTCACTTGGTGCAACGGAGCGCTGTGTGCAGGATGATAGCAGATTGTTACCATTCTCTCCGGGAACTGAAGATATCCAGTCTCAATATCAATGGGAAGCTCCGGTCGTTTCAGATCCCTATCAAGATGGAGTTTTTATCGTTGCCGGACTCCACTGTGCCTTATATTCCTGGGTCCTACCTTCTGTCCACCAGCTGTGTGGGCTCTGGACAAGCCAATTTGGGCGAAACTTCCCGCTACAACAACAGCAATAAGTTCTTGAAGCTCCTCCTTGGCAATTCTCTCGATAGAGCTGACCCTGACATGGAATTTGACCAGGAGGACGAGGACAGTGCGGACCGTATCCACTCCAACCCAGACGATATCATCTACCTTGCATTACTTCTTTGGGACGAGCCCGAGCAGATAATCAAGGATATCAAGGCTGATCCCAGTGCCGAAATCGCCAAGTTCATCAAGCTCATAACCCCCACAGAGCTGTTACTCCGTATCTTCAACACCATGCAGGTACACCACGAGTCCCAGCTAGATCTTTCCCAGATCAAGTCATTTGCGCTTCATCTCGTGTACTGGCGACGGGCACGGGTTATTCCTCCCTTGAGCACCCGTTCCATCTATATTGTGTCGCCCATGGCCCCTCTAAGTACCAACTTCGTGCGGGATGTGCCCAAATTCGCCCAAATGTTCCCCACGGTTCCGTCTCTCCCGTCCTTTTTGAAGCTTCTTTCCACCAGAACAAAGAAACCCCGCCAATTTGCTTCCATCATTCCTTCTAGGGACCACAAGGATATGTATTTGCTCGCACTCCTGTGGCTAGTTCGGTTTGGCTACGTGACCCAGCTCCACACGTATATCTGGCTTAAAGTGTCGAAAAAAGTCAAGATGAACGTTGAGGAAGAGCTCGAGGAGGAGCTTAGTCGCAACTCTAATAAGGGCCGCAAGGAGCCAGAGCGAGACACCAAGGTGGACAATACGTCGAAAAAGGCCAACCTGGTGGATAACACATCCAAAAAAGCTGCTCTGGTCGACAACACGTCCAAGCAAAGCCAAAAGCCTGCGCCGTCGATTGAGGACGAAATCAGTCGTATCCAGAAGAAACTCGAGGCCTCCCATTCGCTCCCAGATATTGTTTTGGAGAGTGATGGCGATACCATTTTGGTAGATCCGGGGAGAGCATCAGCTTTGGAGCGCCGTTGGCTCGACAGGATTGTTCACACTGAGTGCAACCTCTCGCCGGACCTTACCACGGTGTTCTACCGGTTGTTGAAGTATATGAACGGCAAGAACTCGTTGGAGTTTCTTTTGCTCCGCGAAAATGTGTCCCGGTCAGATCTTAGACGGCTTCTTCTCGCCATCGAGGACCATATTATCTCCGTCCGTCATTGGTGAGAAGATCATGAGGGGAGCTCCATAATATCTACCTTGAAGTGGGTTCAGTTCATATAAACAAGCAATCGAGATCAAGGAACTGCACTATAAATTCCCAGCAGCCAAGATCTCTCTTCCTTGCATCATCCCCAAGCTGGGTATTCCCCTTTTAGACGTGTCACGCAACTCCAAGTGTTGGAAGTGTCAGAAGAAGCAAATGCTTATTAGGGAGGAACTGTGGTACCAGAGAAATAGTAGAGCATTACTAGCTGCGTTTCAGATGAACGTTAGGAGCATTAGAAGCAGAAGTATCACATGTGTATCAGAGGCGTATCAGAGGTGTATCACAGGTGTATCACAGGTGTATCACAGGTGTATCACAGGTGTATCACAGGTGTATCACAGGTGTATCACAGGTGTATCATGAAAATAGTACATGGGTTTGAGGTAAGTCATAGGCTAGAAAATGACCAAGAGCAAAGAAGAAGAGTACTTAAAACAAGGAGCAAGAAAAGAAGATTCAATGAGGAGGGTAAGAATGACCAGTCTTAAATAGAAAGGAAGATTGAGGGAAAATGATAGTCATTGGTAAGTTCTTGTATATATACAAGATCAGAAGATCGCACAAGGTATAAAGTTCTCTTTGAGCCTCGCTCTTAGCGTATAGCAAAGCCTCTGAATCAAACCATCAAATAACTGAATCAATAGCTATTTTTGGTTGCGGAGTTAAGAGGAAGTGGATTTGCTGGGGTTCGCACTTTGTCACTATTTCATACAAAATCGTACATATCATGAAGTACATATCACGAACGACGAGCAGCGATGCACACCCAAAACCGTAAATCATTTATATGAGTTTTCTAACATTTAATAATAATTCATATTTCTTTGGGTAGTAGCTTTTGCTCTAGTGATAGATACTACTAAGAAGTAATACCTAAGCTACATATTATTATCAATGGTACTACTAACATTGCTAGGTATTACTTACAATACTACACTACTTAGTATACTTCTGTAGTATAATTCTGTAGTATAATTCTGTAGTATAATTCTGTAGTATAATTCTGTAGTATAATTCTGTAGTGTAATTCTGTACTACCGCTAGATCCATTACAGGCAAGGCACTACCAATAGAAGTATTATGAAACCTCCACCGTATGATCCTAACAAAGGCCAGGCTATCATATGAAGTACTATGATGGGTATGATACGGCGTTTGGATGGCCATCATAGTACTTCGCACAATGGTGGGTTTTCGAATGCGCAAGAACAATCTCCACTATTGTTCCATTGTAATAAACGTATCTCTTTGAATATTAATTGGGAATATACTTTGCAGGAGATTGTAACCATGTGTATGTTTAAGGTAGTGACTACTACTAGTGGTGCATGACTAGTGTTACCATATCTTATACCGAGAAGCGTTAGAATGTAAGCTAATATATTATATACATTTGGAAAGAACAATCAATATACCAATACTGAGTGGGATTTATGTATGGTCATTTGGGTATGGTCATTTGGGTATGGATTGGGTATAGGATTACTGGATGATGAGCTATTGTCAATTGTTGATTGGCTGAGTCATTGAGAGTCATAAGAATGTATAAGTCATGGAATGAACATTTTGGTAGTGCTCTTCGAAGTGTTACTGAGCCAAATGGGTTAAAGAGACACCATGAGTAGCATGAATCATAAGAGATATATCAATGGTAGCTTGACCTGCTGTGAAAAAGTCTTATACTAACCTGGTTGTTATATACTATCAAATCTACAGATACTACATCCCCAAATAGATAGATGTACTATTCCATGAGATGGTTATGGTTATGGTTATGGGGACACCAGTAGTAGGAGTAATGACTATTCAATCCCCAGTTTACGAAATAGTATCAATAGGACAACCCTCAATGCGAATTACACCACCAGGTATAAATAGAGTGACCTCGCCATACTCATAAGGATTTTTGACCAGGAAAAGTACTCAGCGTCCAGAGTATACGTCTACGTTATTAATAGGCAAGAGGTCATGGTACCTCCAGAATATAATGTATGTAGTTTAGTATAGGATTTCAGTATTGCTGGGATATTTTGAGATCTGAAACCACTATGGCCTAATTGAGACTCAATAGACTCTACATGTTAGATCCACCATAGGCAATGCACTACCTATTTCAGTATTTTAAGCCTACGCTATCTAATCCTAACAATGGCCATTCCACTGTGCCACACCTCCACATTCATTGTACAACCAAAAGGGAATGTGGAGAGTTTTCCCCCTTTGCACAACAACACCCGTTGACTAGGCGAAGCCGTTGTCAAATACTTATATAGCTCCGATTCCTCTTTCTGGGGAATCATCAACCAAAAAACATACTAAACAGAGTACCTGACGTAACAACAAGAATCTAACACTACACGCTATATGGTGTGTGGATGGAAATTGTACTGTTTCGGCTTTTCTCTGCTTCTATCGATACATTCCATATCATAGGTATTTTAATGCATTTTTGTACTTACAGCTTATCATAAATCACTGTATCATTCTTAGTATTGTTCAATATGAAATTTCATACCACCACCCCCAATATATCTAACAATTACAATGCAAAACAGATCCTCAATAGAAAGTAAAACAATACTCATAGTGGAACGTGAAACAGATCCTCAATAGAACATGAAACAGGCCCCCAATTAGAACTTAAAACATGCCCCCACCCCCCGAAGAATCTTTATCTCTTGCTAATATAGAATGGGAATAAAAAATCCATGATGGATAAAATATGAATGGTCTAGAAATTAGGAGAATCCCATAGGACCTTTTCCTACATTCTACCATCATCTGGTACTGAACCTATAGACATAGAATATAGGGGTGTCAATTATGAGTGTTGTTGGACACCATTGACCACCGTTCCAGTTTACGCAGCAATAAGCCATACATCACAACAGTGGTTGTCATGATATACAGTACTCAATCAATAAATTATGTAGTTGAATCGAGTAAGCGTAAAGACACGTATAGGACAATAGACCATCAAGTAGATTAGAATATGGAATTGTACCAGGTGCCAGAAGTATGTGGCGAGTTAGAACAATAACGGCTATTGACTGAACCCCGTCCAATATATTGATCTGATCTATTGATCTGATCTATTCGTCTTGTGCATCTCGCTACTAGTACAGCTCTGTACCCTAAACTCCTGCTTTAAGGTCTTACACCTGTTCATAGCTCCAGTCCCATTGAGGCATACTGTATAGAGTATAGAGTGTAGTGTATAGAGTATAGAGTGTAGTGTATAGAGTATAGAGTGTAGTGTATAGAGTATAGAGTGTAGTGTATAGAGTATAGAGTATAGAGTGTAGTGTATAGAGTATAGAGTATAGAGTATAGAAAATTGTCAAGTAAGGCCAGCATAAAGTGCTTTAGACTGTAGAGTGGTATATGCTACAGCTTGTAGAATAGCAAACTATAGAGTACACTATAGACTATAGGGTGCTATATAAACTAGGAGACACATGAGTGATCAGTATAGTTATATACAAGAACACTATACGATACACACTAAGTTGAGAACTCCATACATGAGTACCAGAGTACCAAATACAGAAGGCCAGTACAAGCAATACTATCACATAGTGTATAAATACAATAGTGTAGTTCGTCTTTGATTTGTAGCTTGACGATCTTTGGTTCCCTGTACTTGGTTGGCTCACCCGAGGTTATCCTCCTGGTCGGCCTCCATCTCGTTCCCCTCGATCTCCACAAAGTTGGTGAAATGGAGTGGCCGATGCGACTCGTGGTAGAACGGAAGCGGAATGTCCATCTTCAAGTCAAACGCTCCGTTGGCATCCCACACGGGCCCGATGAACGAATAGTTCCAGATATCATCGTCCGGCACCAAGAACCCTCCCATAATCTTGTCGGAGAGAATCAATTGTCTCTTGGCACTGAAGGCTGGACTGAAGCCTGCGGGGGCTGACGATACCAAGTCCGTATTGTTCTTTCCCCAGACGTAGCCTTCCTGCGTCACGGAATAAGCACTCAAGGTGACCGAACCTGGTGTGAACGAAACAGTCAACGATACCATATCTGGAGTCCAGGCCTGGTTGCGGGCTGCAAACGAAGCCACAGTGGTCACGTCCATGGGCGAGAGCATGTTCAAGTCGGAGCTCTGGGTGTGGATCCAACCTAGCAACTCCAATCCCGATAAATAATCGTTTCTGTTTTTATCATAGAGCAACGTGGGGAACTGCACGGAATGGGGGCTTCCCAACTGCGGCACCAACGCTATGGCCTTGATCTCCTTGATCTGCCTGTTGTCGCTGGGCGACGTTCCATATATGTAGCCTCCAATTTGTGTTCTGGTGTCGGAGATCTGCACAAACTTGCGGAGGATGTTCTTGGCCATGATATAGGTGTAACTGTCGTCATCAAGGTAATCATCCGACGACACATAGATGTTCTTTGTCCGGAGATGGAGGTTGTTGGCAGCAATGGCTCTGTTGCGCCATTCGTTCTGAGAGCTGAAGTCCAGCTGCTCATAGTTGGTGGTGGTGATGGTGGTGATCTCCTCTCCATGAACGTTCTGCGTGGTGGTCTTCAAGGCCGTGAGTTGGTTCTTGGCACTGGTCATGTCATTGTCTCTGCTCTCTTTTCCATCCACATCCAAGATCTGTTGTCTTGTAGCGGAAGGAGCCTTGACCTCCTGACCTAAAATCAAGTCCCTGATCTCAGATTGGGTCAACGATTGAATATTAACATTATTCTTCTTGGCGAAATCGTTCAAGATCAAGTCCCGCAACTGCGTCTCCACATCAATCCACTGGTCCTCGGCCAAAGTGGGCCATAAGTGGTGACTCTGCGTCACAACACTTGCATCGGGGCGGAGAATCAAGTTGGTGCGCTCCTGGTTGATGCCCAATGCTCGGAGCAAGAGTATCACCCGGGAAAACGCTGTGTATGACGAAATGCTCTGAAGCCAGTCGTCGTATAAGTTGAAAAGCACCATCTGCGGCTCACTGGCCCGTACAACGACGTCAGCCAACTTGTCCACCTTGAGAGCAGCAGCAAACGGAAGCTGGAGCTCCGACGCCCGGATACTGATGTTGGGGAAGTCCAACATATGCACCTCTAATGGGTCCATGACACCCTTTCTGGTAGCAATCAATTGCTTGGGCTGTTCTTCCCGTGGTAACGAGCGTACCAACGCTGCCACCTCCTCTGCAGTCTTCCACTTGGCAAGCTGGCCCAATCTCTTTTGGCCTGCCCATACAGACGTATGGATGATCTTTAAGAACAACTGACCGGATTTGGGGTTCAACATGAACACTGCTCCATTGATGGGTTTAGTGGTGAGGTTCCCCTCGAAGGTGCGGTGCACTGTGACTCTGTAGACGTTGGAATCGTCAATGAAAAGCTGGGTTTCGTTGTTGAACAACTCCGAGTAGTTGGAAGAGTTCAAGAGAGCCACCTGTGGTTGGGATTGGTACAACTGTAAGCCTTTTCTGACCCTCTCACGAAGGACATATAAGGCTGGGTTGGCCTTCATGATTTCCCGCATGGCGTTCTGCATCAATGGCTTCATTCCCGAGAACCAATTGCCGTATACATCATAAACGTTATACGCGAGATCTACTCCCACCATGGCTCCTATTGGGGAGGGGTAGTTGCTTGAGGAGTCGGTGGTGTAGTCCAAGAACTTGGCCCGTGTGTACCTGGAGATATCGTGAGAGTCATAGTCTCCGTATCTGAGCTGCACATCCATCCAGTACTTGGTAGCAGTAGTGCTATCGAAGGTATCATTTTTATCGTTGAGCAACGAGGGCCTCGAGACGTTCCATTTGTAGGTGCTGGTCAACACAATATCAGCTGAAGACGAGTTCATCTTGTACGACTTCCTGGGGTGGATGGCCTGTTTCTCCACTGTGTCCACACGCAATACCTCCAACTCCTTGTCCAAGACCTGGCAGAGGTCCTGCACCAACGACTCGTGGATCTTCTGCCAGAGATGGGCACGGAAGATCTGGATGAGCGAGATCTTGAGCGTTGGGATTTTTCCATGTAAAAAGATGCCTGTCAAGTCGAGCTGCACCAAGAATCCCACATAAACATTGGCTCTGTTGATTGTTGGAGACCACCAAAGCGTGAACCGTCTATTTGGAATCTGACTCAAACCAGACCGTTGGGCATTGGTCAACTTCTTGAATTTGAGCGAGTCCTCGAACCCAGAAGCTTTTTCCCAGAATAATCCTTCCCACGAGTCAAACCCAGTGCCTTTGAAAAGTGTATGTTCAAGAATGGTCTCCACACCACCCAAGGCTTGAATCACGTCTGTTCTGTATGCAGAGAGATTCCATAACTTACCATCATGGTGGTTGTTGGTCCACCAGAATGGGTTGTAGCGGGGCAAACTGAACTGCTTGAACTCCCTACGGATACGGTGGCCCTTATCATAGGCCAAGGTCTGCCTATCCTTCTGGAACAAGGTGCTTATTCTAGGCAACCCACGGTCCCAACTGGCCTCCATATCTTCAAAAGTAAGACGACGGTTTTGTTCCATGGCCTCTTGTCTCTTGATGGTGTATTCTGCCCACACCCTCTGTGAGTCCAAGAACTCGTTTTCCCACGTGGTGATGTAGCGGAAGATGGTGGGGATCATGCGCTCCTCCTGGTGGCTCATACCTCCACGGAAATGCGTGATGCCCGTGTCCGTCTGCTTGGACCACTTGAGGTCGGATGCAGGAATCAAGATGTGGGAAGCACTCAACATACCCAAACCACCAAGTTCCTTTGGAGTGTAGAATACGGCAGGTGGGAACCGGGACGGCATCTTAGAGTTGAGGCCCATTTTCACCTTGTTCTGGATCTTAGTCTCACATTTCACAAGCACATCGAGAAGAGGCCTTGTGGCAACTATAGCCTCTCTATAGTAGGCAAACAACGAGATCAACGACGTGTTCCACTTGGCAGCCACCTTGGTGAAGGTGGACAGGCCGGCCGACATGAGGATCTGCCGGATCCGGTTCTCGAACTTGTCCACGTCTTCCTGCGACACCTGGAGGTACGCCTTGGCTGTTCTCTCTTTGGTGGCCTGATTGATCAAGTCCCATACTCCTTCTTGCGACGACAGGTCACTAGTCATGCGGGATTTGGGGATCAAACGTACTTCAAATCCACACAAGGTGAAAAGTAAGTTGGCGTTTTCGGGCGAGTACACCGACGCATAAGTATCCTGCCATCTCATCTCCGTAAGAGAAGCAGGAATTCTTCCTGATACTTCCCAATGCACAGCCTTACCTAAATTGACATCTGACCGCATAAGCTTCATGCGTGCATCCTTCGGCCAGCAGCGGTGGTTATTGTAGCCCACCACGTTCTCGAAGTTGGGATCAGGGTTTTCCTGGAGGAAGTCCTGCACCAACTCCTCGGCCTCCTCTCGTTCAAATCGGAAGAACATGTATACCTTGTCGAGATAGCGCAAGTAAAGCCGGAGAGGACTGGCTGTTTCAGTCTTTTTGTCCTTGAACTGGAGAAAAGAGTTGGGCTGGTGCACGGATCCAGCGAGTTCCAGAGCCCGGTCCTGGCCCAAAATCAACAAGTCTAAAACCAACCCATAGTATTGGTAGACGAACGACGAGAACTGAAGGCCTCGGAGCATTCCTAATTGGTTCACGTGGTTCATGTCCTTATAAGTAAGGCCAACATTATTCTTGGACGTGATGTAGTCGGCGATGTTGGGGTCCACGATCAACCGCATCAACCGGTTGAGCACCGTGAAGTCGATTCTCTCCGTGTACTTGCTCAAGGTGGTGTGTAACAAGACATTGGATTCTCCATGTGCGGTGCTCCACACATTATCAAGGTTGTTGATTCCCTGGCACCATTTGTACACGAGCAATGGAGGGATTTCATCATCTGAAGGCTTTATCCAGTTGGGAAACAACTGCCTCTTGTCGGCCTCGTACCAGAGGTACTGGTCCAAGTAAGCATCTGTGATCTTTTCAAGCGGATCCACGGCGTAAGTGGGCACAAGATGGCTATAGTGGTCCATCATCTCCAAGCCCACCTCCTTAAAGATCCGTTGGGTCAAGAGGTACTTTTTGATACGGGCCAAACACTCGTTTGGACTATCGTAGGCCTGTTCGATCAAGGCCAATTCTTCTCTCTGGGCAGAATTGAGCCGGGAATTGGCATTATATGCATCCTTAAGGTTTTCAAGTGCTAGCACGAGAAGTTTGGTGTCGTGCTTGTAAGAAATGGGAGGAAAAGGAATGGGGGTAAAGCGTCTGCTCTCTAGCCAGTTGACCATAGTCTGGAACGTGATCACCGCTTCGTCTGGGGAAACAAAAGGCCCATTCTTGGCAAAATCCTCTTGGCGTTCTTGCTCTCCTTTGATCCAGAGCCGTGTCAACCGACCCAAGTTCTTTTTAACAACGGTTTTTTCCACCGTTGCCCCTCGCCGGATCCTCTCTCGGTTGTAGTGTGCTATGGAGATCCAACCCTCGGCCTTGCCTTTGATATAATGCTGAATGATCTTTTCAATGGGCCGAGGTAACCCTGGAACCTTCCAAGGGATGTTTGCTTTCCAGCACCTCCAGGCTTCACTCAAATGCTGGAGGATAATGCCGGATTTATTCTGCTTTAAGCCATCGGGAATCATATCCATGATATCGTGCATTACCTGAGCACGTAGCTCAAGATCATAGTACGAATCGATTCTCTGCTTGGTGACAGTCTTTGCCACGTCATTGGCTCTTCTGCCCTCGAATTGTCTGGCCAACAAATTGCCCAACCACCGTTCAAGCAAGGGAATTGTGCCTCGAATGAATGAAAGCCATACTCTCCATGCAGGCTGCCAGAACCCACACCCAGGACCTTTGCCTATGGACTTGTTGAAGTTGGCATACACCACGTGCTTGAGGTCCTTGCATGCACGGATCTGGTGCATCACCTTATACTTGTAACGGTAGATACCTGTCAATTGCCCCAAATGGTTAAGAATATAGTAGATACCATCTGCTAGCTGATATGCATCCACATTGCCCAAACGAAACTGCACATGGGAATCCACAATGATCTTCATGACCCGTAACAATTCCCGGATAAGGTGGAACGCATTTCCAAAACGAGACTTCTTGCGCTCTTTGGTGGTCAACGTTTTGGTGGGCTTGAGGTTGAAGTTGTAGTCCAAATGGAGATACGTAAGGCCTCGTTTGTGGAGAAGTAAGTTAAGCATGTTGTGGCCTTGTCTGCACAACTGGAGGCCTGCTTCTACCCAATCAATGGACGTTTGCTGGAAGTACTTGGTGGCCTTCATGGAGGCAAGCAACTTGTGGTTTTTCGGGCTGCTGGTTCTGGATCCTGAGGGGTTTTTGAGCTCGTTCATCACGTAGCCTTTCAAGAGCTTTTGGTACGAGATCCTTGTCTTTAATACCGAGTCTGGAGGTGGTCTTTCCTTGTACCATGCTTTGACTAGGGCCACATCCTGTGCACGGATGGTCTGAGCTGAGCGCCTATTGAAGGGGTACGGAGCCCACCAAAGACTAAGTGCCTGAGGAGCGTTTTCTGGTGCAATGGGGATTTCATTCCCGTTTATATCGGTAGATAAAAGAGGTTCAAAGGTAGAAGGAACACAGTAGTCTTCATCTTCAAGGAGTTCATCCAAAATCTGGCTTTCTCGTCTCAGAACAGAGAAATTGGGCTTGGTCAAAGGGTTGTAGCCACGGTGGGCATAAAATGCAGGGTTCTGGGGTTTGGCCACGGTATCTATACCATGAACTTCCTTAATGTAGTTATTCAAAGGCTCATGAAACCACAGTGTGTGAACATCCTTGACGAATGAGTTGTAAAGGTAGGGGTAGGCCACACTATACTCAGTTTTCATTGGCACACGGAAAATGACCCGATCTATGGAGTTGAACTCGGTGAAGTCCTCCAAATCCTTATTATTGATTTTGTCCTTGTACAAGGGTTCGAACTTGGGACCTCCTGGCACCAGCACGTTCAAACTCTTGGCGGTGAAAAACGCCTGCTTATCGAAAAGATAGTAGTAGTTGGCGTCGGTCACGTGCGGCAACAACGGCAGCGAGAGGCTATAGAGCGAGTAAAGCGTTGGGATATCCAAATTCCAACTTCTATAGGAATCGCCATTTGCTGCTTCGTCTACTAGCGGTCGTTCGTCGTAGAGCCACTCCAAGATGTGGAGGTGCGGGTGTTCCTCTGGATCTAGCTGGACGGGTTCAGGAATGTCCAGCTCGTCCAAATTCTCCATCCAGTCCAATGGGGGCTCTTCGTCATCAAAAGGGGGGAACCGCATACGTTTGAAGTGGCGGCGGTCCCGTTTTTCCCGTCTCATCATGATCCACAGCGTGGCCCATTGTGCAGTATACACAGGTTCAATGACCCTAGGGATTTCGTTAACAAATGTGATTGCTCCGGTCACGTGGTAGAGCACCTTCACTTCTTTGGCAGCTTCCCAGGGTTGCGGCATATTCTCTAGGAGTTTTAGGATGGCATGGGGCATGTACTTGAGAGAGCCCAAATGTGCACGCTTATCTGCAGCTACTTTTTTGCTGGACAAGTCACCGTGATCAAGCATAATCTTTCGGAGGTGTTCGGGGGGCATGTCTGCTTTTTGTGGCATTGAGGCTTGAACAGTATTGGCCTTGGAGATGTGGGGGTTCAGACCTTTCACATTGAAGCGGTTTTTCTGGAGCTGGAGCCAGTATTTTTTCCGGGTTTCAAGGTCTTGGGTGCCCGAATTGGATGCATGGACCTTCTGTAGTTTTCTAGGGGGCTGGTCGCTAATCAGAGGCTCGGGATAAGGCGTTTTGAGCGCTGGTGGAGGAGTCACTCCAATAGACAGTAAGGCCAACCTAGCAGGAGGTGGCGGAGGCGGTGGAGGAGCGGAAAAACGGGAATTAGATAGGTTCAGCCGCAACGGAGGCGGTGGTGGTGGTGGCGCCCGGCCAGTCTTCTTGGGTGGAGGGGGAGGAGGAGGAGGAACGGGCATGTGATGGAGATGTAGTATCTTGAGAAGAGAAGACATGAGGCCGGGTGCGTATTATATGCAGGATACACGGATGAGAATATAAACTCAGAGTAATTGGCTAGATTTTTATAGTAGATAGTAAATAGTAAATAGTTGTGAGGGGGGGAGGGTGTCACTGCTGGGTGTGGGAGTTTTAGGAAATATGTAACTAGAGAAATCTGGTAAGTTGGACAGATGGAAGTGAGGAGAAGGTGTTAACGCATGTGTTAGAGCTCAAAGTCTGGGCGCGCGCGATTTTAGCACAGCGCTTGAGTCGCAATGTTTCAAAGAGGCACGTCCACTCCAACATAAAAGGACGGACTGCCGCCCACGTTTGTAAGGCCAGGAGTTCTTCCGCAGAAGCTGAGAATAACGTGGGCTAGACCTAAGTCACAGTTAAAAAACGCAAGGCTGAAAACTAACAGATTAAGAGGTTGATCCCGGCAGTAAGAGACATTTCTTCGGTATCCTTCCAGGATTTTAGGAACCTCGGCGACGTAACCTCAGCGATCATGGTGGGAATCTAAGCGGCAGGAGGAGACGTGCGCGATCGTGCTTGAGTCCGGTCATCGATGATTGGCCTCCTTGTTGACACTTGGAAGGGGACAAACGAAAGTGGAGTACAGGTCATCGAAAAAGAGTTCAGACTCTACAATTTAGACTTCCCCACCATGAAAAAAATTCATTGACCCAACAACCTCCTACTACAAACTCCTTACGTCTTATGAACCGGAGGGAACACAAGCAGTAAAACACTAGGGAAATGAGTTTCTCACCCTGGAGACGTCAGACGACGAACTTCTCACACTCATCAAAACCAGCCTTGTGCCGAGAATACGCCTGGTGAACGGGGCACGGCTAGAACAACCCCAGATGCCGAGACCGGCGGTCTATGCTGAGTACTTGAGGGTCATGAAGAAATATAACTGTCATGAAGACTTCTACCCGGTATCAGAACGTCCGACTACAAAGGCCGTGCTTGCACACAAAGTTGCCAGGAACGACTCCAACGCCAGTAAGTCAAAAGCGTCCTCGCTCAACGATCGGAAAGTTGGAGATAAAGTCTTGGGGTTGATTACTCGGCGCATCAAGAAGCACGGGTTATGCTGGAATTGTTTTCAAAAGGGCCACATCACCAAGGACTGTCCGGAGTTATCGGATGCAGACTCCAACGTTGCGGTCTACATTATGCCAGACTACAAGGAGGCCACTAAGGGCCAAAGATCCCAAACGCAGGAAAGATTAGCGCAGCTTTGGAACAAGTGACAGAAGCCGGGGCTTGCACTACAAGTAAATCATCTCACATACAAGACAGATTTGAACAAACTTGATACTGTAAGAACGACCCTTGCAATAACATATACCAGCGGCGGAAAGCCATCGCTCACGATTAACGAGATCCGATACAAAACAAAGGATGACCTCATCAGCAACGCACACTTGAGAGAGTTCATCATAGACAGTGGGGCCGAGATTTCCGTGACGGATAATAAGGGTCTCATTGACGAATTTCGGGAGTTACCAAACATGAGGACAGAAATAGTGGATGGTGGCGGGAGTCATCATCCCTGCCACGGTGAAGGCAGAATCACCATAGGGGGGATCACACTCAAGTGCCTCTGGGCGCCATCACTCACAGTCAGCGTCATTAGCACCAAGGACATAAACGCCCAGCGTGAATCAGTGTTGTTCCTCGAAGACGGGAGCGTATACACAACAAACAAAGGTGAGCGGACCCTCAATTTGGTTCACATAGGCATCAAAGACGAGAATGCCTATAAGGTGTCCACATTAGGAATCAGGGTCATCGCAGGTAACGCAGATCAGGCACCCTCACAAAAACCAGCAGCCAACGGATCACTAGGTGATTATGGCATCAGGTTGGTTCAGGCGGGATCAGGATTTCAGTACACAGGAGATCGCCAGACCAGGGAACCAACAGCCAGAGAATCAATAGGTGATTATGGCATCAGGTCGGTTCAGTCGGGATCAGGATTTCAGTACACAGGCGATTCTCAGACTAAGGAACCGACACATGACTACGTGGCCATCGGCACGAAGAGATGTTTTGACATCAATTACTCTGGCTTACACAATTCAACACTACTGAACACTACTGAACACTACTGAATATTACTGAACACTACTGCAGACTACTGAACACTACTGAATATTACTGATCTGTTCACATGGGTAAATCTCCAAAGAATATATTTCACAGCATTATTAAGGTTGTCATCTCCATTTTAGTCGGGGAAATGTGCCTCGATAGGCGAGTAAGGTAGCTTATCGGCGAAAACATCAATTTTATTCAAGAAAAGCACCACGGAAGTTCTGGCAAACCTTCTGGACTTCACCACTGAATTGAACAAGGCTAAGGAATCCTCCAACCTGTTATAGTAGTAGTGGTAGTAGTAGTAGTAGTGGTAGTAGTAGTAGTAGTGGTAGTAGTAGTAGTAGTAGTAGTAGTAGTGGTAGTAGTAGTAGTAGTGGTATTGGTAGTAGTAGTGGTGGTGGCGGTGGTGGTGGTGTTAGAGCTATTATGGCAATAGCAGTAGTAGTAGTATTACATAAGTGCTTCCAGTACCTAATGAACAATAATGTCTGACCAATACAAGAACTACTTCAGTCTACTCACCAGTTCCATACTTGTAATAGCCTACAGAGAATAGCCTACAGAGAATAGACTACAGAGAAAAAACTATACTACAGATAATAGACTATACTACAGAGAATATACACAGTATACATTTCTCTGGTGTGTGCCGAGTATAGAAAGGTCGTTTACTATACATAGTAAGTATTTTGTTGTATGGTCTTTAGTACTACGCTACGTAAGTATAGTCTATAATGTCTATACTGTCCAATTGTAATGTAGTGGTGTTGTAGTGTAGAGCTTATCAATACTGCTCAATACATAGTACTGACTTAATAGATTCTTGTTAGCATTTAGATTACCTAGACTATTTGTTGAAGATTCTTTAAGGAGAATGATTCTTCAAGGAGAGGGATCGGGCGACTTAAGTAGTTGACATAAGGTCACCTGGTCAACCGGTAGTTGCTAGGTGCTTACGGGAAGGCTCTTCACATTCCCTCCTGGTGCCTTGTACATGATGGTAGAGGAGTGATGTTATGGATTGGCTTTTGCTAGGGTTAGACAGCGAAGAGTCCAAACACCTCAATGGGTAGAGCACTACCTGTGGTGAATCTAACACCCATTCAATATATATATATATATTAATTCCAGGGTTACTTTATTATGTTTAAAAGGTACACAATCATAATGTTTTTGTTATGTGCTTTGATACATTCATGCCTAAACTAAAACTATATTCGTTGATGGTTCCTCTCTTTCTAAATAACTTTGAGAGAAACGTGATATCAAAAAACTCTCCACCGGAGCAATGGTAAGGATTGTTCCAGAATATTCGAAAAGACCATCATAGTAATTCGTACGACGATGGTCGTGACACGGCTTTTGCAATGGCCATTGTAAAAATCGGACTGAGAGGCTTCCTAATACCTCCATAGGTAAAGCCCTGCATATGGTGGATCTAACTGTTTTAGAGTTAAGTGATATTTTTTACTATTTAATGCAATATTAAGATCAATCCCTGACAAATTTTATGTTATCTGTTTTTACTAATAATATATTTTAATAAGCTTTGTTAGATTCTTGTTACGTCAGGTACTCTGTTTACTATGTTCATTCGCCGATGGTTTCCCCATTAAAGGAATCCTAGCTATTTGAATAAGAAACCGCGTAAACCCGGAGATGAGAGGAGGTGGTGACTAATATGCATTCGTAGATGAATGGATAACTAGTAGACATTCGTAGGCTCGGAAAATACCTCTATATGTAGTGTGTCTACCCATATCGGTTCTAACAAACTTGATAGTCAGAAATTTAATCTATTATATAATGTACATCCTGTTAGATTCTTGTGTTGAGGTACTAAGTTATTGTATTCTATACTATAGACTCACTACATACCTGCTAGATTTTTGTGAAACGTTCATGTACTAAGTTACTCTTGTTGGTTGATGATTCCTCAAGACGAGGAAATCGAGCTACTTAAGTAGTTAACGGCGGAGTCGCCTAGTCAACCAGTTTTCCCATAATCTTACCGGCAAAACTGCTCACATTCTGACTTGGTACTTCGGGTTTTTCACATTCCAATATGGTGCTTTGTACCATGGTGACTGAGGAGGTGGCATGCGAGAATGGCCATTGTCAGATCAGACGGCGTAGGCTTTTTTACCTCTATGTGTAGTTCCTTGCCCATCGTGGATCTAACAATACCATACACAGACAGAATATTCTCACCATCTAGACGTAAACAAGAATCTAACAGTATAGTATAGTATAGTATAGTATAGTATAGTATAGTATAGTATAGTATAGTATAGTATAATATCGACAGTTGTGACACAAGCAGAACTTGTAAATAACCATGGGGTAATATCCAGTGAACTGTTCATACTTAAAGACATCGTCTTCATAGTATCATCAATATATGATATGTAAACACTTCAGGAGGAGGAGGAGGGGAAGAGTTGTCAATGGTCATTGAAGTATTATCAACACGAGATCTTTTGGTGGGTCTGGTTCTTGGAGTTATCTTGGTATAATTTAGGCAGTTCATGTTTCCTTGAGTTAATAGGAGGTTTTAGGTATCTCAAGAGTTTCAGCACAATAATATTGATATCAAAACGAACAGTGTTGTATAGTGAGTGTATAGTGAGTGTATAGTGAGTGTATAGTAACAATGAGTAACACTAATAAGGTGTGACTTTGGATGTGTATTCGTTGATATCTCCTCAAATGGACGAATCTGAGTTTCTTTTAACTTTCGAGAAGTAAAAGCTTGTTAAATAGGGATCTAGAACATCATAGGCCATCATGGGACCTCCTACTATGGTGACCAAGGGGACGGAGTCATAGAATGGCCATGGTTATGATTAGACAGCTATGGTCAAAACACCTCAATACTTAGAGTACTCTCTACTGTGGATCTAACAGTGTTACAGTAGTACTCACTATTCATGTTCAGACTACACTCTATATACTCTGTACTATATTCCTAGATTTACTACTCTCTAGATTTACTACTATACCTCTACTGTCTACTGTTTGACAACTGTAAATTGAACTATGTTACACTGTACACTGTATTGCCGTATACTGTAGTGTACTGGTGTATACTGTAGTGTATTGCCGTATACTGTAGTGTATTGCCGTATACTGTAGTGTATTGCCGTATACTGTAGTGTACTGGTGTATACTGTAATTTGGGTTTCTGTGATACACACGAATTCCCCTCAAATAAGCTCTATGAGGGCCATCTTCAAAAGGTGGTGAGTCTGGAAGATCTTACATAGGCAGGAGTGACGTTCCCCTTGCCTGTGTCCCGCACACCAATTCTGATCTGGGTCAATTAAAGAGGAGCTGAGTTCATACTTGAACCGTATGGAGGCCATGAACATGGAGAAGGTGATTATACGACTCTTCAACGATGGTATCAGGTCCAGCCAGATCGGAGTCACTACTCCATACGAAGGAAAAAAAGCCTACACCTCCAACCACATGACTCTCACTAGATGTTGTCGAACAAGTTCTCCACCTCCTTCTGGATATCGACGTCCGACAAACTGCAAATGTCCGGAACTGGCTGTTCAGATACACAAGAAAGCATGATGGAGTTGGAGTAGATCTTGACCAGGTCAAGCTCCAGCCATCCTCCAGGCTTTAAGAAGTCTGACGACCCCAAGACCACCTGACTATCAACACGCTGATTCTCGAAAAAAGGGCCCAGTATGAAGAATGGGAGATCTTGTCTGTACATGAACCAGAATGTCCATCTTAATCTGAAGTTTAATTAGCTTAGACGTTAAATAGTAAGGTTCAAACGACCTTAACTAGTAAGGTTTAAACGACCTTAAATAGTAAGGTTTAAACGACCTTAAATAATAAAATTTAAACCTGCATCATCTTGGGCTATTGGAAAAGAATACCATTGACCCTTCATATGAACATATCAATGCTGACACTCAAGCCATACGGTTAATATGAACAAAGCAAGCGGCTCTTCTTTCTATGACCAGTGAATAATCATTTGGCATATTCTTCCGACTCTATCTCTAGCCTCAACTGTAATTAAAGCATTAGGGACCTAAAAAAGACCTGTTGAGAAACAGGAGCCGCGGTTCCATGTTTCCCTGAGACTGCGGTCACTCAAGTGACTGAGGTCATGTGAAGGCTCACCCCAATATAAAAGGACAAGCTCCCGCTATTCTATAACACCTTCCGAAATATATATCAACTGAGGAAGGAAATACCAAGATGTCTCCCGACACCAGACCCACCAAGACTAACTAGTGTAGAGGTACTGATGTTTACTGAGGACCTGGACTGACTCTCTTCAAAACCATGTCCTGCATACACGGGTCTCGGATACTAGATGAAGCAACACCTAGACACATACCACCAGTATGTAGTAGGCAATGGGTAAAAATCAATTATAATCAAAATAGATAAGGTTATTCAGTAGCAGTATAGGAATAGAATAGTTTAAAAGCGAATCAATTATAGATATGAATAAGTACTTGGTCACTAGTGTACCAGTAGCACTATTACTATGAGTACTGGTAGTAGATTATAAATTACTGGTAGTATACTATAGACCACAAGTATAGTGGAGTGAGATTATTGAGTCAGTTATGTGTCAGTAAGCTTTTGGGTGTCTTCATAGAAAATATTCATGTGAGAGTTGATGTACTGTTAGAGTCAGAGTATGGATATATAACCTGGTTATGAGCGCGGGTCCTGGTATGTATTCCACATCACTACACATCAATAGCAGTAAATGTTTCAAGAGTGTTTCAGGAATGTTTCAGGAATGTTTCAGGAATGTTTCAGGAATGTTTCAATGTTCCAGAATTCTTCAACATTTTAAAAAATGTGCCAGACGTTCAGTATATTCCATCAATCACTTTACTCTACCTAGTCTTGTTAATGCTTCGACAGGAACGAGGACTACATACAACCCATTTCCGACATATAACATACAGGAAGCAGAACCTGAAACGCTTGGATACAGGAACCCCGAGATTACTACCTTCGCCCTAAAAATTCTTATTCAAATATACAAGTATACTGTGGAAATAAGTGTATTGGAGAGGATGGGTAGGGTAGGATCGGACCGGGTGCTTGTGTGCAGGACACGCGAGTGCGGATATCACGTTCTACGCTTCTCCACCACTCACCCTCTGCATGTTCACCTTATCCAACGACACCTTGTCGACTTTGAGCGCAGGTATGGGCATGCTAGTGCAGATTAACGGCACTGAGGGTGCGCAGCCCCTTTTTTCCGCAGCCAATAGCTCTTCTGGTGCCGTTGCTAGTCCCCTTCATGACCCCAACGTCACCTATACGGGCTTCTCAGCACTAGTGTGGTACTTGGGACATGCCATTGGCGAGCAAAGACAACAGGCTAGCCAAGAGGGGTTTTCGTTGAACCGGTTTGGCGCCACGGTGGCTTATTGCTTCTCGTTCTACGGGCTCGCAACCTTCTTCATCAGTCTTATTTTAAACCGGACTCTTACCATAGCTTCGGCCACTTCCGCTGGGAGGCCGATAGCCACTTCCCGTAATCGGTATTTGTCGATCTTGCGGAAAATGCCAATTTCTCAGGAGACTCTCCTCAAGTTGTTACGGTTCCTGGCTGTGATCTTGCTCTTGGACCTGGTGTCCAATGTATTGGTGGTGTTAAACATCATGGGCCAGAATTATGATCCTTCAATGACGTCTTGCTTGACCAAACTCGTGCCTTCTTTTTTCCTGTACGATCCGGTGGAGTATGCTCTGGACCCATACATGAAAATGCCTTCCAACGAGGTGCAGTTTGGTCCCACCTCCGATATGTTGTGGCCCTTGTACCTTTCGGTGGCATACCTGGTTTTCGTGGAGACGTTTGCCTCGGCCATCCGCAATAAACTGCCTCTTCGGGGTGCAGGCATCACGCTCTTCGAGCTCTCCTTAGCCATCCAGGAAATGCTGCTGGAATACCCTGTTTTGGGAGGCACGTCCTTGGCCAGCCGGCCCACGGAGCCATTGTTGCTCACGTGCCTCTTTGCATTAATGGAGCAGGTATTTAACCAGTTGGGTGCGGTGTTCTATGACAACAAGTACCGGTTAGTGCCTCTGACGGTGCTCAACACGTGCTTTTTATGGTACTTTGTGGGCCACCTCCGCAACGGGTCTATACTCTCGTTTCCGGGCGAGATTGCCTTGACCTACTTGGCATTAGTGCTTACTCTTATCGTCACTGCAGTGTGTCTGATGATATTTGTTTTGGCACTCATCACCAAAGGTTCACGGCTTGATGAGCTCAATTACTCCCGTTTCTTCGACCTGAGCCACGAGGACTATGAGTTTTTCTCCAAGCACTTGAGCTTGAACTGGGGCCAGGACTTCTATACTGCGGCCTTGAACTTAGGCATGGTGGCTGTGACCCTGGCAGGAAAATCCAGCTACATCACGGAATATAGCCTTTTGGCCGGGCCGCGCGAGACGTGGTTGGACAAGCTGGCTTGGTCGGGGTTGCTGAAGGTGTTAAACCCTTCGCAGCTTTTGCTGGAGCCGCACGAGGCCCGAAACGCCAAACTTTCGCTTTACCTCCGGAAAAACGGCATTTCTGGTTATGGCAACGTAACTACCACTCCAACCATCGCCATGATTAATGGCGGCGACGACCATGTGCTCCAGAAGACTGAGTCCAGTGTGAGGGTGCGGTATCTCTACATGAAGGAAGCATTGATACGGTTCATCCAGATCTTGGTATGGCCAATTGTTAGATTAGTCAACCGGTTTAGGTACCGAAACGTGGCAGAAACAGCCCAAGAAAAGGACCCAAAAAGTCTCCAAACTCCGCCTTTTTTGAGACACTTGGTCGAGGAGCCTCTGTGTGTAGAGGTACTCGATTTGAATGAGGTGGGCGAAGACGAACTCGAGGATAACTACGCCCTTCTTTTGAGCGGCACTGATTTCTTAGAAGACGATGAATCACCCGATTACGTGGTGGAGGAGGTGGACTCAGAGGAAGAGTCCGATGTGGAGATCATTGATCTCATAAAGTCTGATCCCACACAATTTGCACTGACCGAGTCTACTGGATTTCTGGCTTCTGAATCTCGGGGTGATTCTCGGGGCACTGACTTTCTGGGAACAGAATTGGCTCTGGATGATTTAATGACTACAGAAACTCTCCTTGAGTTGGTCCAAGACAAAGAGGTGCTCGAGAAGCACTTGCAGTACGAAAAAGGCCGGATGACGCGGTCGCTCTTCTACCAGGTGAGCGGGCAGAGCAGGGTGCAGGACGACTTTGAAAAACTCCTTTCGCTCGTGGTGGAAAAGAGACAACAAGAAGCACGTGCCAATATTCAAGACTCGCTTGATGACGACAGTCCCCGCTTCGACCATTTGGCGTGTGTGGTGTGCCAGGTCGAACCGAGGGAAATTATCACGTGGCCATGCAAGTGTTTCTCGATCTGCGAGAGCTGCCGGCTCAGTCTCGTCGCCAAAGGCTTGGAGGGATGTGTATGTTGCCGGCGAGACGTTGAGGGTGTCAGTCGGGTGTTTTTGCCGTGATTTGAAATGTTAGTGTGGGAAAATAGGAGGCCGACCCACCCGGGTGTACGGGTGTCTGTGGTGTACGGGTCTCATTTCTGGAACACACCCGTACACTGCAGATTTCACATGCCCCCAGCCCCCAGCTCAACATACAGAAATCATCGTTCGAGAACTGTTCCGAAGCCTACTTCAACCAAAGTATTTGGCATGGTCTTTGGATGGACCTTTTGGGGCAGTAGGCAAAGTGTTACAGTTCGTTAGCTGGGCACCAAGGCTCGAAACATGCAGAACGGCGCGCGTTCCACACTAGGGTCGGGTCCCAGCAAAGAAAACGGAAAAAGTAAATACCAGTCTTGTAGACGAACCCCAAGCACCCGTTCCCCTACTTTCCACGTTGCTGCCTTTCCCCCGTTTCCAGGTGTAGGCAATCCAAGCAACACATCCCAGTTTCCATTAACTCCCTAGACCCATCCGAATTGTCCATTACATTTGGCCCAATACTGCTCTGGATATATTTACAACCAGTCCAACGTTCAAGTGTCCAACACAGCACCCTAACTGTCCAGCCAAGTGTCTAAGTATATAATTGTCAGTGTGGCTTCTGATTTTATTGTCTAGAACAATAAAGAGATTTTTTTTAGAAGCATTATTTTGGAGTGTTTTTTTACAGCCACGTATATTCCCATTTTTCCTATTTTTTTTTTTTTGTTGGCATGTCGGATATAATACCACCCACAGCGGAGTTGATCGAGGCCAAGCTAAGTATCAAGATCGCGTACTACCTCAAATTATTGGAGAACATCCCAGGCGGGCTGATCATTTCGCGCTACATCAAGTCCTCGTACAAAGATGACCCGTTGCGATCGCTCTTTGAGTTTGTTCTCTTTGTCTTTGCTATCCAATACTTTCTCTCGTCGAAGAAGCGTGAGAACAAGTCGGAGTTCGTGAAGTTCTCCAAGCGGGAGGTTGACGATTTGATCGAAGATTGGACACCGGAGCCTCTCATCAAGGCCGTGTCGCCCAAAGAAGCCTGGATGTTGAAGGAGAACCACGTGAAGGGTGCCAATAAGAGCCATATTGAGTTGGTGGGACGTCCTGAATTGGGGCCGGTGTTGAACTTATCCAACTTGGATTTTCTTGACTTGTCCCATACCCAACGGTTGAAGGATGCTGCTGCACAGACCATTTCGGCTACTGGTGTGGGAGCATGTGGCCCTCCCAACTTCTATGGTACTCAGGATGTTCATGTGCGCTTGGAGGAGGACTTGTCCCGGTTCTTGGATACTGACCAGGCCATATTGTATGGCCAGGACTTTGTGACAGCAGGCTCGGTGATTCCTGCGTTCTTGAAGCGTGGAGATTTGGCTGTGGTGGACCTGAGTGTCAACCTTGCGTTGCAGAAGGCCTTGATTGTTTCCAGGTGTGATATCGAGTGGTATGACCATAATGACATGGACCACTTGGAGGAGGTGTTAAAGGAGTTGGCGCCCATTGTCAATAAACAGAAACCGTTGCGCCGGAGATTTATTATTACCGAGGCCTTGTTCTCTTATACGGGTGACCTTGCCAAGTTGCCGGAGTTGGTGGCCTTGAAGAATAAGTACAAGTACCGGTTGTTTTTAGACGAGTCCATGTCTATTGGAACCATCGGCCATTCAGGCCGAGGCATCACTGAACATTTCGGGATTCCTAGATCTGAGATTGCCATCACCATTGGCTCGTTGGCTACGTCGTTTGCTTCATCGGGCGGTTTCTGTGCAGGCGTCAGGCCCATGGTGCACCACCAGCGGATCAATTCGTTGGCATATGTGTTCAGTGCCTCGTTGCCTCCATACTCGGCTCGGGTTGTTTCGGAGGTACTTAAAATGATTTCGGAAAAGAAGGATAAGAACGGCAAGTCAGAGATCATGAACTCGTTGCGGGCCAAGGTGGACTTCACTTATGGCAAGATGCAAGAGGCGTTCCAGAAGTCCCGTTTTTTCGCAGTGGTTTCCGATGGCTCGGGACCCATCATCCATTTGGCCTTGAGGCGTGACTACCGAGACCAAATGGGACTTCCTGAAGAGTATGGCGACTTGACGCTTCTCAACAGTGGAAAGCCCTCGCGTAAGTTGAATGCCTTCAGCGACCAATACAACGTGGAGTCGTACCTCTTGCAAAAGATCATCGACACGCTCTTGAAGGAGCACCGCATTCTTATCAACAGAACGCGGTTGGTGTTCGAACAGGAGAACCTTCCGGTGCAGTCGCCTCGGTTGTGGTTCCATGTGAACAACGGGGCTTCGAATCACGAATTGCAATCGGCCGTGGCAGCCTTGGCCTCCACTGTGGACAAGGTGTGTCACCAAGTGACCAGTGTCTCGGACTTGCACAACCTAGAGCAAGAGCTTCTAAGGGACTCGGCCTAGAGCCACTCTCCATTCTATGGTGCATAATAGTTATAGCCCAGCATAATACGCTCTCTAATAGTACAATGTAGTGCGTGGGCTCTTAAATGGATCACAATGAATACTACTCACTAAACTAACTGACTACTTACTATACTAACTTTAAGTACTACTACTCACTACATAGTATACTACTCACTACATAGTATACTACTCACTACATAGTATACTACTCACTACATAGTACTACTCACTACATGTTGCCAGATCCACCATAGGTAGTGATTTACCTACAGGGGTATTATGAAATCTCTCTGCCTGATACTAACCAGGGCCATTGCAAACGTCGTATTACGGCGTTCGGCCATTGATGTACGACGTGCTATGATGGTCTTTTTTTCGAAGGTGCCAGAACAATCACCACCATTGTTCTGGTGGGATGGAGAGTTTTTCGATGCCACGTTTCTCTTCGATTGTTACATAAGCCCCACTAGGTCCTCTTCCTGATGAACCATCAACGAATAAAGATAACTTAGTACTTAACGGTACAACCAGAATCTAACATACAATTAACATATACTTACAATACACTGTGAACAAATCATTGTATATACTTATTAAAGATTAGTGCCCAGCAGTATTATGTGTAGTAGTAGTAGTAGTAAGTAGATCACGACCAATGAGTAGTCATAAAACGTATTATTATAGAGTAATCATACAGTATAGTAGTACAGTAGTCCATGATTATAGTCATACACTATAATAGTATAGTTAGCCCGGTACAGTAGTATAGTATAGTAACCAAGTACAATAAATGTAATATTGTTATGTTCGTTGATACATCTATGTCTAACTGATACTATGTTCGTTGATGGTTCCTCAGAGAGGAACCGGAGCGGCTTATATAACTTTGAGAGAAAATGTGGCATTCGAAATACTCTCCACTAGAACAATGGTAAGGATTGTTCTAGAATATTGGCCCGGCCTTTGCAATGGCCATTATTACGATCGCACAGAGTAGGTTTCATAATACCTCTATAGTCAGGACCCTACCTACCTATGGCGGATCTAACAAATATAGTGGTATATTAATACCAGAGAGGATTATATCGGTATACCAATGGTTCAATAAGTGCTACAATGGGCATTACAGTATAGCAGATAAATAATCTATGGTACTGAAACTGCAAGCTAAGTGATAGAGTATAGTTACTATACAGAAGATATGGGATTAATGTTCTTTTCACTGTAATTTAAGTTGTCAGTATAAGTAGTAAGTTGGTATAAGCTTAAGTCAGCACAAATGTAAGTCAGCACAAGTAGTCCTAAATGATGAGTAGTGTACAATAGATAGAAAGTAGGCAGTCAGACTGATAAATCACTGATGAGTTATTGATACAGTAGCACTCACGGTAGCTAGTAACACTAGTCTTCTCCTTCCAACCAGTACTTTCACTGACACTAAAGCACCACTATAATGACTCCATACGTTAGATCTTCAACTATACATATAATTGACTGAATCCAATCTATCACAAGACAACAGTAGAGTGGTATATAGTATGTAGAGTAGTATGTAGAGTAGTATTGAATAGGTAAAGTAGTATGTAGAGTGGTATTGAAGTAGGTAGAGTAGTGTGTAGAGTAGTACTGAAGTAGGTAGAGTAGTATGTAGTATATGACTGGTGGTATCTCCAATACTATCTCCAACACTATCCTCTGATGCTCTGATACAACTTTTAATAATCAAGGTAGTGGTTCCACTATTGAATTGTGATTTGAAGGAATGATCAGTGGAGACATTTAGAAATTCTGACTACTACACTTCGTACCTATACTCTATCAGACTCTTTCCAGAACTTCTGTTACTGTATAGTTATCTTGACTCGTTGATGGTTCCTCAAAGGGGGGGATTTTTTGCTGCTTAAAACCAAGGCGAAGTTTTGGTTCCTTGTAATTCTAAGAGATTGATCAATCAGCTATGAGTGAGTTATGAGTCAGTTATGAGTCAGTGATAAGCCATATATAATCCAGTTACTCCAGCTATAATCCAGTTACTCCAGCTATAATCCAGTTACAAGCTAGATGTGGTATTTCGATACCACTTCAATACTTCATGGACTCTCTATGTCTTCAGTATATCTTGCTTCTGTAAACCAGTCCTTCTATCATATCATTCTACTGTCCCTTACTAAACTCCAATATAATTATTGTAGTGTACAAAACATGTAAAGCTAAACTACGAGTATAGCGCTGGAACTAATGAAACACTGGAACAAGCAGAATGAACATCTCTTCCCACTTATATACATATAATAAGTTACGCTGAGTCTTTTGGTTCTCTGAGGGCACTCACATTATCTGCTATCGATTATCTGGAGTGTCAATCGTGGTTTAGAATACACACAACTATAATGGTCAATGAATAGACTCCATTGAGCTATAACGTATTGATCCTCTAACTTTATTTCCTTTGGATAATAGTCATTCTGGATATTAAATGACTGGTACTTCATTGCGTTCATTGCTGACTGCTCATTGCTGACTGCTCATTGCTGACTGCTCATTGCTGACTGCTCATTGCTGACTGCTCATTGCTGACTGCTCATTGCTGACTGCTAGCTGCTGATTGCTGATTGCTGATTGGTTACTTGGGGTAACTGGAAGACATCCTGTTCCTGGCCTCCTTAGCCACCGCACGTGCCTCCTCCACATCAAGGGCATTGCTGAAATGAAACTCTTTGGCAAGCTCATATACTTCCTCGTAGTGCCTGTTTTCGAGCGCATGACGTGCAAGCCATAGACGAGACTTGGAGGTCTCATCCGTCACGCCCCATTCATGTTCCTGGTCGAAGCAGATCCGCATGTACTTGTAGGTTTCCTTGTGTCTGCCCAATTTTTCCGAGATCGTGGCGAGCTTGTAGCAAATATGAGGCTCGATGGTGGAGGCCAGGTTTTCTTCATCTGACGCCTTGTTGAACAGCTCAATAGCCAAAGCCTTTTCAAACGACTGGAGCGCCTCTTCCAACTTATCGATTTTCTCGTAGCAGTTTCCAATGGCCTGCCACATGCGCTTGTCGGTGGGCTGTAGGTTGGTGGCTCGCTGGTAGTAGTAGAGTGCATATAGGTGCATGTCCAAAACCTCATAGGCCTGGCCCAAGCCGTACCATGCCCGGAAATCCTTGGAGTTGATATCCACGGCTCGGCGGTACGACTCGATGGCCGCATGCAGGTTTTTAAGCTCCACAAACTCGTGTCCCATCAATGTCCATGCGCTTAGACAGTTCTTATTGAGTGTCAATGCCCGTTTATAGTACATGATGGATTTATCGTGTTCACCCTTCATGGAATGGTAGTTTGCAATGACGCAGCATGTTTCTGAGCGGAACTTATCGATCTGAGACGCATATTGCGCCAAGAACGAGAGCTTGGACTTCTTCTCCATCACATACAACATATTGGAGTATGTATCGAGATCATCGAGCCTCATAGGGTCCTCCATGAGGATCTCATCAAAGAGACTCTCAGCAGTATAGTAATCCAACATGTGGTAGGCCACCAAGAACTTCTGCACCTTGAGAAACGTGAAGTGGGGAAAGATCTCAGTTAAGGCCGTAATCTTATCAGCAAAAACCGCCAGATTCTGGTAGAATTCCTGGAGAAGTACCACCTCGAAACACTGGAACATGACGTTCCGCCCTGGAACGGAAGATGCACTGCCCTTGAAAGAGTCAACGAACTCCGCAGCATCATTATACGACGAAAACGTCAAAAGTAACTCCTGCCAGCAGCTCCAATTATAAGGGAAAATCATAAGTGACTGAACGAGGTAGTCGTGTGCAAGCAGGTGGCGTTTCCTCTTATTGTAGACCATCCCCACAAGGTACAAGAGAAACGCATTGTGTTTCTCTCGACTATGGTACTCCTCCACCTCCAGCACAAGAGCACCCAATTTTTCCTTTGCTCCATCATGGGAACTGGTATAGCGGCCATTTCTATCTTCGGCATTTTCAACGGTTTGTGACAGCTCGTGCACAAACGAATCGGAGTTCTCGAGCGCCAGCTTATCTATGCTGATGTACAAGGCATAGAGTCGCAAGAAGAGGGCATTCCCACTGGAACAATCCTTCAATACATTGGCGGCCCGGTCAAACTCTTTGCAGTCAAAATACGACTTTGCTAATAAAAACTTGAAGTGGTCGCTTTGTTCCTCGGGCAGAAGAGCTGGCGTGGAGAAGTCAAACGGCTCGTCCACAGGTGCAAGCCCATTCAACGCCTCGGTGATCCATTTGGCGGAGCTGGTGAGGTTGAGTTGGGATAAAAGGATGGATGCTCCGTAGAGATCTGTTCGTAGCTGTCCGAGGTCCATTTTGGTGGGTGTGGTGGGTGTGGTCTTTGGTAGTGTGGAGTAAGTAGTGTGTAGATTGATGAGTGGCTTGATGTGAGGTGAGCGCGTTTATGAATTGGGTGCGTTTATAAATGGGTGCGAAAAGTGACTGGTGCTAGCATAAGTCGCAGACTAATCAGTCAGCTATGGATGGGTAATGTGTAGTTATAAATTGGGACAGTGCCATCTTTTTTATCATACGACTACAAGTACTCGTAGTGCTGTGTTATTTCCACTATAGATCGTGCTCTACCTATTGAGGTATTATGAAGGCTTGTCGTCTAATGCTAACAATAACCAAAAAATACACGAATCTGTGAAAGAAAGGAAGAATGTGTTTAAGGAAGATGGACTAACCCTGGGACAGAATAAAAAACTTAAACCTTCAAACGTGTCCTGGAATTCGCCATATGTGCCGCCGTCCCAAAGTATTTGACAGTATCGGTTGGTGTGACGACCAAGAACAATCACCGCTATTGTTCTCGTGGAGGGTTTTTTTGTGCCACGCTTCTCTCGAAAAGTTTTAAAGGCAGCTCAGATTCTTCTTTTCGAGGAACTATTGGCGGATGAACTTGGTAAACAGAGTAGCTGACGCAACTCGAATCTAACAACAACAGTATGATGGATATAACCATTTAGATTATATGGTAGCAGAATAAATAATAGAAAATTATAAAGAGAGAGATTGCAGGCTTGATAGTCGGGTTCCAGTATGGTCTAGAATCACTATACGCATATAAATACATAAATACATAAACACTTATTTAATGATTGTTGGGGAGTGGGCTCGATTACAAGCAGTTATATAAGATATATGTATAGATGTCTAAGATTCGTCAAAAGTATATAATATCAACTGTTATGCTCTTTAGTACATTTTTGCCTAATGGAAACTATATTCGTTGATGATTCCTCAAAGAAGAGTAATCGGCCATCTTTAAATATTCTACAGAAGAGCAATCAAAGGGGAGTAAAAACGGCGAACCGAAAAGGGGATATAGTAACAGCGAATTCCGATTAATCGGGCATGTGAGCTCAATCCCTGTATGGGTAGAGCACTACGCATATGGGATCTAACATTACTCACAAACTAATATAAGATGGAGTACATACTAGATGGTGCACTCGCTCAAACAAATAGAGAGGCATTACCATGAGTAAAGAGTAGCTAATTGAGTAGAATAGAATAGAGTATATACAGTTGTCAAAAGTATGTACAGTAGTTTATGAGTCTAAGCAGTAGAGTAGTCTGAGTAGTATAGATGTGTTGAGTGGAAATAGACAGAAGAAGGTTTTTGCTGGTGTAGCGTATAAAACCGTCCACAGCACGGAACCGAAAATGGGAGTTGGAGTCCAGCACATCGCCCACAAGAATGCTATCGAACACGAAAGCAGCCTGCGATGCAGGCACCAAGTCGTCTGCGGTCTCCAACAGCGTAAAGCTTTGTGGATATAGGTCCAGGTACAATTTGTCCTGGTGCAATTCCTTGATCTGGCGATAGATTTCGGCCAGCTGTTTTAATTTGGCGGATTGCGCTCTTCGAAGCGACCTATTGGATAGGAAGCTAGTAAGTGGTGCAATAGAGTCTCATATAGTATATAGTAGTATCATATAGTATAGTATAGTATAGTAGAGTAGATTATAGTAGAGTAGAGTATAGTATAGTATAGTATAGTATAGTATAGTATAGTATAGTATAGTATAGTATAGTATAGTATAGTA